>CM077630.1:9730817-10193477 GCA_039566895.2 Turritopsis rubra
TTCAATTTGTATAAAAAAATTATCAAGTGGGTAAAAAAAGTAGCCTAGGCAATATCTGATAGTTGTGAACCTGCAAACATTTTCATTAATTACGTTCAGATTTTAGTTATAAATACTCATCATTATGTATGGTTTATTTCAGTTTTTGTTAAAAAAATAGTGTTTTTACTTTAATTATAACGTTATATTTGTTCACTATACCTTGACCAACCAACCATAACATATTTGGAAGGAACAAACACACCTGTAAATAAAGGAAATAACATTGTACTCAAGTGCACAACTTCAAGTTATTATACAGGACTTACACTCAAGTACAGTAACATTAAAAGAAGTGCTTATGGTACCTACAAATGTACTGTGACTGGTGAAGCTTATTGGAAAAAGCTAGAGAAGGAAGTCACACAAAACATCATTGCGTACTGTGAGTTCTTGTATTATATTTGATAATGTTAAGCTTTGTACTTGTAATAAGGGAAGAGAGATTGACAAGTAAGATCAGGCCGGATATATGGAAAAATTGTCATTTAACCCAAATGTGATAAAACGAAAAAAATGAATGCAGTAGTGAGATTTAGTTAAAACGTCGTGTCCCGGCTAAACAGGACAAATAAGTGAAAATATGGTATAGTAGTTTGATTTTATTTTTATCGTTCGTTTTATGTTATATTATCGTGTACTTAACATGAAATTATTGTATTTGGTTATCTTTTAAGATCCTCCTGGTGATCTCAATTTTACAAAGAGTGGGTTTGAGATTGGCGTTGGCCAAGTATTTTCGATTGAATGTTATTCAAATGATTACGGAAATCCTAAAGTAACATTATCATGGGTTAACGATTCATCATCACAAACGCTAAAAAATGGTAAAATTGGGGAGCCAGTTGATTTAAGAATTTCGTCTACTAAAAGATCTCACACAGGACCTTATACATGTAAGGGTACAAATCAAGCTGGAGGATCTTCGAAGACATTAAATTTAATAATTACTGGTATGTAGTTTTTCTGAATTCTTCAAAAACTTTTTTCTAGATATATATGTTGAATCATTTTACATTTTGTTTGTCTATTGTAGAAGTTCCTGATGCTCCTAAAAACTTGTTGACAAGATCTCAAACCTCTACTTACATTATATTTGAATGGAGTCCACCATTATTTGATGGAAATAAACCCATCACAACATACCAGTTCTATTATCGTTTGAAAGGAGATGCCACGTTTACTTCCATCAATACACAGAATCAAGTGACTTATAATCTTACAGGATTACAACCAGGAAAGTTTTATGAAGTACAATCACAGGCTGTAAATTCCATTGGCAATGGAATAAATTCCACTGTCCTGGAAGTTTCAACAGGAGAATCACGTACTTGATTTTTTTTCTTTCTTATCTTTGGAATTTTCATTTAAACAATGTTTCCTGGGTTGGTTTCTTATTTCCATTTCTACTTGCTTTTTAGCACCAAGTGCACCAAGATATTTAACTGCAGAACCTCTTAGTAAGGCAGTGATTGTAAAGTGGGAGGTGCCAAATCTCACTAATGGAATTATAACAGGTTACAGAGTTTGTTATGTTCGTGATACTGATGATGGGAAAAAAGTGAGTGGTAAGAGAACTTGTGTGGATATTGGAATAGAATTAAAATATCAAGCACAAAATCTTGGTAAGAATCATTTCTGTGTTTTCCGTACCAATATTTTAGTATTTTAGTTTTCCTTGTCACTTGTAATTTTCCTTGCAATTAAACCAAAACATCAAGTAACTAATCTTGGTAAAATCTTGAGTCTTGCAGCAGCTTTGAGTAACATTTTTTTACAAGTATACTTATATTTTCTTATGTACAGTAAGATCATTGCTTGTTACACCTACTTCAGCTATTACAGCTTTTAAATTTTACTTATAACCAATTACCCATATTCCCACCCTTACTGTGGATTACGTCGAAAACTGTGAACCGATGTTAATTACTGTTTTTTCAACCACCATCATCGTGATGATCAAAATCAGCACCACGATAAATCAACTCTTATCGAGAAGTGACAATGGTGAAGATGGGGGAAAACACTTTCATTACTTTCATGTAATTCTAACAGTCATCCACAACTGATAGTGCATGAATGATTTTGCTTGACTCGTCTCAATTTTTCTTAAAATGTCAAAAAGCAAAAGGAATTTTTGCACAACAAATCTTTGAATAACAAACAACGGAATTTGGTTTTATTTTTTAATTTGATAAATCTCAAACAAAAATAACAAAAAAATAACATTTAAGATATTCCAATACATACAAAGAGAAGAGATGCATTATCAATAATCAATAAAAAGGCTGGATGGGTTATGTCTTCACGTTATGGGAACTCACAATTTGTAGTTTACAAACGCCCTTCTTCCATATTTTATAAGTTCAGTCATGTGATGATTGTTGTTCTGTGATTTATTCACTATTCGGTCAACGCAAATTAAATTTCTCACGCTTGTTTACACTATTTAACGTAGCCTACTTATCATATCTGTGATAGTTACATGATATAGACATTTTGGAAAAGAGTACTCAGGATAATTGTTCTGATAGTTTTGTGTTATCATTTATTATGATTTTTTTTTTGTCTTTTCAGGAAAATACAGTGGTTATAACTTTTCAGTGAATGCGAAAAATAGTAAAGGATATGGAGACAATACCACTCTTGTGCAAATCTTGACACAAGCTGAAGGTAATATTAGAACAGATGATTACTGATATCCTAAGATTGGTTCATATTGCTTCTTGGTTCATATTTCTCTTAGAACCAACTGTCGTGCGAAATGTTCAGATTACACCAACTGCAAGAAGTTTCCACGTGACATGGGAAAAACCAAGGAATATTTATGGAAACTTACAAGGCTACAATGTAAAAGTTCTGTACTAAATTATACATTAGAAGTGTGATTAATTTTTTCGTAGTTCAAAATTGTTCTGCTTTTCCTATACACAATTCTGGAGATAATGCAGCCATTATGGACTATTGTGATTACGGTTCGCCAGTAGGGCAAGTTGAAATCCGGCTTTGCCTGCCAGTATAGGGAAAGTTGATTAAAAAGTTCCGTTTTTTCTTCCAACAAGTCCCGACCAAGTGCAGAAAGTTCTCCTAAACAGTCCAGAATAAAAATAGGTAAAAGAAGAAGAAGAAAATCAACAATCAAGACATTTTCGCTTGACAGGTCTTACTTAACCTATGTAAACAAAGTATTTTCCTGAAAAAACATCAAAATCCATAATGGCTGCATTCTCTCCAAAATCGTCTATTCAAATATGAGTTTACCAGTTGGTTTTTAATGTACTGTAGCCTCCATAACATTCAATTCCCATTATTGCTCAACACTAATGAAGTACTTTAAGTGTTTCTGATGAAGAATCATTCATAAACACGTATATCAAGACAAACTAACCAATTGTGTTGTTCCAAAATAGCATTAATCATTTTTTACCTTTATATTACTGTCATAGGTATCGTATAAGGGTTCATCGCAATTATCTTGTGAAAATGATTTTACAGCACAATGTAATGTAACTGGTTTAAATCCATTCCGAAATTACACAGTAATCATAGCAGTTAAAAATCATCTCTTTTCGAAAACATTTGAAACACATGGAAAGACTCTTGGTGTAGGTAAGCTTTCTTTCCTTTTAATGTTTTTGAACTAAAAGTGTGCAATATTGATAAGCATGTCGTCATGAAATTAATGGTCTGGGTAGTATTCATTGGTGGAAGTGGTAGTGACTGTAATAAGTGCATTTTGTATTGTTGCACATTGGCTCCTTGTAACATGGTGAAGGTTACTGTAAAGGAGAAAGAATGAAAACGTTACTAAATAAGGTCTGTATACAAGAGATATCTGGGTGTTCGCCGGTTATTTCCTTTTTACAAACAGGAGAAGAAAATTTCAGTTTTGATCATCCTGTCATTTTCAAGTTTGTCGTAAATTTTTCTTTAAACAAAGGTTTAACTTTGTCACAGATTTTAATGATTTTTGTGTACATTGTCGTGCTGTATATGTTGAATTCTGGATATGAGCACAACTTCCTCAATATGGTTTGACTGTAACTATGATTTAATGGACTTCTTCAGATTAGGTTCCTAATTTATGTTATGTAGATAGATTTTAACTTCTCCTTGTGTTTTTCATTTTTCAAAAGGGTTTTTTGAATCTTTCCAGCTGGATTAGCTTTTGGGAGGGCAGAACTGTAACAAAAGTGATAAAAGATATAAACAATGAGAGCTTTCCCATTGAGTTGATTGTGGAACCATCCTGAATGTCTGAAAAACATTCACACCAAATACTTATAAAAAAAAAGGTTTTTTACTGAATTTGCTTCTACATTTTTGGTTTTCATTTTTGTAAGGTTACTAAAGAAACTCAAACACTATTCTGCTAATTATATACATGTACCGTCTTCGTGATAAATTTAGCAATGGCATCAAAACATAAACAAAATATCACAAAAATTGTCACCGTTTACATTTTTCATCAAAAGTAATCTTTTCTGTGACTAATTGAACCTTGAAATCTTTCTATTAATGTTCCAACAAATTAATGTTTTATTTTAGCACCACCACCACTCAACAGACGTTTACCAGTGCCACCAGAAAAAGAAATCAACCAAAAGAGTTTTGCCATAAGGATTGTACCATTTAACGATACAAATGGACATATAGAGTAAAATTATTGTCAATTCATTTTATGTGTTTGTTTATTTTTGTCAAGATGAATGAATTTTGTCTTCTTTCTTAATTTTAGCCGTTATGATGTCATTGTCTTTGAACTTTCAAATGACCAAGTCCCATCAAAAGATCCACATATGTACACACACGATGAAATCAAAAATAATGTGGTTGGAAGATTAACCAATATTAAAAGAGATCAGTTGTTTAAAATAGGTATTGGTGATGTCAGCAAAAGGAAAAGAAGAAGTTTAGGAAGTAAGTATGAAGAACTGAACAAGATTGGAAAATGCTGTTTCATTGCTATTATGCTGCTTTTATACTCTTATCAGGATGAAAATCATTACAGCATTATCATGTCATAACAGTGTGACGGTTGTAATAACATAGCAATGTAACCACAATTTATATCTACTTTTACCTCTTTTGATGAACTTATTAATATCCTTTAAAGCACCAGCCAATCAACCACTTAAACCAAACACTCATTATGCTGTTTTTGTTCGTGGTTATGTTTACGATGATGTGTATACAACCACTGGCTGGTATAAAGTTGTCAAAACTGATTTTGGTTAGTGTGTATTTTTATTGGTTTCTCTTCTCAAATAAACTGCTGTAATGAGTGCTTTCTCATTATTCTCTACTTGATTAATTTTTAATGACATTGGCATAAGCTTATAATGGACAGGAGTAAAGACAATTGGAGACAAGTTGGAAAATGTAATGACTTAAAAACTTTTTTTGCAGATGCTAGAATTATCATTGGTATAGTTGTAGCTGTTGTGGTACTGCTTGCGGTTATCATATTAGTGATATTCTTTGTGAAAAGAAAGGAACATCGACAGAATATCGGCCAAGACGGGATACTATTAACTCGAGGGAGGCAAAAAGCCTGGCGTGGATTTCCAGTGCCATCCCATGGTAGGAAATTAATCATTTCCCTTGTCAATCATGACAGTTTTTTTTCTCCATTGATTATGTAACTGATAAATAAACTGATAATGTTACCTTCAATGATCCAGTCAGTCAGTGAAGTTTATGGTTTGTTATCCTCTCTTTTTTATCAAAATTGTTATCGGAATTGTTATTTTCAACAAAGAGTTCCATTAAACATTTCAGCAATCATTTTTGTGATTTGCAATCGGCCGACAATTGTGTTAAAAAGTTTTTTAAAAATTTGACTTTTAATGGTGTGACAGAGATAATAAAACATACAAAGGCTTATCTGTACCTAGAAGTTTCTTCTGCATAAGCTAAAAGAAACAAAACCGCTAGTTTGCAATTAAAACCTTGTTTTTTTTGCTAAGTATTCTTACCTTAAAATGCTCCAGATATATCCTCAACCCAGATATATCCTCAACTTTCATCTTTTTTGACTTTCTTGATTTTTTTCCATCCTACTTTTGCCAGTACCTGCTGAACAATTGGAAGATCACGTTAATCGTTTAAAGGCTAATGGAAACTATGGCTTCTCACAAGAATATCAAATGATCAGTCGAGATCTCGATTATCCTTACAGTCACACACGCTTGCCAGACAATCAGAACAAGAACAGATATGAAAACATCCCGGCATATGATGAAACACGTGTCATTCTCAATATCATAGATGAAGAAGAGCATACAGACTATATCAATGCTAATTACCTCCAAGGTACCTCCGTTAGCATGATTTTGTTTTTATTTTATGTGATTATCTTTATGTAAAAGCATTTTTTGAAGCACTATATCAATATTTTAGTTACACATATATTTTAACATGTTGTTATATTGGATGCAAGCATACATGAATAATTAATCGTTCTTTTACGTTTTGACCTATTCCCAAATGAACGTTTTTTTAGGTTTCGATTCTGATAAAGATTATATTGCAGCCCAAGGACCTTTGCCAGAAACACTATTTGATTTTTGGAGGATGATTTGGGAAACTGAGGCCATAACAGTTGTCATGGTAGTTTGTTTATTATAATTTTATGAAGAAATAAATCTGAAAAAATTTGTTTAAAGATTATTTTATTGACCAATCAGTTTCCTGTAATGTAGTTTATAGATTTTGAATTAAATGTTTATTTCTTTTACATTATTTTGATTTTGTCTTTGATTTATTTTATTATTTTGAGTGGACATTTTTCTTAATCCTCAAGTTAGGTCTCTGATATTGTTCATATTGATTTTAGCTGACCAATTTAGAGGAAAACAGTGGAGTTAAATGTGCACAATATTGGCCCGATAGTGGTAGTCTCACCTTAAACAATATGATTATTGCTGTTACAGAAGTCCTCACATATCCAGATCACGTGATACGCACCTTTCAACTGACACGTACTGGAGAGGATAAGGAACGAATTGTAAAACAATTTCATTTTACGAGATGGCCAGATTTCGGAGTGCCTGATGAAACTTTCCCATTGCTAATACTCATGAAGAAAGTCAACAAATGGAAAGGGGTTTCTACTGCACCAGTGGTAAGTGCTTGTACTGTTCCTAATTATGATGGTCGCTGCATCGACGGTATTCATCTACCAGTTGCAAACCCCTTTACTTCTCCGGTCAAAAGTCTTATAAAAGCATTTGAAAGAATGAGACATGAACCTGACCTCGATTGCCCAAACAAATTTAACAAGGTGTTCACCACTAATTTTATTGGCTTGAAACTGGTAGATGCATAGAATACTGTAGTGGTTAATTGTATTATTAGGCTAGTGTTAGTATGCTACATTTTAAGCTTGCTAAAAGTTGATGCTAACAAGATATCATTCTCACTATTTGCAGTAGACACTTTTGCTTAGGTTAAATGTTGTCATGGTAACGTCATACCTGGTTCTTCTATTTCTTTTTTGAATATTCCTTGCTTGCTTAAAACACGGATTTTTTCAATTAATTTACTTAAAAACAGTAGTGGCTTACGAATTGATTTTTCGATTCATTTTATTTACTTTAGGTGTCTTTTCACAAAGACCATTATATCACATGATTCTAAGAGTTTTTGTTAAACACAAATTTAGCTACTTTTAAAGGAATTTGCAAAAGAGAATGGAAAAGTTCAAGTTTTAATTTGATTGCTATCCCTATTAAAACATCAATAGTCTGAAAAGTTTCTGCATGAGGTTATTGCGAAATGTTATATACAAACATAGTTTACCAGAAGTACTGCCACTAATAGTACTGTAATTTGAAATAACAGGGGTGGGTGTATGTTACTCAATTGTCATGGCATCATGGTGAATAGAAGCTTACAATAAATATATTGAATAATGTCGCATGTACATCTGGATTATATTCTTTTGATTGAATAAAAAAACAAGTTTTTAAATATATTTCATCACAAAAATACAATGAATTCTCTCAAAGGTTAACTTATAAGTTGATCATTCTCATAGGTTAAAATGACCTTTTAACTGAACATAATTTTATTTTATTCTTTTGAAATCAGCAATTACGAATTCCCAAGTGACCGAGCGTCTATCATAGACGATTTTTTTCAGTAGACATCTACTGAATTTCAATTCAAAATGAACTAGAAGCCTTACGGCTTGAACAATAAGTTTACGAGTAAAAAGTGTTCCATTTAAGTGCTAAACAACACAGGTCTAGACGTTTCATATACATTGAAGACTTATTTGGTTGGCTTCTAAAATACTGACCCAAATTCTATGTCATGGGAACCTAAAACATGGCCTTCATATCAAACGTCTTGATCCATGTTGATTGTTTTTCTTATTTTGTACTATATGGATGGTGATATTGAATTCATTATATGCAACTCAGTTAAGTATTTCGGGTCTTCAAGTTTCCACTTTGGTTTTCAATCGGAAAATCTGGACTTTCCGAAAAATTAAAAAAACTGTGACATACATGGATCATAATGAATAAGATCCATCTACTTTGTAGATTGTTCATTGTTCTGCTGGTGTTGGACGAACAGGAACCTACATTACCATTGATACACAACTAAAATACATCAAGCACAATAAAGACATTACCATAATGTCAAATATTGAAGCTTTAAGGTAATTGTTTTTAATTGTATCTAATTAATGTAAACTTTCCAATTTTCTGATACATATCTTGCCTTTTTTTCAACGGTGATGATTTACTCTTAATTCTTATAGTATACAAGTCAGGGTGAGAATGCGTCAACATTGTTTCCTTGTTTGCATTAGATAAAAGGTTTTTATCGTAACTCCATTTTACACAGAAACTCTTGATAGAGCACCTCCTTACCTCTGATAGTACTATGACAATTACCTTCACTGCGTAAATTATCATCCCAATTTTTTAAGAGGATTTTGCAGGAGTACAATGATTGAAATCCAAACAGGGTAAGTTTGAAGATGTAGTGATTGGCATTGAATATGCTGGAAGGATTAATATTTGAAAACTAACACACCTCTTTAAAGTCATCTACCAATCTTTGGAATATGGCATATTTTACTGATCTTTCATTGAAGATAGATCAGGATGGTTATAATTTATTGTTTAAACTAACTGTGTGATGTCATCTGGTGAAATCAAATATATCCAGTAGCAATAATGTTAATATATGCTGCAAGAGACGAAATGCAGACAAAATGCAGTGGTATTATAAATTCAACTTCGTGAGACAAATTACCCAGCAGAATTACCATTTTTCTAAATATCAATTTGCAACTCTTGTAGCTTCTACCACTACCACCATTAAATAACTTTGGAATTAGAAGAATTATAAGTTTGTGCGTAAAATAACTTTTTAAATAGTTTCAGTCAGTAAAAAAGATTGTGGCACATGTGCGGCTGGAGGTTGGTTTGGACGCTCCCTACATATGTGACTGTCCAGGGGAAAAACTAACATCAAATTTATAGGTAAAAATTATAGGTAATCCTATCCAGAGAACAAAAGAATAACCTATAAATAATACCTATAAGTTATCTATAATCTTTAATAATTTATAATAATTTAAAAAGATATTTCTGAGTTAGTAACTCTAATCTTCTAAAGCAATATAATATTCTCGAGTTAGTAACTCAACTTGATTTATTTGAAAAACTAATTTCGAGTTAGTAGATCGAAATCAAAATTGATTTTTTTAATTTTTAATAAACTTATAGGTAGACAGAATGAAGTTATAGGTAACTGTTTACCTATACTTACCTATAGATTTTATCTATAATTATCTATAATATAGATATTACCTATAATATTACCTATATTACCTATAATGATGTTCTAAAGTCTATAGATAAGTTACTATAGATAGATTATAGATTATAGGTAATATAGACAATGTATAGGTAATCATCAACATTACGCCCTTGCTAGAGACGCTCCTGACACCACCGGGAGAAAAATAAATCCCTTTTCTACTTGGATTTAATTTCTTCGAGGCTTTTTGTGAAGGTTATTTAGCATTTGTTTTTTTCGATTTTGACCCTACTCGTATGGGTGATTACAAAGCAGTGTAAAATTCCCTCTCAGCTCTGTATTTATTCGACTAAGCGCCGCATGTGAGATGGAAATTAGCTGTAAGCGTTGCTGCTCTTGAATAAGCGCCAAAATAAATAAGGTATCTATATTTTGGTATTAAATCAACATTTTCACCTGGACCCTTTTTATGTTACATAAAATCACTTCTGTGTAATGCAAACTGCAGCGCTTATTACAAAATTATGTCTTATTACCTAAGTCCTTGCAACATTAACGTAATGTTGCAATTATAACATTATAACATAATCTAATGTTATGTGAACGTCACAACGTTATGGTTTCAACACTGTGACAACCATTATGTAACGTTAGGATAATGTTGTGTACCTACTGGGAAGGGCCGGCAGAGTTAATAAGATAAATTTATTCTCTTGTAATTAACATGCATGATGGAGTGTTGTATGATTTCCTTTCGAAAAATTATTACTAGAAAACAACGCTGCTTAATGGTTCAAACCGAAGACCAATATGTTTTCATTCATTCTGCTTTGCTTGATTACTTGGAATCTGGTGATACTGAAGTTGAAGCCAGCGAGTTAAGAGATTATTTCAAAAAACGATGTGAAGTTGATGTGAGAACCAGTACGTCCATTTTTTAATTCTTTTACGATGCATTTGTATAAATTTTTATAGGATGATTCGGTAGCTTGATTTAAAGTATGTTTCAATACATACGTTTTCCACCAATTTCAATAATTTTGGTCTCGATGAAAAGGTTTTTTCAAGCATTATAATATGCAATGAAAATTGACATGCAATGAAAATCCACTAACTTTGATAAAATATTCTGAAATCATACTAATAAATTCCACACTCATAAAAATTATGGTTGACATTTCACACTAATTTTTCCCGCACTTTTTTATGGTTAGCAAAGCAAATGTTCCCAATAAAATGGGCCATAGTTATTATCAAAATTTGTCATTATCCCCAAATTATCCTAGTCATGATAGTTACTTTTTTAACATCTGCTGATTTTGTTGGCATGCTACATACAGTTATCTTTCTAAAGATTTAAGTGGTATCATGGAAGAGTTCATTCGCCTCACTAAAGCAAACCGAAATGAGAAATTTAAAGAAGCGAACAAACATTTTAACAGTAACAAAAATCGTTACATGAGTATATACCCGTACGACAACACACGTGTGAAGTTATCCAATCGTCCTGGAGTTGATGGAAGTGATTATATTAACGCTAATTATATCGACTCTTACGCCAGTAAAGATATGTTCATTGCCACCCAAGGACCGTTAGAAAAAACTGCTAATGACTTTTGGCGAATGATATGGGAACAGAATTGCGCCACTATTGTCATGCTTGTGGAAGAAGGAGGAGACAAGGTAATCCAGTTGGCAAAATATTTAAAAAGTCTATGAGAAGGAGTGTATTTTATAGATATGGCCAGCAATATCGCCTGCTCTTTCAATAAAAACACTCCTCCACAGAGACTTTTTGAAGATTTTGCCCACCGGGATGAGAATAACAAAATTAGATCATATATGTTTGTTGAAATGCAATTTCAGATTCTAGTAAAAACTCCCAATAGCGGATATCGCATATAGCGATATATATTCAATATTATACAAAATTATTATTATTATTGCGTGGAAATTTATTGAGTATACAGCAGATGTACAAACGATATATTGTACTTAAATTTACAAAATTGTTAATGCACCTTTTCCGAATCCATACAGGTTCCGATTCTGTGTTGAAAACTAACAAAAATTGTTCCGATTTGCTAATGAGCAAAATATAAAGCTAAACAATTACCATGGTAAAGCATCAAAACGAGGCTCGTATGGACAACTGAGTCAGGAAGTGACATATAAATGTGAATTCGGAAAGAGTATTGCGATATACTGGGAAGGCTTCGGGATTGGCTGCATAACACAAGTGGAACGAAGCCTATATGTGCTGAAAGTTACAAACCCACTTCTTCTGTCCTTTGAATGAATTTGGAGAACTTTTTTGCGTGGATTTAGTTTTGAGAGTTATTATTTCTTACTTTTTGTGTGGATTTATTTTCGTGAATTTGTTCTCTGAGGATTTTGTCCACCAAATAATTTTTCTCCTAAGGTATCTTCTGACATTTTAGAGAAAGTGTTATCGTTACTGGCCAGACGCAAACAGGTCCAAGTTCGACTCTTTTATTGTTGAGTTAGTTACTGTGAACACATTCAACCATTTCATTGTACAGGACCTTAAACTTACCAACACTGACGAGGTACGGACTTGAATTTTATATAAAAGTATATTTCTTTCTTATATTAAATACAGATGTTTGATATATCTCATCCAAAATTGATAATGCTCATTCTTATCTGTAGTCAACCTCTCGTGATGTTAAACAATTTCAATACAAAACATGGCCAGACACTGGTTCACCTGAATCTGGTGTTGGTATCATTGACATGATTGGTCTGATCCAAAAATGGAATGCTCCAAGCAATAAGAATATAACAGTTCATTGTAGGTTCGTATCCAGAGGTCCAGTATTATTTGTTGTTATCCAATAGCAACAGATGTGTTGTGATTAATTATCGCCCTGCATACAATAGGACCCTGTTAAGAGGAACATCGAAAGGTGACAGAAAAAACTGCCATACAGGACCCCTGGTAAATGGGAAACCCAAAGGGGACAAAAAACGGTACTATATGGAGTGGGTCTCACTTAAGTCGTTTTTTTTTAGACCAAGAGATTACTGAAAGGGATATAAGAAAATGGTCCCATTTACCGGGTGTCTCACTTGTGCGTGTTTTCTAAAACTATTTAAAAGTCTTACAGTAACTCTGATTTTATGTTTTCCTCCTCAGTAATGGTGTTGGACGAACTGGTGTTTTTATTGCTCTTACTAATCTTATTGAACGCGTCAAAACTGAATCCGTTGTTGATGTTTATCAAACTGTTAGGAAAATGCGACAACAAAGAACTGCAATGGTTCAAACTAGGGTGAGTGTCATTCGTAACCTAACGTAACCTGACGTAACCTAAAAGTAAAAGAAACCAAAGATATATAAGTGATGGCTGCAACAACTGGTTCATTTCCTTTTTCCTTTTGACAAAAGTTTCTTTGCGTGGAATGGGAAGGAATTGGTTCATTCGGACTTTGTATTTTTCTCCTTGTTGGGAGTTTTATTGATCACTATATCCTTGTGTTAACCTAAATGAATTGATTTGAGAATTTGGGAAAGTGAAGGAGAAAAAAATTTAGGAACATTACTATAATCATGGTCGTATAACAAGAGAAAGACTTACAACTTACTTCTAAAGCTTTTCAATTCTATTGTTAAAATCTTTTATGTCGGCATTCCTTTGATATGAATTGTGTCACTCATCTCACAGGATTTTGGTTTACATGGGCGGGTTTATACGAATGTTTATGTTTCACACATTGTGGAAAATCAAAGAAATTGAAGAAATGTGAATCGCATATATCTCAATTCTGAAAGTGTCAAGGTTCAGACTGTAAGAGCTCCCAAGAAATCAGAATATCTTGAAAATTGTCTACAAAATAAACGGAATATCTTGAAAAACATTTCTGGTTGGTTGTTAAAATCTCAGGAGCCAATAGATGCATGGATTTACTGTGCTTGTGGGTATTCTATAACTGCTTTTGTAACCGAGAAGCGGTTTATTTGAATAGATCTATAAAAGTTGTATGTCCTTCTGTTATTATACGTCCACACTATAATATAATATTTCCAATGAAAATGTTCCATCCACAGCATTTTCGTTATTGTTTTGCTTACGGACTAGGGGTTAGCCCGTTATCCATGAAAATGTGACTAGGGGTGAGCTTGTTATCCATGAAAATGTGTTATCCATTTTTTAGTTCGAATTTAGCAACACTTCAAAATAAATGTTGTAAAAATGAGTCTTTAATCTTGTTTTCAAGTTTTCTTCAAACTGTTTTGGTGCGTTAACTAATATGCTTACTGTGGGATGTTTAATTACACGGATAAGCCGGACTTACTTAATTCCGTCCTGAAGAGACATGTCATTCTGTTCTACAGTCAAATCACGCTGTCTCGAACACGCGCTTTCTGGAATATCTCTTATCTCGAACAGAAGCCTGGCTCTCTTGAGGGTTTCATTGCCTTAGATAAGCCGAACCCTTGCTGTCTCGAACATCTTACTCGGTCCCATGAGAATTCGAGGCTGTATGTCAGTGGAAGCCATCAACCCTTTATATTAGTGATATAGAAGTGGGCAAAATCTTCAAAAAGTCGATGAGGAGGAGTGTTTTCTATAGGAATGGCAAGCAACATCACCTGCTGTTTCAATAAAAAACACTCCTCCACAGAGACTTTTTGAAGATGAAAGCAAACAAAAAAACATTAAGCTCTTTCGATAATAACTTCATATCAAGTAACTTCTATATCAAGTTTGTTATTTCTTTTACATTTGCATCCATCTTCTATATCTATGGACGTCGTTTAAATTCTTATACTTATTTGTTATATATAATATACTTATTCATACTTTTTCATACCTATTTTCATACTTATTCATACTTATTCATACTTATTCATACCTATTTGTTTTATATAATGTTTTAGGAGCAATACGAATTTCTCTTTCGTGCATTGCAAGAATATCTGGATTCGTTTGATTTATAAGGTAACTTTAAATAAGAAAGTTTAATAGATTCTAACATATCCTATCGATCACGATAATACCTACATGAAGAAGAAAATCATAATCTACTACAAGTTCCTTTGGAAGCGATAACAATATCACTGTTTCGAAGATTACCTTCATTTATTTACATTAACTATATTTTCTTATATTTTCTTATATTTTTCTATAATAAACTTATTTACACTTTATTTCCATTATTTATTTTTTTGGACCTTATTGGACCATTTTTTTGGCATATTTATACTGAAATGGTAAACGAAATGGTAATAGTTTTTCGTCACAAGTACAAACTTGAACCAAATAAATTGTGTATGTGGCGCCGAACTAGCTAAGAGTTGGGCTTATTTTCTAAATGTCTCTGTTTGCGATTTTCATATACCATCAGACATTTGTATTTAATTCTTTATTTTTGGGTACTTCAATTTCTGATACAGTAGAACCTCTATAAAGGAAGCACAACATATATAGATTAATGTAAAAAGATGCGATTATCAATATTTTGCGGCGAAAACCTCGTTTTTTTCTGTCTGGGTTAAACGAGGTAATGGATATGTTACGCCTCGTTCTTTCAAACAAAAAAGAGAGACTTTCAACCAAAATGTTAAATGATCACATCTTGTTAGATTACCACACTTCCACAAGTGGACACTTTTATGAGACAGTCAGCAAGTCAAAGAACGGAAGGACCACTTCAATAAAATTGACACTATTTTTCGGAACGAATGGTGGCTGCTTCATATAGAGGTTCCACTGTGTATATAGTAATTTACTTAGCTAACGACAATGTCAAACACTCTGTGTATATATCTATTTGTGAGGTGAACCGGATACAGAAATTTCAAATAAAAGAGGACGGTGGGCGTCTAAGGATCTGACAAATGTTGCCCTCAATAATCGTTTGAATTTACAACTTATTTTTTCGAATAAACGCCCCCTCCAAGATTTGATATGGATCGAATAAACGCCCCTCTTTAATAAATCCCCCTTTCCACCATCGACCACACACATTTCTCTCTTTTATGCAAATAAAAAACTAAGCTTCTTTCATAATTTCATTCCTTTATAAACAAGAGTTCTCCGTTCCTTCATATACCCAATTTTCGTCTGTATTCGTCTTGTAGTTTATGATTTTGAAGACTTTCTTATTACATCTTTGATATATGAAATACAAAATTAACGTAAAAGTATTCATTCGTTATCATGTAAGTCCTTTGTATGTCAAACTCTTTACGCAGCTGTTGAATCTGCTATGGTAATGATTCTGTTAAAAGTAAAATTAAGACAAATGATGTGATCATAAAACTGTTTGGGCGAAAGCCTCTTATTTTCGTTTGAAAAAACGAAGCATCACGCCACAATCTTTTGGTAACCCAGACAGAAATAAAGTTTTCACTGTAAGCTATTGAATATTGCATCTTGTTAGAACAGAATGAACTTGTTCAATTGGTCCTGGATCATCCAACGCGAGCTTTACTTTTCATATGGAAACTTACAAAAATTCCTTATATTAAATGTTACTGATTTTGTCGAGAGCAAGCAATCAAGTATTTCCTTTTACATAGGTATGAACTTGCCCTTTGTGTTGTTCTTCGAAAGTGAAATGGCTTGTCAACGTGCATAAACCAATAACGACCATTGAACGTTTTTGACCGGGCAGATTTTAATCCGTACGGATAAATACACCTTCCCGAGTTTCTGTTTAAACACCTGTTTTGACCTAGTTACTAGATCCAACCTCGTTTTAATGAAATTTATTGTTTCAATAATGTTTTAACTTTATTACTTACCTTATCACAGGAAATTAACGGAGCATGAAATTAACGGGTTTTGGCCATTTTCGCGTTAATTTTATGCCGCGTTCATTTTGTGGTCCCGTAAATTTAGTGATACACTAATTTTCTGCCTCTAGTAATTTTATGACCGTTAATTTCATGAATAAAAGCCATTATATTGTAAAAAAATACGGGGCATGTGGTAAAGGGTTTAACAAGATTACAAGTTTTATTTTTCTTTAAAATTTATTAACTACTATTCAGTAACTTCTATATCACTTTCTTCACTGCCACTTTCACTATCTTCATCTTCACTGTCTTTTTTTGGATTGTCCGTAATTTCTTTTAGTATCTCCGAAGAATCGTCATTATACTCCCCATATTCCGGAAACGAGACTTTTTCTACATGACGCTTGAGTACATCCATTGCTCTTGAGTTTTGCCATTTCGCTTTCATTGTTATAATGATTTCCAATCCGCCTTGCTTGAGAGGAGAACGTTTCGGTGACACAGACTTTACGGTTGCGGAAAATCCAGCCCCTTCTTTAATGGCGTACCAGATATGACGACTTATTTCCTTAGGGACATGACCAACCGTCACTAAACAGAGCTTTCCAAGAATGTTCGTTTGTCCAGCAACAGCGAACTTGTCATGAGGGTTTTTTAACTCTTGCTTAAACTTAATTGACTGGTCAAGCTGTGGTGTCCATTCAGAGCGGTACACATGAAAACCTCTTAACGCTGTGGTGAATTCATATACCAAAGTGAATTGAGCCATTTTAGTTTGTTGCTGTCCTGATATGAACTTCGATCTGCTTGTAAACATAAACAGCATTCACATAGGAAGTCATTGCATTGCCAAATATTCGAATATGTGCAAAACCATGTGCAAAACCATAAAAGAAGTCATTGTAGTGCAGGGCTACTTGAATTTGTGAAAACAAACGAGATACCTTTTCTTCTTCACGTTTGAGAGAAACGACGTCAACCATGGCGAACAGAAGCATCTTGAACTTCTTCACAAAAAAAGGAACGGTTACGAGCAGTAAACCCAAGAAAGTGGTAGCAGATGCTTCCTCGATATCGGTTGCCTATGATTCCGGTTTGTCAGAGGCTGAACATGCCCTCGTTGTAGAAGAAATTGCCAATGCTACAGAAGCAGGAAAACCTACGAAACGTACCGTATATAGCGAAAAAGACAAGCTAATGATAGCTAAATATGGAAACGTACATGGTCCAGCGCGTGCCATTGCAAAGTTTGTGAAAGAATTCCCAAAGTTAACTGACAGCACAGTTCGTGCATGGATCATAAAATATCGTAAAGAACTTTCTGCTAACAATAAAAACAATGAAGAAATTCCGATTACTGTTGGACAAAAGAGGGGTAGACCATTATCTCTACCCGTTGAATTGGATACGAAGCTCAGAAAGTTTATCATGAGCTTACGCAATGCAGGTGGAAATATTAATCGTCATGTTATACAAGGAGTTCTAATGGGTCTGATTAAATTGAATATTACCAAGTATGGTTCATGTTTGGATTTCAATGTATCGCGTGGATGGATCAACTATCTCTACAAACGTATGAATATGTCTCGTAGAATGATTACAACATCCAGACCAAAGATAACACGTTCAATTTGGGAGGAAACTCGCTTTCTCTTTTTACAGGAGATTCCACACGCTGTTAGTTGGCATGATATCCCCGATGAACTTATAATAAATGTTGACCAAACTCCTTCGAAATTTGTTCCCACAGATAACATTACCATGGCTGTCAAAGGTAGCAAACACATCCCAAGAATAGGCGCAAGTGACAAAAGAGGAATTACTGTAACTCTATCAGAAACTCTTAACGGAATGATGTTACCCTTCCAGCTGATCTACAAGGGCAAAACCAAAAGATCATTTCCATCTGTTGATTATCCGGAGGGATTCTCATTGTCATATAACGAAAGTCACTGGAGCAACGAAAAAGAATCGCTTAAACTACTAAGAGAAGTAATCAATCCATATGTGGAAAAAGTGAGGGAAGAAATGGGATTACCAATAACTCAAAAAGTCCTATTAATTTGGGATGCCTTTAGAGGTCAGCAATCACAGTTGATAACAGATGCCCTTGACGATTACAATATTGTGACAGTCATGGTGCCAAAGAATTTAACCCACCTGCTTCAACCTCTTGATCTGACAACCAATGGTTCGTTCAAAAAGATGGAAAGAGCTGCTTTCAGAGATTATTTCACCAACACAATAACAAAAGAGCTCCAAACCAACCCCGAGAAAGATGTAACAACCATTGAAGTGGATCTCCGGTTATCTACTCTCAAGCCGATTCACGCGAAGGTGATGGGACAAATTTATCAGCATTTTAAAGCCGAAGGACGCCAAACTATTATCAACGGCTGGAAAGCAGCTGGCGTGATAAAAGCTGTCGCAGATGCAAGAAACGGCCATGTAGATGATTTGAACCCGTTTCTTTAATTGTGAAAGTATAAAATTTCAAAAAAAAATTTTTCTTTTTCTTCCCTATCTCTGAACCGTGTTAATTTTATGACTTTGGTTATGATTTCCCTAGAAACCGCGTTAATTTTATGCATAAAAAATTTTGATTTGGCTTAGACCGCGTTAATTTCATGTAATTACAAATCATGTGTTGTTAATAAACTGCTCCGTTAATATCATGTAATAAGGTAACTTTTTTGTGTCAAAATTTCAAGATTTTAATAAATAAAACAGGCTGAACAAAAGTAGTTGAGCAATAGTAAGGATTCTAAATTCACAAAATTAAACCTCGCTAACTTATGAGGCGTGAGAAACAGTTCAGTTAATGGAAAAGTTGGCCAAATAGTTGGAAAATATTAAACTCCCTCAGCGAACAAACTTTTTGCCGTTGTCGATCAAACGAAAACTAGATGTCACTCGGGAAAAATCCAGCTTAAAATGGTCTCTTTTTTAGCAGTGACTGCAATAAGGCAACCCCAGTAGAGAACTTCCAACAGAGAGATTTTGCTTCCATAGCTGAAATAAGTGGATTGTAAATACCAGTGATACCAGTGGATGAAATCTCGTTATAACAAACTCGGTTCTTATTCCCCTCCCTTCACAACCCCTCTTATAATCTATCGCTTTAATAAACTCTTGATAAGACGAATTGATGTCTACGTCCCTTCAGGGTTCAATATATCGAGATTCCGCTGTACTTTCTTCACACGTAGGATGAGGAGAAACAAATTATCGTTTTTAAAACTCTTCCCATATGTTATGAGAAGAAACTTCTTTGGAATCTTCCAATCGTTCTCCGTAATAAATGAAGAAGGAAAGGAGATGCCATTAGAAGATTTAGCCGAAGATAGAGCTGTGAAAATTCTCATACAAATTGAATCACGATCGTTAAAATACCCGGTATCCTGGAAATTGTTTCATAGAATTTATTTATTTATCTTATTTATTGATTTACCAAGTATTTATACAGGATAACCAATGCAGAATATATACAAGTATATACATGTAAAATTATGTTGTCAATATGGGTCCTGTGAAAACTAAATGTTAAAGATTCGACAAAGAAAATGAAGAAGAAATTTGTAAGAGCATAATAACGGAAGGAAAAGAACAAACAACACGACATAAGTTCGATAAAATCGCAGCTAAATGACACGTCAGTTAATCGAATCAACTCGATTAACTGACGCATGGCTGAATTTACTTGAATGCGAAAATAACAACCGAAAAGCATAGGCAAACTTCACGTTACATCGATCTCCCCAGGTTATTCGTGAAATTTGCTCAAGCCATGAAAGCGAAACGGGCGGGCGCATTTATTTTGAAACATGAATTCATGTCCTCTGAATTTAGGCGAGTAAGGATTTTTATATTTTCCTCACAGTGAGCACAAATGAAGCGTGTTGGATGATGTTTTTTGTGCACCTGTTTTCGCTTGGTTTAAGCTAAATTTAGAAAGCTTTGACGTCTCTTAGAAAAAACAATACACGCTTTCTTTAAGCACACCAGTAAAACTCGACCAGTTTCATTGGTGCGTAAATGTTGGGTCATTTTGAGCATACTTTGGTGTTTAAATAGCGCTTATTTTATGTGGTGCTCAAAACCTCAGAAACCAACCTTTAAGGAAAAGAAAGTGTAAATAAGTGTAAGGGACAGAGAAAATTCTTTTCTTCGGTATGATTTTGAGCATAGGCTGGCGATTAGCTGGTGCTTATCTTTTTAGTGAATATGAACCCCGGGTGCTTATATAGGTAGTGCTTATATAACCAAATTACGGTAGCCGATTTAGATGATAGGGTCCTCATCATGATAGGAACAGTTGAGACCGCGTCTCAACAATCATACATAGACGCGGCCGCTTGTCCCTATCTACATCTACCTGCTGTCTAAATCAGCCATGGTACCAAATATAACATAACTATTCAGATATCAGTCATTTGATCCAAAAATTGCTCACTGATATAAAATTGCAGATAAGTTTTTAAACCAATTCGCTCCTCGACATTCAACTCGCAAACAGCATTTCTACGATGGCGAGTGGACTGCAGTAGAGATATGTTAGCATCAAAAACGCCATTGTATTCGTCTAGTGAATGCAAAACCTGTATCAATCTTTTGCCGGTATGTGTATCATCCAATGTTAAACTTCGTGTCAGTTGTTTGCGTTTTTTCTTATCCTTTTTAAGATCAACGATTCCGTTATCATCTTGTTCATGTAATTCATCAAATGTCACGCTCTTCGAGAACCATTTCAAGTACTTACTTTTTAGACTATTACCCATTGTATATCTACTTCCTGCAATAGTCATTTTGGATGGATGTACATGGCTGTTGCGGTCGGTATCAACTCCTTCGTCCACTGCTCTTTCTGCTTGGTCGTTGTGAGTTAACTCTTTAGAAGCTTTATTCTGAGAGTCACCTGCAGAGTCGAAATTGCTGTTTGTGTTCATTCTGTAATTCGTATGGTTCGCACACCTGCTTTTAACAATAGACTGAATATTGATGGTGGTATTAGAGTCTAAACTGTTGGCTGGGCATACAGATTCAATCAGTGCATTTGATTTGCATTCATCACAACTATGAAAACTAATGACCTCTCCGTGTGATCCATTAAATTCATTAGAACTGCTTCCTGCAGCATTTTCCAGTTTAACGAGTGAATTGTTCTTGACATTGTTTCTAAGGCAAAATGCAATACCTGCCGCAAGAAGTCTTGTGTCTGTATCAAATTTCCTAGCCATTATTTGAAACGTCACTTTGAAGAGTAACTTGTATAGCCTCCAGTTCCATACAACATGTTGTTAAAAACAGAATTACACAATGTCCACTTGTTTACATAAATCCTTAAAACCAACAAAAACAACACGCCTATTGTTGTTTCAGGACTTTAACAGACTTTCTCCTGCCACATATCATTTTTATTCTACCCCGTCTTCGTTATTTTTGTATATAAGATATTGTTGTGAATTCCACCGTTCAAGACGTTTTTATTTTGTTTTGTTAATTCAAAAGAACTTATATCGAGTTATTGATGATGTTCAAAATGAAAACGAGGAAAAAAGAAAGAATTTTTCTAGTTGATGAAAGAAATCGAATTATAAAAAAAAATTGTTTATGAAAATAAAAACAGGTGCATTATGCACTGTTGAATTGGAAAAGAATAAAAGGACTTAAAATATTTTCCTATAAAACTCAAGCATTTCCTCTACCACTACATGTCCCAGCAAACATGCGACGTTGCAGCAACGTTACTTTATGGTTGCTATATAGTCACGACTATAGTCGGGTATACAACGTTAGAAATGTGTAACCGTCAAATAACGTTGGTACAACGGTGTTATCCGATAGTGCAGCAACGTTAGTTTGCGAAAAATGTCTGACGTTTTTCTAGCGACATTCAATTCAGGTCAGCGAACTTTTTTACATCCGACATAAAAAGTCTGATCCTGCGATGCTTAAAAAGTACTGACCACGTTCGTTCACTCTGCAGTACAAGGCGGATATTGAGAAATGTGCATGCAAGAAATGAATCTCGACAAAATATGGCTGTGTTTTCCTAGTCACACAATAGGTCAGAAAATGAAGATATTCTGGATTAAGATGACCAAGGATTATGCTGAAACCAAACGCTTTATGATTTTCCGACGAAAACTATGCTTTTTTCGTGGAAAAGTATCAGTGCACTTCGTCACCAAAAGCGCTTCAACTTTGGTTACCAACTTGACCCTTTCTGAAGTTTTCCCAACAAAACACTCTTGTGACTCTCAAGCAACAACCTTTTCTAAAACCAATCCTTATCGGGTTTACAGTTCGCAAGAACTCGCACAAATATTATTTCTGGAAACCTATCATATAATTCTCTACTGGTCAATGGGACCATCAAAGAAATGGAAAATTTTCAAGTACCTTGCACAATCATTTTTGACCAACCAAAAAACTAAAGAAAACAGAAAGTGACGATTTTTTGATGAATTTGCAAAATTTCTGACATCAATTCGCAAGGACTGTAAACAGCCCTGTAAATAATGGATCAATTTTCACCCTCTCTCTCACGTAATAAAATCTGTGCAAAATTAGACAAGTCTCTGCGTTCCGCGAAATTTAATCTGCGCGAGAAATAAATAAAAAACGCAAAAAGAACGAACGAACGTGGATAAGCGTGAAAAGATATTGTGAACTATGGAAAGTAAGAGTGTTGAGGGATGATAAAATCTTGTAAGTAATAACTAGTGTTATAATGCATGAAATTAATTTTGGATCAGAAAATACAAAATATAACTTGCTATTTTTAGTATTGTTTACAAAAGCTATGTGCAGGCCAAACCTGTTCTACCTTGGGCCCTGTATACAAAAACGCGAAGAAGAAAAAAAACGAGAATAACAAGCAAAGTAATTAGTTTAAAACTAATATACCGTTTAAAAACATTTTACATGTTTCCCCAGAAAATGTTTTTACACGCTATACTAACCATTTGATAATAACTCTATGTAATACAAAAACGCAGTCCAAAATGCCATCCTAAAATCTTTTATCGATTCATAAATGCTTTACACGCTATACTAAGCATTTGATAAGGCCGTGTTTTGAGATAAAAACAACTGATTTCTCTTTTTTTGTCGCCAAAATAGATATCACAGAACATGAAAAAAGTTTGTTTGTTAAAAATGTTATTACATGTTTACGTCGAATCATATTTAATGTAAAGATATACTGAAGAAACCAATTTGAGCCATAACTCAAAGTTGATATGGTGCCCAAACGCCAACAGTTAACGCAATAATTATGCGTTTAATGTCATTTATATTGAGCCCCTGCAAAATGCCCACGAATTCAATTGTGACCGACATGTAGTCGACAATACATTTTAACGTGACGCCATAGTTCCAAGTAATGACGCCATAGTTCCAAGTCCCTCAAACAATTTAATTCTTTCCACTTTCTAACTTTATAGTCAACCAAAAATACTTTCAGACTTCGTGTGAACAGATTTATAATTTTCAACTAAATATCAGATAAAAATATTCACAAATTGTGAAATATGTCCTGACACTTGCACACTACACTACCCATCGCAAAATTAACTTTTGGGGTATATACAGATTTACATATATAAGATATATTTATATATAAGGTATTATATATAAATCTTAAAAGGAATCATACCTCCGAATAATGTTTCTTTCTTCAAAGCTGAGTTTTTCTTTTTTTATAAATTCCAGGAATAGACAAATTACCAATTAGGTATTAATTAATTTTACTCACGACCAAAACCAACAGATTAATCAAGTCTCTAATCTTTTATTCCTTCTTGACTTTCTTCTTTCTATCATTATACTAAAAAATACCATGCTCAACACAGTTTTTACTAAATTTTCTTTCTTTGGAAATCTAAAATAATAAACCAAAACTGGATAAAATGCCGTTTGATACTTCTTAAAACTTCAACATTACATATAAGTCGTAAATATGTAAAAAACTATTCTTCGTAATAAAAACTTGTCTTTTATATGCATGTTTCTTATTATTACTTCGTCGTAAAAATGTAAACAAACGCTTCTTTATTCTTCAAACGACTATTTTTCATTCGCTGTCAATAGCTGCTACGTTCGATTGTAATTCGAAGTCTCCGCCTAAGATGTTATATCATGTCTTCCCTAACGTATTTTAAATCATAAAACAATTACAAGCACTGAGCCGGAGTGCCTTATACTAATACGAAAAAACATAAACAAATATCCATCGACGAACTTCCCGAGAAAATTTCTCTAACGTTCTTTCTTTCAAAGTTAAGTAAGAAAAATTATTATTATTATTATTATTATTATTATTATTATTATTATTATTATTATTATTATTATTATTATTATTATTATTATTATTATTATTATTATTATTATTAATTTATTCGACATCTGTCTACTATAACAGCTATAAAAACAAGATATTATGCCATAATACACATGGTATGTTGAACTATGAAAACAATAATAAAAATAATGATTTATATCTACAAGTAATTAAAAAGAAAGAAAGAAAAAGAAAACAGGTTATTGAATAATGGTGTTATTAGAAAGAATGGGCACACTGAGTTCACCTAGCAATAAAACCGGAAAAGCATAGTCAGATGAGGAAAATTTGCAACATGGCTATAGCGAAACTAAGAAGTAAGAACTGACCGACATAAATCACATTCAAAGTGACCTGGAAAGTGGATAGAAATTCGACAACTTAAAAATACTAGATAAGAAGAAGAGCTTTGGACACAACAATCCTCGAGGACATTCAGCTGGATGATCATATCTGCAAGACTACTCTGTCCAGAGCCTTCTGAAGAAAAAATGTTTTGCTTTTCTGAGAAAAAGTAATATGATTTTCACATTTCCTCAAATTCAATGGTAGTTGATTAAATGCTAAAGCAGCTTGGCATCTACAAATAACTTCAGAAACTGGTAACCATTTCAGCATGATAACATCTTGATCTGTGGCATATTTACCAAGTACATAGCGTGCAACAGCTTTTACTACTTTTTGTAACCTTTTGATAATATGATTTGGGATACTACTAAATACAGCATTTCCGTAGTCAAGCTTTGACAAAAACAAGTGATTCACATAGCGACTTCCGTATATGTGTTGGGCGGATTCGTTTCATTCTTTTTAACACCTGTAGAGATCCATAACAGTTAGCAATAGTTTTATCAACATGTTCTTTTCACGTAAAATGTTCATCAAAAATACACAGAATATCTTCCAACTATGTACAAGTTGCAATTTTGTTCCGTTTGCATGAGGTCGGTAATTAGATGTATCGTTTGGGTAGTGAACACGACATATCTGCGTAGACGAGAATAATATAGTGACTGTTTTTTGTCGTTGAACTTGAACACTAAGCTCTCGGTGTTTGACCATCGTATGAGGTTGTCAATATCGCCTTGAAGAGACTGTTCGGTAGTTTTTAGATCACTCAATTTGCAGTGTTGGTATAACGTGGTATCGTCAGCGTGCTGTAAAGATTTGGTGTTTTCGATACTTGTTCCCGACAAGTCGCGTACATAAATATTGAACAAAACTGGACCAAGTATGCTTCCCTAGGTTACTCCAAACATGCCATTCCGATAGTCTGAGTTAAGATGGTCAATTTTTACAAACTGTTTACGTCCAACGAAATAACTAGTGACGAACGTTAGAACGTTGCTAGAAAAATCCAACTCACTGAGTTTGGATAATCTATGGTGTCGAAGGCTTTGGAAATATCTCCTGCTAATGAAAATGTAACTTCTCCTCTGTTCATTGACTGAACGATATTATCTCTGAGCTTCTATAGAATTGTGGAACACGAATGACTTCTACGAAAGCCAGATTGCGTTGGCGTGTAATATCTGCTGTTTTCAATAAATGGACAATAAACCTTTGCAAAATTACCATTAATGTTGAGTATATATTTTTCCTTGTGAAATTATGCCTGTGGAATTACAGTCACGATCAAAAATTAAGGCCTTATAGCACATGGCGTCATAAGTGTAAAAATATGACGTCATTGGTGACACAGTCCATTGTTCACTCCCAATTGAACAAATAAATACAATTTTGATATATTCCTAATTTGTGACATATTGTGTTAATTTTCGAAAAATTTGTGACATATAGTGCTGATGTTAGTTAAAAGGGCTCGTTCATCGTTGTGACATATAGTGTTAGGTTTGCGACACGTAGTGTTGATTTGTGACATATAAGTGTTGAGTTTGCGACATATAGTGTTGATTGTGACATATAGCTGGTGGCAGTACAGCATTGTTTCTCCGCATTTCTGATTAATAATCACTTGATTACTTAAACACTACTTCCATGTTTCATATTATGAAATTTCCTGCTCGAAATATTCGAATCCAGCTATATTTCGAACACGAAATAGACAACTTTCGAATGTTTTGATGATTCGTTCGTTCTCAAAGAAATGATAAATTTTGAATCACAATAACCTTGTTTGATAAAAAACAATTAGAAATAGTGAGCAATTTTATTGGTCCATTCGTCCGTTTTTCTTTTATCCAGTTTTTTTTACCTGACTGAAGAACTTTGGTCAAATATAAAAGCCAATAGTCTATGCAGAGTTGGACCTAGAAAGTAAATTTGTGGAAATGAACGTTAGCTATTAAACGATAAAAGAAAAACGTGAATTGGTGATACAGATTGGAAGGTTTATGTGCTCCCCCAAAATTTTTGACATCCCCTAGATCCGCCACTGCTATGTGCTGTTTTGGGCGAGAAGGACAAGACGATGCGCAAACTTTGTGAACGTTATATCACTGACGATGATGTTCAAAATTTTTAAATACAAACAGGAAACAGAAACTGAAATAATAAAGGAATTCGATATATACCGAACAAAACTAAATTCCTAACTTACTATTTGCACATTACAGATAAGATTACAAACACCAACTTTACGACAACTGGACATAACACCGACTCATAGACAAATTGTAGCAAATTTACGCAACATATACATTGATACACAAGAGACGTGGACAGATGAATAGATAACACAAAAAAATCACACCCCTGTGCGTAAAATCTTCAAAAAGTCTATGAGTGTTTTCTATTGGAATGGCAAGTCATATCGCCTGCTCTGTCAATAAATAAAAACACTCCTCCACAGAGACTTTTTGAAAAATTTTGGCCGATGGGACAAGAAATGTTACGCACGTGAAAATAATAGAAATAAACTTAAGACAAGACAAGTAACGGTAAAAAAGCGACACTGATGACAACCCCCCCCCCCCCCCCCCCCCCCTGATGATTCTTCCTTTATGAACATATTCTACACGAAAATTCAAATTTGTAGGGGGAAAATCGAGGAAATAGCCATTTGGATAAGACATCTTGAAAATCTATAAACTATACGTGAGATAGACCTAAATTTCTGTTTAAAAACACACCTTATTATACACCTTTTCGAATTTGTTGCCAAACTATATCATACCATGTCTCGTTTTGATGCGATAATTTGAAAAGCAAAATATAAGTAATTAACGTGCAACAATACAACGCATCGAAACGAGGCAGAGTAGGATAGTTTGACGAAATATGAGCGTTTAAACTAAAAATTGGAGTTTTACCGGAAAACGTCGAAAACGTGACGCTTGATTTACACGTGTATGATTTAATAGCTCTTCTGGGTGCATTATGGGTAATACCTTTGGCTACGAACACTTTCGAATAGTGATAAAACGCTATAAAGAAGACGGAAATTTCACATATATGTGACAGTACAAATCAGAGTCTCTTCTATATCGCATCTGCGTGTTAAATCTTATAAAATGTGGCGGATTCAAATCTAATTCTCACTTTAAACTTACGGGGCAAGTTGGACGGTCACTTTTTTGTCGAACTTAATACACGTTTTCCGAATTTCTGTTTAAACACCCTGTTTTTGTCTAGTTACATCTGGCCTCGTTTTAAATATCAAACTGGCCTCTAGTCGTTCTACTGGGGGTTTAATAAAGAATAGAGATAATTACTTAGTAATAAAGTAAAAACATTATTGAAACAATAAATTTCATTAAAATGAGGTTGGGTTTATAAACTAGGTTTATTAGTGGAAAGCAAGCTTTAGCAGACAATCTAAACTTCGGTTGTATCAGAACTATCTCGTGCTCTGTTCCTCCTTTTTCTCTTTCTTCGTCGTCTCATTCCCACAATCGGATCCCGGTTGAATTGAAACCACAAATTCAAGATCATGACAGACGCGTGAATACGATAAAATATCATGATAGGGAAGCAAATACTTTCAGTGATGAACCACGCTGTTCCCAGATATGCATCGCTTAGGAGGTACACAGTTCCATAGTCTGCCTTCATCAAAATGAAGGAATCGGACACCCACAGGCCAATGTTGATCATGATGAGGAAGAGTAGCCATTGTTTTAAACGAGCTGCCGATAATAAAGAGTTCTCGTCGGCTCCGACGATAAAATCTTTACTGAAAAATCTTCGTTTATATCGATATGACATGTTGACGACTGTTGCTTGGTAAATTGGAGAAATTATGTTTAAAAATGCTTGCATTAGTTGCAGTGCGGAAATAGCATATACATATTTAAAAAAGGCTTTCAAATCAGTACTAGATATCCCCGCTGTTCCTGCTGCGGTATTTTTCGTTAAAATCTCACGAATCTGTTTCTTCGTTTTGAAGAATGCTATTAAACTTGACATAACTATAAAAAGATAAGGAAACAGATAACCAAAAAGAGCGGAGAGCAGCAAAGCGATATTGTCTGCCCCTCTTCGCATGGTACCATCAAAGACATGATACCTGCGAATCTCTTCATACACTCTCCACGATAAAAACATCACCAGAATATCTGCAACTGCAGCAAAACAGTAATTAACAATTATATCCATGTCATAATGGATATTATATTCTCTGGTGCAAACATAAGATATTATGATCAAGACTGACAGATTTAGTCCGATAACAAGGCCTGGATCACTTGTATATTCTTGTGTGTTTGTAATAAAACGAAGTGCACTCTTCTTTGTCCCGCGAATAACTATTACACCTCCATCCAATTCCCTCTGATCTGTTGTTTGGGTGTGGTCTCTGTCATTGATGTTTTTAGGGTAGATATGTATCAGTAAAACGATGGATAGGATCGAATATTCCAGAATAAATGGGTCACTAATTTCTTCAATGCTTTTTGCTGATGCAATCAGTTCAGGTTCACCACTGCAATTCAAGAGCAGATATTGGTAATCGTTTTCATTTTGTGCGAGACTGAGAATGCCAAACTGTAAAAACAGTGTAAACCAAATGGTAGCATTTGTGGCTACAAGGATGGAAATGATGACTTTCAGTTTTGTTGTTGAACGTTTGACTGCAGATACAAAGACTTGAAAAAACAAAAGTTGAAATGCAACAAATCCTATATGAAACACGTGGTTGACGGAGAGCATGATTAAACTGTATTTCTGGTCTGTCTTACAATGAAATAGCGAAAGAATACCAAAAAGGTGTATAAAAAAAATACCAATTGCAAACAAGTAAGCCAGACTAACTAGATATTTCAGGGTTTGAAGTTTCGGTCTAATAACGTTATGCCTTTGTAGAAGTTCGCCATTTTCTTCTCCACTGACACGTTGCTCTTCGCCCCCATCTTCGTCAATGTGTTCATGTCGATTCCAAAACAAAGAGTTTAAGGCAATGAATGAAATAAACATTAAAACAGTGCTTGGTAAATAGTGCAATGAAAAATAGACCTCTTGAGTATCCAGCTTGTATCGAGTTACAATGATCACCACAGCCAAAATTGTCAGTCCAACTGCTAAAGCGATATTTAGAGAAGCACTCCATGACTTTTGATTCTGATTCAGATGGTTGTTACTGCAATAAAAAATAATACGTAAAACATATGTGCTTGCCGTAACTAATAAACACAAGTACCCTAAATTCCCCGTTCCCATTAATCGGAGAGTTCTCAATGCATTATGGTTTTTGTAATAAAGAAAATATTTTCAGTGGAGAGGAGTAGGGGAGAGGGAAGACAGAAGGCAGTAAACAAGTACAGTCGAACCTCTCTATGGTGGATACCTGCGTTTCCTGAAAAACGTGTCCGCTATAAAGAGGTTTCGGCTACAAAGAAAATTTCAAAGAAAATACATCATAAATGAAAGTCCCACGTAAAAACTCAAGCTACAAAACGTTGGACAAACAAACTTTCATACGTTCTGTAAGAAATACCATTGTATAAGTTACAACGTTATTTCTTACAGAACGTATGAAAATTTCTTTGCCCAACGTTCTGTAGCTTGAGTGTTTACTTCGGCAGCGGTTGTTATGATTTTCATCGTTTGATGACATTTATTAAAATCACCAAATTGCTTTATTTATATTGTAGTGTGTCTGCTATAGTGATAGGTGAATTTCAAGGAAAATGCTCGCACAGTTCCCAAAACTAGTGACAGCTATTTAGAGGGTTCGCTGTGAGAATTTGACCGAAATTCGCCCGTTTCTTTCCTAGTGTATATATTCCCACTTACGATTATATGCCCGGTTAACCCGATTCGGTTAATTCGGGATTTGTATATATTATAGGACGTTTGTCCACAGAAAAGATTAGACGAGATCATAAACCTATACATGGTGTCGGAAGTGGGATTCGAAGAAAAACAAAAAACCAACTAAAATACAACAAGACTCGCAAGTAAGAGTAGTTTTGTCTTCCAAAACAGAACAGAAGTATAATCTACCACACTGTTGCACTTTCTTCGCCCCACAACACTCGTAAACCGCTCAACCGAAACAAACTTTGATCATCACAACAAGCTGCTGTATCAAAACAAACACAACATAACACGTGTCTCACACATAGATCGATTAATAACATAGCAAACAAAATTCCACTCCTTTTGTAATCACAATACAACGTCTTCAAAAGGTAAGCTGCCTTCTGAAGTCCCAGCATAAAGGTAGATAAACTGTTCTTCACTTCGCTTCACTTCTTCACGTTCGCCTCCGACCGTGGTCACACCGCCATTTTATTTAATGATGTCCGACTCAGAGGATAACACCACTACTGAACCACGCGGTCCAGATACGCACGCCGGAACCGGAGCTACGACACCCTTCGCAACGGATCTCACACTCGTGATGATTCAAATGCAACAACAACAAATGGAGATGCAGAGACAGATGGCTGTTCTTATGACTCAGTTAAGTCTCAAAACGCCTGCTGTTAATAGCTGTGCCAAGCTGACCCGACCAATCATCGACAACGATACCAGCGACAACCGTTGGGTCATCTTTAAGGACGAATGGCAACGTTACAAAGAGATGGCTAAACTATCAAATCCTCCAGATATCCGAAACGAGCTATGCGCCGCCTGCTCTAAAAAAGTGAATGAAATGCTGTTTAATTTCATTGGCCCAGAAGACCTTCAAACAGCCTCAGAAGCTCAGCTCCTCAGCTTTATCTAATCTGTTGCTGTGAAAGCGGTGCACCCAGAGGTTTATCGCCAACATTTTTTCAAACTACCACAAAGCGACGGTGAAACGATAACATCCTTCATATCCCGTTTGAAAGCACAGGCAATGCTCTGCGCATTCCACTGTGTAGGAAAATGTGGTAATTCCACGTGCACTCCATCATATGCCCAAGATATGATCCGATCGCAACTCATCACCGGAATGCGAAACTCTTCACATCAGGCCAAAGTTCTTTCGGAAATGGTAACACTGGTTACCTTAGATCAGCTAACCACTCGTCTTCTCACATTGGAGGCCACTGAACACGCATCTACCGAATTTCGATCACCGCACGACACTCAAACCGTCGCTGACATCACGCCAATGAATTCATTCAAACCGGGATACAATAAACCAAGATACAGTAATAACCAACGCATAACCAATAGGCCATGCAATGGATGTGGTAATAGGCAATATCATCCTGATGGTAGGTCGAATTGCCCCGCATGGGGAAAGGTTTGCAGGAAATGCAAGAAGCCCAACCATTTCACCTCAGTTTGCCGGAGCAACAAAGCAGCCGCCATCCAAGAACAAATCGAAGAAGAATCCGCCCTCGTATCGTCTATTGTCACGCAATTATGACTAGATGGTCTGCCGCATGGAACACTGGTCAATAACAATTTTCAACCCGAGAGACCCGAACCACCCCCTACATTGGACATCACCATTCAAATCAACAAAAAAGCATATCAAAATCTTCGACCAAACCAACACTGGTCCGAAACTCTGGAAACAGCGAAACTGACAGCTGTTCCCGACACCGGTGCACAAACCTGCACTTCCAGGCCGAACATCTTGCAACATATTAAGTGTAGTGAGCAATGGCTTATACCAACCAAAAACCGCCTCAGAGGCGTAGATAACAATAGATTATCTATCAGAGGAACCCGCCTCGTCAACATTAATTCCGCCAAAGGAAATACTACCGAACTTTTATACGTATGTGACAATGTCGACGGATTGTACTTCTCTCAAACCGCCCTCAAATCCATGAATGTCATATCAAAATCATTTCCTAACCATCAATCATCAATCAACTCGACGAAATCCGCACCTGTTGATACCCACCGCCATAACTTCGCCTTTCGCCTTGCGGTTGCCCAACATGATCTCCGTGCCAAAGTACACCAAAAACAATCCCATTCCCACCAACAGAGGAACACCGCCATGACATTGAGAACTGGATAAAAGAACACTATGCAAGCAGCACGTTCAACACATGCAAACATCAAACCCTTCAAACCATGTCAGGGGAACCGCTAAAGATTTCTTTCTTACCGGATGAAACACCCAGTGCAGTCCACACCCCCATACCGATACCACACCATTGGAAGGAGGATGTGAAATCTCAATTGGATGGTGACGTTGCACTTGGAATTATTGAGCCAGTACCCCCAGGAAACCCGACAACATGGTGTTTCCTGATGATTGTGGTCCCAAATAAAGATGGCACCCCACGTCGCACCGTCGACCTACAAGCCCTTAACAAAGCCACCAAACGGGAAACGCACCACACTCACACACTGTTCCATATCGCCAGCATTATACCACCTCAAACTAAGAAAACCGTATTGGACGCCTGTAATGGGTACCATAGCGTCCCACTTTCCCCCGAAGCACGTGACGCGACCAGTTTTATCACGGAATGGGGACGTTACCGCTATTTGAGAGCCCCACAAGGATTCCACGGATCCGGCGATGGCTACACGAAACGTTTTGATGACATAACATCCGACTTTCCGAGAGTGTCAAGATGAATCGATGATTCAATACTATGGGACAAGACCATCGCCACATCTTTCTGGCATACAATCGAATACATAAACTTATGTGGAAGCAAAGGAGTCATCTTCAATCCCGAGAAATTTAGATTCGCACAGGACACTGTCGAATTTGCCGGTTTCGACATAACCCCTGAAGGATATAAACCTCCATCGCGGATGCTACAGGCTATTCAGGATTTTCCATCCCCAATCAACATTACAAGTGTTCGTTCCTGGTTTGGACTTATAAACCAAACAACGTATGCATTCGCCCAAGCACCAATTATGGCTCCTTTCCGGGGACTATTGGAAAAGGGGAAGCCATTTTACTGGGATGACACCTTAGAATCTGTATTCAAAAAATCGAAAGCTGCCATAATAGACGCTATTAAAGATGGGGTTCGATCATTCGAAAAAGATCGACCCACATGGTTATCAACCGACTGGTCAAAATTTGGTATTGGATTCACCTTGTTCCAGAAACATTGTCATTGTCCCAACAACGAAAACCCATTCTGCGGACAAGATCACTGGAAAACTATATACGCCGGTTCCCGTTTCACACGTGACGCAGAAAGCCGCTATGCCCCGATCGAAGGGGAAGCACTTGCCCTACTGTTTGGACTGGAGAGCTGTAAGATGTTTGTATTGGGTTGTCCTACGTTCATGGTCACAGTTGACCACAAGCCACTCGCACCGATTTTCAACAACCGCGATCTTGATAAAATCCGTAATCCTAGAGTACGTAACATTCGAGAAAAAACACTCATCTACAACTTCAAAGTCGTGCCGATCCCTGGAAACAAGAACCATGCCGCCGATGCTGCTTCTGGAATAGTACCGCCACCAATTGAAAACAACATCGAAGACGCTATTGGAACCGCAATCTCCATTCGAGACCAGTACAACGCAGCCATTAAGTTGAAAACAATACGGGAGTACGGACGAACTGATAAGCAGTATCAAGATCTACTTGTCCTCATTGAAACAGGATTCCCGGAGCGCAAAACTTCGACCCCGCTACACTTGCAGGAATTCTGGCCGATAAATACCGCATTATATACGAAAGATGAGGTAATATTCGTCGATGGAAGACCCCTAATCCCTAAACCGCTACGGAAAAGACTGATAATCGAACTGCATATCGGACACCAGGAGATTGCATCTATGAAAAGTAACGCCCGCAAAAATTTCTTCTGGCCTGGTATAAACGCTGATATACAAAACAAACGCTCTTCTTGTCAGAGATGTAATGATATCGCACCATCCCGCCCAAAGGAGCCACTAACACACCTACCCCAGCCGGACCATCCGTTTCAACAGGTTGTCACTGACTTGTTCCACATGGCTGGCCACACATACATCATCTTCGCCGACCGTTTTTCCGGATGGACTGAAATCGCGCCCCTCAAGACATCGTCTGATGTAACTGCAGTCATCAACATCCTTCGGAGATACTTCCCAACCTTTGGTGTTCCTGAAGAACTTTCATCCGATGGTGGACCGCCTTTTAAATCAAACGAATTCATCACGTTTCTCAAGACTTGGGGATTAAACCATCGACTGTCTTCCGCGCACTTCCCACAAAGCAACGGACGCGCGGAAAGCGCAGTAAAAACGATGAAAAGAATTTTGACAACCAACATTAGTCAAAGTGGATCATTAAACACAGATTCAGTCGCCAAAGCACTCCTCTTACACAGGAATACCCCTCCTCCCGACATGAGAGTATCTCCTGCAGAGCTTCTCTTTGGTCGTAATATTCTTGACCATCTGCCGGAACCGATGCAATTCAGACGAGAATGGCGAGAATTGGCCAATGCGCGAGAACAGGCTCATCTCCGTCGTCACAATAATGCGACCACAAACCACAAACGTCGCAAACTCCCTAACCTAGTAATCGGTGATTCGGTGACCATTCAAAACCAAACTGGAAATAATCCTCGCCGATGGGACAAGACCGGACAAATAGTAGAAACCCTCCCGCACCGACAATATAGAATTGGAGTCGATGGAAGCCCCCGAGTAACTCTACGAAACAAACGATTTATCCGAAAAATAACCTCTAGTACCCGAAAATGCGATTCTGACGAGATTCCTGAACTCCGACCTCCGATCCTTGGGCAACGACCGACAACGGATATGCAGCCAGAAGAAAAACACGAGACATCAAGCGATATAATCGTGCAACCCGATGTGCAGCCAACGCTTGGAAGCCTCGTACCGCCAACAGATGATCCACTAACTATTCCAGAAGGAAACGCTATGACTCAACCTGAAATTAAAGCACAACTGTTACGACGTTCTACACGAACAAAGTGCCTCCCAGAGAGACTTAAAGATTACATACTGACTTAAAACATTTTAAGGGACATGTATATATTCCCACTTACGATTATATGCCCGGTTAACACGATTCGGTTAATCCGGGATTTGTATATATTATAGGACGTTTGTCCACAGAAAAGATTAGACGAGATCATAAACTTATACACCTAGAAACTCTGTCCGCTATAACGAGGTTCCACTGTAGTATTATGATGAAAAACGAAGATCTTGTAGTTTGTTTTAATTGAACGTCGAGGAGGAAGAACATAGGAATGAAAATATAAAACATTAGTCGAAAGATTTAACGAAATTGCCCCCAATGTCAAAAGAAAAGTTGTACAAATGCTTAATTGATGGGACAATACGGTAACTATTAGATCTAGAGGCGCTGCAAAAAACAAAATACTTGGATGCCAGTTATTCTAGGAGAACTATGTCAAAAAGGTTCTTGTGAAAGACAATGTGATGATTGGTGAAAGAAATGTTTTTGTTATAAAATTTTCTGTAGCTGCTTCAATGAAAAGAATAATTTACAATGTATGTGCGCACTTAGATCAAATTACTGGTGAGGTGTATTATGGAAAATGCAGTTGTAAAGCAGGTGCAGAAAGCTGTTGCTTACATGCAGCTGCACCCCTTTACCAACTTGTTGATTTAAAAGAACTAGAGGTGAAAAGTGTACTACCAATAAAACTTGTACAGTTGGCATGTTGCTGGATAACAAAATAACGAAGCATTTTTATTTTCAAATTCAACATTTAAGAAGGCTGACGCAGAAGAGGATAAAAAGTGTTCTCAAACAATACCCTTTCACCGTGAAAAGAATGCTACGACTCTCGACAATGATAATGTGGCTATTAAAAATATGAAGAACGTAATGCTGTCAAAGTAACGAAATGTGCATTTATCATAAATCCAAAGTGGCTATGGCTGGGATGCAGTCCAGATGGTATAATATCAGAACATGAAGCCATTGAAGTAAAAGTTGCTGCTTCCAAAGTGTCCTTATTCGTAACGTACTTTAACTATTGAAGAATATTGCACCGATAAAAACTTTTTCATGCAGATTTTGAATGATGTACCAAATTGAAACTAAAACATTTTTATCATTACCATTGTCAAGGAGCTATGGGAATTTGTCAATTGGACAAGATTGATTTCGTTGTTTATACGGAGAAAGATCCAAACTATTTCTTCTGAGAAAAAGTTATTGTGTGAACAAATGTTATCTGCATTGACAGTATGTTATTATAAATTTTTAGCTCTAAGGTTGTTTGATGAAAAATGCAATTTTTTTTCTTTTGAGAGAATTTTTTTTTTTATATATAAGTTATATAATGCATTGCTAACTGTGGATGAGTGTTTTTTTAATTGAAACAGCAGTCCATATTGCTTGCCATTCCTATAGAAAACACTCCTCCTCATAGACTTTTTGAAGACTTTGCCCACTGGGTTTTTAATTCCCCCTTTTAGTTAACGCCTACCCTCTAAGTTAAAAAGTAAATTTTCAAAGTAAATTTATAGTACAGTAAATACATGAAAGAACACAAGACTATAGGCGAAACAACATTTAAGGAAAGGGCATACGCTTTTATTGAGTAAATACAAATTCAAGTTGAAACAGAATTGGGGGTGAGTTCAATTCGTCATTTAACCAATTTCAACAAAATCAATCCTTCGTAGGCCTATTTAAAAAAACAGTTTGGTTATTTGACATTCTTTATCGCTCTGTAACTAGAAATGTTCTTCTTAGAAAAAAAATTATAAATTTCATCGAAAACAATATTTAATGATTCCAATGAAAACGACATCACATGAGTTTTTTTTGACTTTTTTGTTGTTGTTGTTGTTGCTATTACATGCTGTTTTAAGAGGTTAATTCAAGTTACGAGTGTCGACAAGAAATAAGAAAAAGATTCGTCAAAGCATTAGAAAATTCCCTGGTCTGGAAAACTATTTTAACAACTCTTCGTCATATTTTCTTTGATCTTTTTCGAATGAAAAACTTTGCACACTTTTTAATCACATGAAAAATTATAACCAATCCACAGCATTTATGTACTATCATGTGATCAAAGTGAATCCAAAACAAACTACAGTTAGGTAGTTCAAGTTAAAACTAACGACAGGACCCGGTGGGCACAGGGACGTCCCACAGTTAGGACTGTCTAGTCTAATCCATCCGCTCGAACAGGATGTCCAACAAGGACTTGAGGAGGACGTTCAAAGGACGTCCTTTCGGCCAAAGAACGGATTAGTGGCCACTGGAGGGGGAGCTTCACAATAGATTTTATAGACCAGGAAATGTTCTAATAACTATGGTCAGAGCCAATGAAAATGAAGATAAAGTTCTGTTCTTGTTCCTTTCTAATCTAATACGTATTAAAAATATGAAACCATACATTTCTAACTGACAGTTTCTATGTGCAGAAAAATTGTAAAATATCTAAACACCTCCCGATAACAATAACTTAGTAGTACTTGAAACATCAGTTATCTGCTTAGTTTAAACATTAAAGGAACTATGACACGAATTTTGTGATTGTTTACTGCTTGACAACGTACCATAAGTCGCAATAAGTGATTCATGTCGTAGTCCCCTTTAGTAATGCTTAGTAAAGAGAGCAAAACGAAACAAGTATAGACAATATGGAGTATTTTAAAAGGTATTATAATTGGATTCCTTGTTTAAGGTCCAAAGGTAGTATCTTGCGTTACAACATGTATATATATATATATCTATATCTTTATACGTCCATGGTTACAAATTCCTTTACATTCTTTAGTATATTAGTATACACACACTTAATGTTCAGAATTCTTTTTTTAGAATTTTAAAGGATGGTGGGAAGCTTTAGTAAACGATGACAAGATATGTTTTCAGCCCTGTGTGTAAGTCACCCGCTGCATACGTGAGTTACTTTTTTGTATCATAAGCGTGTATTTTGTTGCGACTAACGATATATTGTTAAATAGAATTTAGAAATTTGAATTCGCTATTACTTGATTTACCTCGAACCTTTCTTTATATCAAAAATACTTACGTTTCCTCCATGCTTCTTGGGATCATTTAGCCTTCAAGGACATGTGATATTCATACGACTAAAGAAACAGATAAAATAAGCACTACGTGAGAGAGGCAGACTATATTATATGAAGCTGCACGGTGGCCATTTTGATGAGAGGTTGCTGTTTATATTTTTTGTGTAAAACCTCAAACAAACACACAAAGAATCATTTACCGATGATTTTGATTGTTATTGTATGGAAATATTTGATGGAACAATTCTAAAATATTTCGTCTCATTTTTCTGAGGAGATGAACAAACATGATTTTGTGTGATACGAGATTATATGCTTATTATAGGACAAGATATATGATTATATACATAAGATTACATTCCAGGAATTTTCATGATGGTTCCAGAAATAATGTGAAATTTGTGCTTGGCACAAAAATCTTTCAAATAAAATCTTTCAAATGGCTAAAGTTTCAAGGAATCTCTTCTCATATTCTCGTCTGAACCACAGTCAAAAGGTTTTTAATGAGTTCATCTTCTAGCGTGCATCATTTACAAACTGCTAACTATGTACTTTAACGACAATGTTGTTAAAACAACTACCACTCTGAACAACTATCACTAGCGCTCGGCAAAGCGACTAAAGTGATGAGTCATGATTATCGATGCAGAACTTAGTGGTAATTCTATGAAAATCAACAACCAAAACAACACTGGTAGTAGCTTGTATTTATGACCATCGAATAATAACTGTTTTTGTGCAGTTATATTTATAACAGTATTTTGTCTTTTATCCTTGAAATTGCAAATCCAAACTTTAATGAATCCTATTATTTTTGTTGAAAATTAACGGTGAGGGTAATTTAAAGTTTGTTGATGGTTGATGCTTCCAGGGATAGAGCATGGCCATATGATGGGGGTTATTTGTTAAGGTTAATATTTATGCAGAAACTTTTAGCTTTCAGTCAATTCTATGCTTGTGAATTAGTTAATACATTTCCTTTAAATTTGTATTTAGTAGTTCTAAGAAAATCTTGATGATTTAATGACATAAATTTTCTACTCCTTCTCAAGTAACAGGAATTTTTGTCCATTTCTCTGAAATCTTTAAGCTATTTAAAAAACTGAATAATGGCTATTAAAACGTTTTTTTTTTTCCACATGTTGCTAAGAATTAAATTTGAGTTATTGTGAAAAATGTCTATGATAATTTATTGCGATACGTTTTGGTCGAAAGTTTGTTGGCTTTTAATAACACTGTGATTGATGATGGAGCAAACAAAAACGTAACAGACGTACTTTTGAAGAGCGTTGAAACATTAAGGAAGAACCTACAGAAATAATTAAGAAGACAGACATAACAATGAAGAAACTTTCGTGTCACTGATAGTTCCATTTAATGGGTAATATAGGAATTTTATGTTCATTCTAAAGCTCTCTGTTGTGTTCAGAAAAGAATTAATACATGATACTTATGTCAAAATATTGAAATACTTGCTTATAATACTAAACGGTGTTTTCTTTTTACTTTTTGGGGTTTCGTGCGTTAATATACATCAGAGTAAAGGAAGGAAGAAATCGGTTATTTCTCATTTTAATATGGTGAACATTAAGGCAAAATGCAAAATCCTTAACACTTAGGATTTTGATATTCTGTTTTCAATATTGATTACAAAAACATGTTTTGGCATAGTTAGCTACAAAACGGAAAAAAATTTGCTCCAAAAACGTTTTTGAGTCCTTTATGTTTTTTGGTATTCTAAAGCAGAAAACTTTATAGTAACGAAAAATAATGTCAGTAATAAATAAGTAAATACTAACCCTTTCTAATTTTTAACTGTCAGAAATTCTGCCTTAGTTTAGGTTTGGAGGCAGACAACAAAACTAAATCCAGGTTTTCCTATGTGCTGGAGTCATCTACATAAAATGTTTAAAGTATTCTCTAGAAGAATTAGGTTAATTTTCTGTCCAAATCATGTATTATTTTTTACTTCTATCATGGTCATTCGAAACTTCTATGGCCTGGAAGCCTACTATGTTAACTTGCTTATTTTATTCTTCGAAGGCTAATTTTTTCATGCACTCACTTTGATCACAGAACCATATTACACCAGTTATTATTTTCTATCAATCAAAATGAGTGGAATATAATAGCTACCGACTATAGAACTTAACAATAAACTTGCAGGCCAGGGAATTTTCGAATGTCTTTGTTTCTTGTTATAAACGCTGCTAAAGTGAGGAAAATATTCTTCAACACGAAATCTTAAAATCTCTCCTTTGTACCTCTCTGTACAACCGTTTAGTAATCTTATCAAATCAATTTCGATAAAATTTGTTACTGGTAAGAATTGTTATATATTTAAGAAAATAGCCTTAACTTTTAGGAGTAAAAACTTTTCTGTTAACTCAGACCAAAGTTCATTAGAATAAATAACTGATTCGGAAATTATTTCAATTCAGCTGTTGGATGTTTTTGTTCACATTTACGGTGCACACCATCAGCCGATTCAATTGAAATCTTTTATATTTTACCAGCTGATAAAACGAGGCCGGTTTAATCACTTCCAAATGAAGAAAGGTATAAAGGTTTCATGATTGCAAGACAATAGTTAATGACGGTCACGTGACAATATCGGTGACGCTGGTTCGACATCTACTACCTAGTGGGCAAAATATTCAAAAAGTCTCTGTGGAGGAGTGTTTTTAAATTGAAACAGTAGATGATATTGTTTATCATTCCTATAGAAAACACTCCTCCACAGAGATCCAGTTCTTCATTTTTATCAACTTGGCAGTTACTTTATCACAACTTTTATCATTTTGGTTGAACTCCAATTTGATCCCTGACCAAATTTTGGATTATAGTTATTTCGGTATCATCTACCTTATGACTTGAATATCGCCTCAAAATAGAAGAATAAGACCTAAAAGCTCTTGGATTGAGTTTGTAGGCTTCTAAATTTGGATAACATTATGTAATGTTTTTCATTGTAAAAATTTGACCCAAAATTCAAATAGACTAAAAACTTTATTATAATAGTCATTAGAGAATTTCTTGTTATGGAAGGCCATTGTGAAATGTCTGATTGTCGTTATTTTTAAATGTTTTTATTTTAGGTAGTTCTTCCTAACTCTAGATACCGCAAATTACCCCGAATGCTTGGAATTTTGTGTAATGTGATTAAAAAGTGTTTAAAATAAAGTTTTACTAATTTTGTGTTCTGACTTACGTCACTAATTGTTTTGAAATAATTAAATCTGGCTACTTTGGTTACCCAAATTGTGACTTCCGAATTCCCCTTTCACACACTATTAGTTTTGTTAGCTCCAAGGTGATTGTCGTTCACAATGCACGCAATAAGTAAAACAAAGCTTTTATGCTTTACAGTTAGTGATTATACTCTAGGTGGTCCCAGTCATAAAAGTTTTGACGAAACACTGGAACATAGAATCGACATTTCCCGAAATTCTGTTTAAACACCGTACTATGACCTAGTCACCATTTCCTCCTCGTTTTGATGCAATTCATTGTTTTACTGATTTTATTAATCAATGACATAGTAATGGTCTCTATTATTTCAATCCCCCCGTAGTGCAGTTAAATACAATATTGATATTGAAAACGAGGCGGAACTTGGTAAATAGGCCATTATATGGTGTTTAAACAGTTATTCGGGAAAGGTCTACTGAGCTCAGATTAGTTATTACCCGTGTGGCAAGCTGTATTCGATACAAAAAATTCGCGTGATCCTATTGGTCAATTACGCTTAAATGTGGCGTCACTCCGGTCTATACTCACCGGTACAAAAATTGCAAAAGTTTTCCTAAAAAATTGTCTCCCACCATGGTTGGGCGACGAAGAAAATTTTGCGTTCTAGAAGCTCTTAAAATGACTCAGAGGCTTTCAAAAAACGCATTTTATTTGTTGATAAGATACCTAATGTAACTAATGCAAAAAAAGTGGGAGAGCCATGGCCCCCTGGCATCCCCCCTCTCCATCGCCGTGGCCCAGCTGCTAAAGTAATCGACTTACAGACCGAGGAATTTTCTAATTATCATATATTGTAAAAATATATTTTTATCCAACCGAAACTGAAACATGATCGTAGCAGACAATAATTAGTTTCGTTTCTGATAATCACTGAAGCTGATAAAAAGGCACTGTGATGGAGTATTTTTTTTGAAACGATATTCAATAAGATTAATGGATAAAAGCTACGATGGTTGAACACTCGCTATTAGTTTATTATTATTTTTTAATATTTTGAAGTTATGTTTATTAATCGCGCTTCCATTAATTTGCTGACCGCGGAAAGTTAGTTGGTCTGTATAATTATTCCGACAATTCTTCATCGTTTTCGAAGCAAAACAACATGGAGAGAGAAAGAAAAATCACGATCATGCAACGAAGATAATAAAAATTTATTCTTTAATATTTCTAGTTATGTTATTTGCAATTCTTCAAAACTTTTCTTGGTTCTATCTATCATTCACTCTGGTAAAGCATATAACACGCGGTGACCGGCCCCGAGTCTTCGTATTCAAAATATGTGATATCCTGGATAGTTTTGGGATGCCTTTAAGATTGGATTACAATTCACACGAATGACGTAATGAATAAGTAAATAAAGGAATGGTAGAACTAGCTTGTACGAAAGTAATTTAAGGAGATATTTCATCATCGTTCTCTGCTTGAAGAATTTCAACTTTTTTGCCCAATTAAAGAATCCTTGCTTTCTCCAGAAAGTTTTTTCCAACCAGAAAATAATAATTTTTGCATTATTTAGCCAAATTAGCAAATTTCGTCCATTTTCGCGACTCATTTGTGTGGACTGTAAACGAGTCGCACGATTTGTACGAGCTTACTCGCGGAAACTATAGACAGGCCTTAAGTTTTGAAAGCTTTTAGCCTATGTTCTTGATTTTTTATTAAAAGATTGATGCTTTGTCTTTATATATTATGATAGAGAATGAAACATATAATATTATAAGAAGAAACGTCAAAACTGAAATCACAAGGCCAGAATCAAGAATCGATCAAAAGCACCAACAATTAAGATAGAATGGAAGGAAGGTAAACAAGTTTGGGTGTTTTTCTCTATTATATTTGAATTTCAAGTGTTTAATGTATTTATTTTTATTCATATTACAGGCCACGGAAAGCAGGGTCATATAGGTTGAATATTTTATCGATGTAGGTCCAACATGTTGAATGTGACCGGTGGGCAAGATCTTCAAAAAGTCTGGGAGGAGGAGTGTTTTTTTATAGGAATAGAAAGCAATATCATTTGCTGTTTCATTTTTAAACTCCTCCTTCACAAAGACCTTTTGAAAATTTTGCCCACTGGGTGTAGGTTTTTCTTTTAAAGAACAACATTTTATTTTTATATGGTACACTACCACTGGGCATCCAGACATCCAGTAATTGATATACCTAAAGAACAGAAACTATACGCCTTCAAAACTTTCGAAACCACCTACTGCCTACACCTTAACTTGAGAGAAAAACACTACCTGTCCCTATGGCTTAGAGCCTAGGGTGGTGCATATTTTTAGTGCATCTAAGGTGCTAATGAAGGTGACACTTATAACAAAGCGTGTATATTGTACGCATTTCTAGATAAGCTAAATGGTGTTTTTTTGGATGCCCTGGAAATGCATCAGTATTCTTGTCTGTCTGTTGAATGATGGGATTTTGAACCATTTTTTCTTCGTTCTATGTTTCTAGTAACCCTGGCAACGTGCAAGAAAATCAGTTTGGTTCTTATAAGCAGTCTTCAATCTTCATTGCGGTGATGGTAATATGCTTCTCTGTCTGTCTTATGTGGGTTCGTCTGCTGATGAAATGGAACTTTGTGTTTCACTATTATCCTTGCACAATATGCATGATTTTATCGGCTGTCGGTTTAGTAACGGCAATGAACTATTACACATATATTGAAAAACGACCCACTGTTTTACCGTCGCTATCCACGAATGACACTGGTGACCGACAGCATTTAATTGAGAATGACAGAAGTGACAATGGTGTCAGAATGGTCAATGGTGCAAGCCAACAAAATGGAAGACACATGTTGCAAACGTTATATTATTTAGTTTACGTGGTATACTTATTCGCTGTTGGCAACTTCTTATTAGATCTGTCGGCAATCTTAACCATAGTCCATTGTTCAAAATCCAAATACGATTTGGAATATACGTCGTTAGTTGTATTCCATATCTCGCGTCTGGTTTTTGTTGGCTTACAGCTATTGTTCTTCCAGGAAATGGTACCAATTGTTTTAAAACCACATAAACTGGTGAAGTATCTAATAGCTTTTGTTATCGGTACTAACGTTAGCAATTGGTTCACGCTCTATCTTCAGCTAGGTATTCTGGAATTGAAATCAGAGAAGACGAGTTTTGAGTATCGCTACATAAATTGCACATTCGCAGGAAAATCGAATACCATTCATAAAATTGCTAAAGCCATTGATGAAAATACAAACCCTTTTAACCTTGAGTTCAGCATGATGTCAGTGGTGTTGCTGTTTCATATCTATCCACAAGAATTAACAAGTGCTCCAAACGAAGCAAACGATGAAGATGAAACTAATAGACCAGACGAATTAAATTTCCCTGCTAATGTGTTCTTAGCACAAGAATACAGCTGTGATCCTGGCCTTTTGGTTGGGATGGTGTTAGGAGTTTTGACCTTCATGTGTTACTTAAATATTTCCAATAAAGGATCTAATTATTATTGGGACGTTTTGTTTAACTACATAGCAGTTGGATTGATTGATGCATTTGTTATCATCATTTCAAAGAAAATTTGGAATAACATCAACAAATTCCACGAGTTTGACGGATCAATTAAGGATACAGCTGACAGTAGAGTGTTATATCTATCCGCCATCTTGGGCTATTTTCCACATTACACCACAGTTATAATAAGCGCCATCATTACGTTGAGTTCCGGACTTGAAACAATCAAGGCTTCGTTCTTGAACAAAGAGGGTAAACAGTCATTTATTGCAAATGTGTATTTGATAGCGCTGTTTATGCTATTACGTGGTATACTCAACTTGATTTCACCAATATACCAAGCTTCTGTCATTTCAAATATGCATCGATATAAGAGGAAATGGTACAGAACAGACGCTGATATGCAGGCATCTGAAAAAGATGCTGTTCTCTCTGCTGCACGGTTGAAACAATACTTGTTGTTGTTAGCCATGATAAATGTGAGCTTATGGGCGTCTGATTCATTTGTTCTTTTGAAGGCAGACATGGGTTCACTTTATCTGCTCTCGTATGAACATCTTGGAGTTATGTTCTTTATCATAACAAGTTTGTGTGTGCCAATTAAAATTTTTTATCGAATACATACCGCAGCAATGAGCCTTAACATTTGGCTCATGTTTACTCCTTCATTGAAAAAAGTTGGTGTGGTAGAAAGGCTCCCTCCAGAAGACTGACCATAGTTTGTGTTGCTGTGTTTGTGCTGTTAATATTATAATGTAAACATTTTAGAGCGTGTAAAAACATTTTACAGTTTTGCTCCATGAAATGATAAGTCTGTTTATATATAAAAATGTTGTGTTTCTCCATGTTGGAATGACATGATATTCAGCACAAAATTGTTCTATAAGTATCGATCATCTATCTATCTATACGACATGAATCACGTGATTGGTGTGTTTGTTTACTTTTTTTCCGGTCAGCCATAATATTATCGCATCTCTAGCCTCAGCACGCGATTCGTGTCTTAGCCCCTTTAAAGAAAGCTATTATCCCTATTTTTTAGTGCTCTTTCGCCTTCAAAAGTTGTACAGTTAAACAAAATGCAAGGCAGAACAGTTTTTGACATCTGGCTACTAAATGAGATTTACAAAAAGAGATCGTGGACAATGTATTCTCCTACCTAAACTCAATTAAACTTTTGAAATATAAGATAGTACCTTCAAATTTCCCTATTCAACTGAAGCAAACAAAAACAATCATACCTTCTGACGTTTCTATCATTCAAACTGATGATTTTTATTCTGCTATGAATTGTGGAAATGTTCAGAACTCAAAACTCCATTTGTGCATCATGATATAAAAGCCATGTAAATAATGTATAAAACCATGATTTTTACTCTCTTCTTGCATTACATTCATCTGTACTATTCATTTTTTTAATCTAAAAAAAGATATCATTCTAACACTATCAAAACAATATAATAATGATCTTGCTACCTTTGTTTCCCTAAAGGCGAACCTTAATAATAACAATCCACACATTATGATGTCTTCCTTAAGGCACTCCACGAAGTAATAAAAACCCATAAGATGGAGCTAGAGATTTCCCTAATGGGAGATTCCCCCTATACTAATACGGAAAAGATAAAAAAAATGAAAATTTTCTAAAGTTGATTCTTTCAAAGTTAGGTAAGAAAAAAGCAAGATTTAGTATTAGTATAAAAAGATATGTTGTTATTCCTTATTTATTGGATTTTCGCGTAGCAAAGAAGCAACGTGTTCTTTTTCTTCGTTTTTTCACTGTCCGAACCTAGCATGAAACGCGGAACTGCCAATTAAGTCAATTATGGCACCTCGTCGAAATAGTCTCTGCCGTGAAAATGGCGGACATGGCGAATTGCATTTTTTCTTCCAACTAGTTTTTGTATCTGTCAATATCTTTTAAATCGTTTCAAAATGACATTACATAATTTAAAGAAATATTTAAAAGATGATCAAGGAATTTTGTCATTTAATTATTTCATTTTAAACATTTGTATTTCGTTTTAAACGATTCCGTCTAAAGTTGTGTGTTTTCTCAATCTTTCATTTCCCTGTGTTTGTCAGTGAGTCAGTCTGTAATGTCGCAGTTCATAACGACCTTCGTAACACCCTTCGAAATATCGGTGTTCTTTCTTTGCCGTTACCCTAAATTCGATCTATGTTCGCTCAAGAAAACGGGTTTTAAAAATGGCGTGAAAGCTCCGTTTTTTGGATAACGTTTCTAAACGTGGAGTGGAAGTAAAGTGAAGAAGACAGAAATACTTGAAGGTAATAAATAAATACTTTGATTTAATTTATTTGCAAGTATTCTGATAGTGTTTGAGTACAGTTTTTAATGCATTATATATTTTGTGTAAACTTTGTGATAATGATGAACTGTCTATAAATAAAAATTGGAAGTGAAGGATCATAGCTTCGCCACTAAGAGAAGAGCAAGGTATAATTGTTTGGTTTAATGTGTTAATTTGTGTTTTATGTTCATTTCATCATAATTTTTTTTTAATTTTCCTTTCCAGCGGATCTGAAAAACTGTTGCTAAACAATTTTCGGACAAAATCCAGTTTTTGGTTTGTTTTTTATGCTTCTTTGCGATCAGTTTTTATTTTATGTAGCTATGATGATTGATTGAACACACGATTTCGGAGATAATGAAGCCATTATGGATTTGGATGTTTTTGATTAGCTATTTCGCTATGTTACATAGGAGAAGTAAGACCCGTCGTGCGAAGATGTCTTGATTGTTGATTTTCTTCTTGCTGTTGTACCTATTGTCGGGACTTTTTGGAAGAAAAACGGAACTTTTTAATCAATTTTTCCTATGCTGATAGGCGAAGCCGGATTTCAACTTGCCCTACTGGCGAACCGTAATCACAATAGAATCCATAATGGCTGTATTATCTCCGAAATTGTGTATTCAATTATGTATGCATGTTCTTATAGTTGATCCCATCATTCATCCATTTTCCGAAAAGTTAGCATATAGACTTGCAAAAAGTGTGTGGGAAGAAAAGGGATATAGTGTAACATCAATGATATAACTTTTTTTCTCCCAAAATAACGAAAGGAAACATAATATATACAAAATTCATCATCCACAAAATTAAATCCGCACAAAAATTCATCATCTGTGGATTGGAATTCTTCACACAGAAATTATGCCACAGTAAAAGGAATATTTTTGTTTTTAAACCTTTCATTTTGCATTTTCACTAAAATAAGATCATTTCGAGATTCTAAATATGCAGTATACAGTGAGCTTAAGAATTTAAGCGTTTGCAGTAAGTCAAAGAATTTCAATGAAAAAACTAGATTAAAATACCTTTAAAATCATTAATTTTCGTGAACATTTATTTTCGCGCTTCCAAATAAATTGGATTTTGCGAACCATTATTTTTGCGAATTGATTTATCATTAAAATTTCGTGGACATTTATTTTTGAAAAGAAAAATAGAAGAATCTGACAATACAATAGATACAGGCAGGAGAAGAAAAATGTCGAAAGGGTAATTGAACTTATTGCAATAAAAAAAACCCGAAATATAACCTGAAAAACCACGAACTGTATTTTTTTTCCTTCCTAATAATTTTCATGACATTAATTTTCGCGAATCAAGATTTTTCAAAAATTTTGCAAACTGTTTTGTTAAAGTCTGTATTTTCACGAATCGGTATTTCAGAAAAAAATCTGAAACATTTATTTTCAAGCCTTTTATTTTCTCATACGAATTTTGCAGCATTTTAATTTTGCAGATTTTAGATCTCCACCAAATTATGAAAATTTCTTGCCTTGAAGTAGGTTAAAATAGGTTCGATAATTTTATTTACCTACTTAATTGAAGTAACTTAAAGTTGTGTCAAAGGGCAAACTTATATTTGTTAGACTTGGTGATGAAAGATAAATAAGAGATTTCACAATACTGCTGTTACATATTCACTTTTCCCAAATGGAAAATCTCTCTTGTTTTAAAGCATAAATGCCCATCTATTTTTTTGGATGATCAGCTTACACAAGGAAATATGGTATTATGGAAAATGCATTTTCATTGATTTGTTTTTGTTTAAGTTGATATTTGAATGAAAATATAGAATTGATATCTAAAAATGTGACGGTTTGAGGGAAAATGACAACATACTGATAGTTATAGGTATATACTGATCAATTAATCAGTAATTCATCAGAAATTTATAAGATTTTAGTTATGAAGGATTAGTTATACTGATAAAATAATCAGTAATACTTTGATTACTGATAATTAATTTTAGCGATTTCGGAATATATTAATTTTCATTGCATAATTATTTTTTCAGCTTGCAATAACAAAAATAGCATTCAGTCACGTGGTATTAGCGAGAACTTTCTCGAAAATTTCAGCTCACTCACGTGTAGTAATGGCTGCGATATTTACACGAAGGTTCCAAACGGAAAAATTGTCCGAACTCCTCCTCATGAGTTATGCAGATTAGTCATTTCTAATATCTACATCGTCCAACAATGATATTTTGACATATAAAGTTTTGAAGAATTCATCATTCACAAATTTAAATCCACATGAAAAATAATCCACAGTAAATAAGTGGAGAGGAACCTTGAACCTTGATTATTCTATCCGGACGATAATAGTCGTTAAGTAATTCACGAGTTGCCTGTTAAGAGTTACCCATTGCTACAGTAAAATCACGAGTTACGAGTTACTTTTTTGCTTTTAAATCACGACCATCATGACCATTATGAGACGGTCAGGGTCTTACCTGCCTTAGAACTGTTATGCCTTAAGTTATTTGCAAGCTGCAACTAAGACCCCAAAACCAAATAATAATGATAAAAAAAAAACAATGTGCTTGAGTGAGGAGAACAACAGTGCAACATTTGTTTAAGAAGATGCCACTGCGGCAGTCGCACTGTCACAGAAAAGCTGAAGTAAGAGTACATGAGTGCTTTGAATCTATAAGGGACCCATGTCCTATGAGACAAGAAAAGAAAAGGGTATAAGTCCTGTTATTTGTACTAATAACAGTAATGAGAAGAGAATAAAGTCTTTTAAAGTGAACTAGAAGACTTACGGATTGAACAATTGCCTCCATAGAAGTCATTTGTCTCCCTGAATAAGTTTACGAGTAAAAAGTGTTCCATTTAAGTGCTAAACAACACAGGTCTAGACGTTTCATATACATTGAAGACTTATTTGGTTGCCATTTAAAATACTGACCTGAATTCTATGTCATGAGAACCTAAAACACTGCCTTCATATCAAACGTCTTCAGCCATGTTGATTGTTATTCTTATTTTGTACTATATGGATGGTGATAACGAATTCATAATTGAAATAATATGCTACTCAATTAAGTATTTCGGGTCTTCAAGTTTCCACTTTGGTTTTCAATCCGAAAATCCGGATTTTCCGAAAAATTTAAAAAACTGTGATTTGAAACAATTTCCTCTATACGCTTCGCGGAGGAAATTGAATAAGATGGAATTTAAAAGGATAAAATTTCAAAGCAACAGTTGTATAATTTTAAGTGATAACACACCATCTTAACAACATACACAGATGACTACACCTATTGTCAATAAACTACCAAGTGCTCTTATTATGTATTGCATTAATGACATAAAGTTTTGTGACATTTATTTTCGCAATCTTATGTTTTTCAAGCTTTTACAACAACCGTCCTTTTTAATTATCATTTAAAAATATTTGAAAAGTTTTTCAACATTTTGCGATATCAGGAAAATTAAGCAATTTTGCTACATTTAATTTTGCAATTTTCTGTCAAATTTGCAAAAATTTATATCAGTGAAAATTATTCGTTGGAAAAGAGATAATTCATGACATCGTATATAAGAATGGAATATACGAAAACATACTTAATTTGTATATGTTTTGGAGTTGATCTAAGGTCACACGACTGCCCACTAAGAGAATTAAAACGTCAATTAAGAATGACTGTGTGGAACACATTTCTTTCCACAAATCATTTTCTGAAGTCTCTGCAAATGCTGCGATATGTTTTTCCCCAAATATGTGATCCACGTCCATCCCTCTTGCATAGCTATTGGACTGATTTTCCAATGGCTTCAACCAGTACCTTTTTGACGACAAGAAGAAGAGATGGCATTGAAGTGATTGCTTCTGCAATAACATACGATTGTTTGGTAGATGTAACAGAAATGTTTTTTCCTTGATCTTCTTTATTTAATGGAGCATCTGCATAGTAACTGTTGTTGTTTACTGATGTCGGGATACCTTTTATTTGAACGTTTGTGAATTTTGTATATGCTGAACAATTACCAAACGATTATTGCCATTATTAACAAACACAATCGTCTGTGTCGCGTGATGTTCAATAGGTGTCTTATCATAAGCAAGTTTTTTGCGGGACTGTGTCTGTGGTTCATTAAAGTTGTCCTTCTCTTTTCTTTTTCCTGGGGACATGTACTGTCTCTTGATGGAAATTTTTCCTTGCATTCGAACTTGAACATTTTGTACCAAATTTCGAAACAGCCAATAACTTTCCGCTTTTCTCTCACATTTTAAACAAATTACCTTTGCTAAAATATCGTCTTCCAGGACTTTGATACCAGTTGTTTCAAAAAACATTTGATTAAAATTTTTCGCAATTCCACTTTTGTGGAAGACATATGTTGCAATCGATTTTTGCGAGATTCATCGCAGCAAAGCCTGTAACTTTGATTGATTGCCTGATGTAAATCTTCTTTTGGATTTGTGGTATTTCCTTCCTATAAAAACAATGAAGATGATGATTTTAATGTACAATTAATAGTACTTAAACATGTGAAAAGCTATAACTTTTTTGTGTAATCCCATTACGGTAAATCAATCTTGTGTAATAAAATTAAATTTTACATAAATTATAATGAAAAATTAAAAAAGAGGAAGATTTTGATAACATTGTGTTACTTCTCGTCAATGTATCCATCTACTTCAGTCGGAGAAACTTTCGTGAGGTCAAAAACTCGCGAAATTTTCTAGATAAACTTTCGCGAATGGGAAATATGACAAATTTCGCGTGGATAAACTTTCGGGAATGGAGGAATGACAAAAAATAACAAGTTTTTAAAAACAACTTAAATACAGTAGAATCCCGTTAACCCGGACCCTCAGGGGAGACAGGAAATTCGTCAGACTTAGCCAATGTCCGAGTTATCCGAAGTCTCGATAACTCGGATCAAATCCAAGAGGGAAAAGAAATCCGTCCGACATAGCGAATGTACGAGTTATCCGGGGTACGACTAAACGGGATTTTACTGTACTTGTTTTACCGACGAGAAGGAATGGTTCGTGACTTTGAACTATTCTGCAGTAATTACTGGACGATAATTCAAGGTAAACAACTCATCGAAGGGTTTAAAAGAAGCCAAAACAAGGAAACCAAACATACATAAGTCAGAGGAACCTTTTTTTAACTACTATTTACAACTGTTTTTTATAAGGGGTTAAACTTGTTCATCATCGAAGTCATCGAATATTGCAAACACTCCTCTCTCATGCTCCTCGGTAACTTCCGCACTTTACCATTCATTTTCCTTGTCAGATTCGGTATCTTTATCCAAGCTTCACACTATGGTGAGCTCTTCTTCCCACATAGTGCAAATAGACGATTGATTTGAATTGACTCGGTTCGGGAGCTTCTTTGGTATTTATTTCAACTCTTTTTTTTTATGTCTTAAAAATACTTCACAAATATGCTCTATTTCATTATTTTACTCAAAGTTATTTTTCGTTTGTGAATATTTGATTATTATTATTATTATCATTATTATTATTCTCTAACTCCATCTTAAGCTTGGTTTCCAATAAACAATTTTTTCTGTTGGGCAAACGTTTTCCAGAATTTTTGCGTATGATGGAAACAACTGTTGCACAACAGTCTGAATCTTGTGCAACAAAAGATATGTTGCACAAAACTTTTTGCACAGATAGAAAATATTCTATCCCTACAACAGTTTATAAGTAGTTGCACAACAAAATCAAAAATGTTCCTCAATAAAAAAAAGGGATGATGTTTTGCATGATTCTTTTGTTAAAACAATGCAAAATATTAATTCAGCTATCATAGATAGTGGCACTAATCAAACTGATGATGAAGTTATATTGTTTTTAAAATCGTAGGCACCACAGCTACAAAATATCAAGGAAATCAATTCTGGATCATATGCCTTGGTGAAGATACAGATAATGAAATATTTATTCACAGTTCAATATCCTAACCTGGAGATGCAGTGATTTATTCCACATATGTATGGGACCATCCATTTAGTATATGTATGAGTCTTAAAAACTGGCTCAATTTTGCCTATTGCTTTTGTGTACTTGGAGAAGGAAGATTTTTTTTTTGTTTGAATTCTATAAACCCTATATTCATATCAGTATTGCAGCGGTATATGGGAAGCAAAATTGATGTAATAAAGATTCCCCATTTAGCTGCAAGAATCCCAAAGGCATTTTCAATGGTCCTTCTACCTCGGGAGAGTCTATAGTTAAAAATCCTTTCAGATATATGAAGATTTTTTCCTGTAAATGGTTTCATTAGCCACGACTTTAATGGAAATATGTCATCTCCAAGAAGTGTGTATGGTAACTCTAAACTATCTGTTATTGGCTTTGGCTCTGGCAAATTAAAATGTCCATTGACAAAGGCCTTCCCACAAGCACACTGTGAAAAAATGGAGGGGCCATTATCTCTCCCATAAGCACCAATATCAATTTGAGTCACAAATTGCTAACAAAACCATACTATGAAAGTTCTTATAGTTAAAGTAGGCTGAACTGGAATTAGCATGTGCTTCAATATTAACATGCTTTCCATCGATGACTCCTATACATGTTGGAAAGTTCCAATTTATATCAAAACCATGTGCAACATTTTTCCACTCTGAAATCAACTCAGGGCATTTTAAATATTTTGGTTGTAACACCTCCCATAAGGCAGAACATGTTTCGCCAATGATATTACAGACAGCAAAAATAAAAAGATTGGCTTTGTTGGGACTCACCAGTGGCTAGATAACGTAGCGTAACCATTAAACGTTCTGAAGGAGTGATAGATTCTCGACTTGGGCAGTATCCTTTCAGTAATCTGGGTCCAACCATTTACAATAAATTCTCGAATCGTTCGGGGGACATTCTGTTGTAGCATTAAAAGAACTCTCTGTCATGTAGTCTCAATTCAGAAACGAGAGTATGAAATGCACCCCTAGAAGCTGGCTGTTGATAAATTTTTCTTATCCCAAATCGATGCTTACGCTTACTAGGAAGTGTTTTTCTATTTATAGTCAAGCTGTAATATGAATCCATCATACAAACAGTAAGTTTATAATGAGTCAACGTTTGTTTACTAAGAACGGGTGCCATTTTTGTTGTTCTTTTAAATTTTGCCGCGCTATTGAATACATCCTGTAGCTACTGCTCAGTAAAAATTTGTGGAGGAGAGTGTTTAGTCATTTAAAGTAGAAGGAGGAGTGTTTAGTCATTTAAAGTAGAAAAGAAAAACGTGCAAGTAACCTAAAAGGCTGACTGAAAAGAAATATTATAAAGTTGGACTTCTCCACTTTCTTTGACTGACCCTGAATACGCTTATGAAACTTTTTTTATGAAAAAAATTTCTAAACTTGAAGATGCAAATCGTGACGTACTAGGTTTGGAATATGCCGGCACCGAGAATGTTAACTCGTTAACTAATTAGAGAACAAAAATTTTATAGTACTTTTATTTCATCTTTTAATTTATCCCCTGCTAAATATTTCTTTTTATTAAAACAAAAACAAGCTTATTAATTTCTTCGTGATCTGTTATTTCTTCGTGCTAAAATTCACATATTCTCTTGAAATCTTCTTAAAACCGGCGAGATCAATACACCTTCCAGAATTCATGTTTACATGTTGAAATATGAGTTGTATATACGGACCTTCTTTTGATCCGTTATATTGTTTCACGGTAATTACGTAGTTACCTTATCTGGGGTCGGGTTTTAATGACCGAGTGACTAAATTTTTCATTGACATTTTTAAACCTGATTTTTTTTCCTGACTATTTTTTCCCCGACAGATATTTTTCCCCAATTTTTCCCCAACAAACATTTTAGATTTTTGGCTGACTATTTTCACAGGAGAAAGTAATCCCGATCTTATATAGTAAGGCTTGACTGTAGCAATATTATGACTGTTTTCTTCTTACATCCATGTTGAATACAAATAAAAAGGAACAAATAAACAAGTATAGCAATCTTATAATTAAGAAGCTAATAATCAGGGATGCCATAGTGCTATTTTTAGAAAACCGAAAATGTCAACGTCAATGATCCACGTTCGCGTAATTGTATCGACCGGCTGATGAAGTTGGTTTGGGAAAAGCGACTAAAACAAACAAATTTGGTCGGGGAAAAGTGACTAAAATGAAAAATTGGTCTGGGTAAAGTGACTAATGTTGGATAGTGACCAAATTTTCCCCGGACTAAAGTTTCCCCCGTCTAAATTTTCCCCTGACTAAATTTTCCCCCGACTTTTTTATCCCCGATAAGGTGACGTATTGGATTTTTATTTACTTCATTAATTATGTGCGGTTCCTCTATGTGTAAAAACACAAGCAGAAACAGTAAAGGAAATCATTTTTCCAATTCCCTCAAGATCCCACGCTGGCAAATGCTGGGATAAAAACCACTTAGAGGTGGCAAAAAAGGCAGCTGTTAACTGTGGGCGAGAAAATGCGTTTCACAAATGATCATCACAGGAACATTTTATAGAACACTACATTCAACCTCGTTCCCAGGTCTTCTTTTCCTATTCTATAAAAATGTTGAAAACAAAAGAAGTCTGGATCGAGCTTGTGCAATTGCTTGAAATTGGAATTTCACTAACATTCTTCTAACGTGGACATTACGTACGAAGCAGATTTTACATTTTCACCGAGTCATTCTTCTTACGTTTCGCTTCACATTCATTACACTCATTCGCTGTCTGTCCCATAAATTGCTTCCCAATTCGAACTAACTTCTTAATACGAATCGGGAATTAACTTTATTCTTATCAGTAAAGCACTTGCGGATAGATCTTTCCAGAACGATTTTCATAACAGAGAGGATCCGTCCATACACGAGAACCAGCGTATCCGATATAGGAATTTATTTACGGCATCCGAGGTATTTTCCATATATAATTATGGGTAACTGTCACGTGACAAAGCTGATAAAAGGACGGATTTGTTAAAATAAGATTCCCAAGTCGATAGTATTTTGCGACGTTGTAGTTGTAACGTTTTATTTTATTTTTACGTCACGTTTGAAAAGCTCTTCGCAAACTTACTGACAGACTCTACTTCCAAAGAAACATCTATTGGCCCATTATACTCCGACCAATAGCGTAGTGGTGAAAGTTTACCGCAGTGAATAAACGAATTGGGCGTAGTCTCTTAAATAGTTCTCCCTCAATGCGTAAACACGCATGCCTAACGCTCTCCTCCACTGCTTGATATCGGAACCAAAAAGAAACTTCCTTTTCTACGAAACGTCGGAAATGTTGCAACAAAAAAGAGTATAGAAATTTGTTTTTGTGCCGAAGAAACAATGGCACAACCTGCTATCAGAACGCGCCTTTTTCAAAGTGGTAAAGCTTGGTTTCCGATAAAATTGTTTTAAAGCACTATTTCTGCGATTATTCCACTTAAGTGTTAAATTTTTTGAAAAAAACATTACTATTCGTAAATACTAATGTATATTTAATGTATGTTTGTTTTACTGCAGAACGGAACCTTTATAAATCTTCGTAAATACAATTGTGTTGTTAGTGTAACTTAGGTATTGGGAGATGATGGTTTGATTTGGCTTTAAAACGTTCTGCTGCCTCTTTGATGAAATTTTTGTTCTGCTTGATGACGTTAGGTAAATTTTCTAAAGCAGTGGTGGTACAGAATGACTAGTGGTATGTGCATAGTATATTTTAATTTTTACTGACGTCAAGTAGGTCTGCTGCTACCGTTTGCACCATCTGGCTCTTTTTTCTTTTGATATTTATTCGATATTTAAAAAATTATTCTAACATCTCTATGGTTACAATGTATATTTCGTTTTTTTCGTTAGCTTCTGCTGTTTCTTAATTTAGCCTGGTTCACACTGACAACATGTAGAACGCAATATTCTTTTTAATATTCCAGAGGCGTAGCCAGAGCTCAGTCAAAATTTGTGACCTAATTAGGTCACTTGCGCGTTTTTCTTTTCTATTTGTAAAGTTGTTTTGTCGAACTTAGATGAAACTACCTTAGTTGTTCATATTGCTGATTTTGAAAACATGCAAGGTAGGTTCACCTATCCTCGTCCCAACAACTTTAGCATCCAATAAATGAAAAAGGAAACCTAATTTACGTTCAAAAGGATGTAAGATATAAAATACAATATCAAAACAACATTAGTAATAAAAATATAAAAACATTTCTTTCCTTTGAAGATTAGATAAACGGAGGAGAAAAAGAACGGGAGGACACATCCGTGTTCAACCATGCTGGTCATGCAAAAATTTCAAAACAATTTAGAGATAACACGGTACAGTAGAATAACAAAGTAGATACCGTAAAAAACACGTGCCGAAATAGTCTCAAAGGAAACACTAGAGAAGATATTTCTTACACTCGTAACATTTTCATAACTATTACATCACGATGTAAACAAACTCTGGTAATCAGCTGGTTATTAGGCATGGTGAGAACGTAATATCGCACTGGGAAGGGAAACAGCCCCCTTATATGAAAATTTGCTTTCAAAATGGGGATTTTAAAGTCATGATTTGATTTCCATTCCAGTAGTAAACAAGATGTCGGGATAACAGCACACGTGAATATCAACAACTTCATTTCGGTCGTGTTTTTGGTGTTTGGATTTGTTTAAAGAGGTTTCAGACTCATCTTGGATCTACCCCCAATTATTAAGCGATATTTCAAATTTAAACTAAAGGGACAACAGTACTTACTGTAAGCTTCCTTTTTAAATGTTTTTCAATTTTTTTCATTGATAAATTGCTTCAATATTAACGTGTGTTGAGAATAGAAGCATGACGAGGATATATGAACCGTATTTTTTGCAACATGACTGATAATTGGCTTTACTAATAATGAATGTTTTTTTATAGGAAATTTCTGGAACTTACAACAAAAAATCTCTAAAAGTATTCAAACGAACACAGAGATTGGAAATCTGAGGTGACAAGGAACAAATCTTTCGAAAAGCAACAGTAAAACTCTTCCAGACGTTTCCACGTTTGTTTGTCCGATAGCATACAGATAAGGATGGGTTTTACGGCATTCATGATTACCATTAATTTGTGTTCAATAATATTAAATGCAGCTGTTATTGTCTTATCTTTCAAGATTGTACCCAAAATGAATTTGGATGAATTCATACTTAAGCTTGTCATCTTTTTATCGCTTACAGAGAGCGCTACTAATGCTGTATTAGACATATCTAATTTAATGGATGAAAACTTTATACGAGTCGAAAAGACGTTTTGTTTGGCGTCTGGATTTATTATCTATACGTGTGCTGTTTGGATAATAGTGTTGCTGATGATTTTGTCTATCATTCGTGGTCTAGTTGTTCTTCGACCCATAAAATATCGAAGAGTTAGTGAGTATAAAAAAACAATGGTTATCATAACCTTTTTCAGCCTCATGGTTGGTGTATCTTGGACAAGTATGCCTTTGTTAAGTTGGTCAAAATACAGTATTGATTTGGATGGAAAGCGATGTTCACTTGATTGGAAGTTGGAACGTAGAGATAGCTTTTCGTACATCCTCTCATGCTGTTGTTTTGTTTATGTGATTCCAGTGACATCAATAAGCATTATATTATTTAAAACTGTCAAGAAACTACGAATGCAATCGTCACTTTCTAGGCATGGCTCTGCGTTAGCTGTACAGAAGCTCAAACGCAGAGAAACTATGTATATCCGGCTTATCACTTGTATGGCTGTTTCCTTTTACATTACATGGACACCATATGCAATTACTGGAGTTTTGACCGCTTTCAAAATATCAACATCACCGTTGCTTGTCAAAACATCTGTTGTCATCACCAAATCATCCAATATGATCACACCGATATTATATAGCCTCTTCCAAAAACCAATACGTGACAAATTGTTTCATCCACGAAAAAAAAACGCCCCAATCGGGTGTGCGCAATTGCGTTTAAAAAACAGACCCATGACAATTCTTAATTGAAGCTGTTGAAATGTTTATCTTGTTACTCATGTTTTCTGTTGAAGAACAGCACAACGTTCAAAATTTTATCATGTATGAATTTTACACACGTCCGTTTCAATTGGAATCGGAAAATCGGAAACTAAGCGGTCGACCTGTGAAGGGTGAATAAAAATGTAAACAAAACGCTGCTGAAAAACATTCTTTGTTCATTACATAATTTTTAATGAATTTTCGATTTTTTTTTTATCAAAATTATATTTAATTTCAACAAAAAACAAATAAAGGTAGCAGCAGACGTATTTACTTGATTTCACTAAAAACTGAAAAATTGCAGAACAAAAATTTCATCAAAGGCGGCAAAAAGTTTTAAAGCCACTTTTAACAATCGTCTTCCAATCGTATTAAAAAAAATTAGGTTGACTTAAGAAAAAACAGAAACTTATGGTTTAAAACAAAAGATATATATATATCATAGCGGAAGAGATCACAACTCTCATGTCTATTGCCACGCCGTCAACAAAGACCATCCAATTGTAAACTTGGAAAATTTTTTAAAAACAATAGATACAAGAGGAAAATTTCCGAAGCACTCTACATACGCGAATTGAAACCATCACTTAATGCTCAAGAGAAGTCCGTGCCATTAGTAACGTGCTTATGTGTTTCATTATCATATCGGATTCAAAGGTTTCTATGGTTACGAAGTTGTGTATATACCATCATTACGCATCCACTCTTTTAAATTTTAACGTTTTAACTTTTGTAATGAATTCACTCTGATTCACTTTGGAATGTGAGGTCGAATATATAGGTTTTAAACAACCATGAAGCTTCTTATTATCCTTTTTCTTATTAAATTATTTGCCCGAACTGATATTTTTAAGATATATACATGCATGTGTTGTAACCATAGATACATAAAATAATATTTTTAAACTGAAAAAAAAATTACCAAGGAGAACAACACACCTCTTATTCGAAAAATATAATGATTTCATAATCGAAAAATTGTTCTGCTTTGTAAACTAGATCTTTACAAATACAAGTAAACGGAACGTTTAAATAATTAACCAGAAACAAGGTAATATAAGAAGGTTTGAAAAAGTTAAGTTGAAAACTGATGAAATTTCTTACTAGCGGTTGTTGATGGGATTCTACAGACTTTGGAAGCACGAGGCAATACTAACTGCAAAATCATGGTTTGATTTCAAATGCTCAAGTGATATTTTCAGTTACTTCTTAACTGAAATCCTCCTTTTTACATATTTCATATGAATGTTTTGATTTTGATTTAGCTAAAGCCTTAAAAAATTCCCAGGCTGGGTTCGTTCATTACTATTTATAAAGTTTCGGGACGGACATTCGCAGACTCTAAAGCGCAGGCTAAAAACTGCCATTTCGGCCGGAGTAGTAAGGGTGTTTTTAACACGGTATTCGCTTTCGCTGCTACCATAAAAAGTGTCCCTGCCGCTGTGAGGTATTTACAATTTCTGAATGTTTTTCAGAATATATCTGATTTTTATTTTATTTTAAAATGGCTGAAAATGAGAACATTTGATGTTTCTGTACCTTAATTTATCTGTTACCGCATTTTGGATCTCCTCTAAACTAGAACAAGTTATGTTTTAAATGTGACTATTGAGACAGAATTGGTGGAAAATCTCGGCCATACGATCTACTGCTCTTTGATAGTCATTGACTTAAGATATAACAAATTCTCAGTATTTAAAGCTTAATTAAGCAATAACTACACTTCAGACACCCTGTTAATTCTCAACAAGTGTTTATAACAAGCACTTCATATCATAATTACATCAAATACCTTTTTCTTGAGCAATCAATAAAGTTTTCGGAAAAGTATTTTGGATATGTTAACTTGTAACACCCTATTTCTAAAGTGAAAAAGCAAATCAAAGACAACTCCAATTGTGAGACAATATAATTTAGGTGTATAATTTATAATTTATAATTTACACAACTAGACACGAGATTAACATTTTTCACTAAACTTGAAATTCTGCAAATTCTGCATTCTTGAAATTTTAAAAACATAAAACAACTAAAAATTATCTGCTCTAGTTTTTGTGGAAAAAACTACGTACTTTAAAAATCAACATGCTTTCTTAAAATAAAATAAAATTTACAACATCAACTGGAAAATGATAGAAAACAAAATAATAAAGCGATGAAACGTGTTCAAGTCCAAAGTCCAGGTAATTCTGACAAGGTCAAGTTTTGAGGAGGAGTTCTGGCAGCAGATACGAGATGATGCCACCAACAAACGACCTAAAAAATAAATTATATAAATGTTATACAATTTCAGATCCACTAGTGATGAATTTCTAACTAATTTTCACAAGTACTTTTAGAAATTTTAGTGGGAAGAATTAATGTGATTTTGTTTTCATTTTAACCTGAAAAAATAACGTAAATTGATTTTAATATAAAAAGAAATTCTGCAATATTCCATATTTTGATAATCTCCCAAAAGTTAATGGGCAAAAATTCACAAATATGAGGTCAAAAGGAAGTGTCGTAAGAATATTCGGCTTAGTTGCTGTTCACTCCTGGAACGATTATCTTGCCATGCAAAAATGAGTCATAATGAATCATTCTTTGGAACCATTAAAGGTCGATAGTCTGATCCATGGTAGCAGTTTTTGTGCAAATTTAATTTCGCGAATTGAGATAAAATAAACTTTTTCCAGGAATTTAATTTCGTTAATTTCGCAAATAATTAGTCTTCATATTTTTTTAAAATTAAATATTACCATGCACATGTTGACAGACATTGAGGCAAAAAGTATTCTTTCCTTTCAAAAGAATTTAATTTTGAGAATATGTGAATTCCATTTTTTTTCCAGTGAAATTTTCTTACCACCTTGAAGTACATATATACACTAAAGCCTAAAACAAATTGACACACCTGTGAAGGAATAAATTTTTACATAAAAATGCAAAAGATTTGTACAGTCTGTTACATGAAGTCATTGTCTTCAACACGAGTTGATAGGGAAAGCTAACAATCTTAAGTGGAAATGTAAAGTTTCTTTCTTTCTTTTCGATCATTTTTATCAAAATAAAATGATAAAAAGTCTTTTATTCTCGGATTTGCTCTGACAAGCTCAATAGAATCTCCATCACAGTGTCATATTTATGTGGGTGGAATTTATAAGAGCGCATTAGGAAAAAATAGAATTGTTAGTACATAATACACCGATATAGTCAAAACAACAAAAAAACAACCTTCAAAAAAAACAACCTTCAAAGAAAAAAAGAAGAAGGGAAAGAGATTAGCCAATATCAAGTTTCCTATCAATATTAATTATTTTCTTCGATTTATTTGACTGTAAATATTAGTCCAAATTGTGTATAGGGGTGTTGCTGTTTAAGTTTAATTTTTGTCGTCTCCCAACAACCATCATTATCCACTATGTAAATTTTCATTCAAAGGTTTTATTTGTATTTAAAATAAAATGAGGAGAGTAGACAAGTCTTTAAGTTAACAAAAGGACAGGACACCACTCATTTTTAAAAGTACAGAAACTGCCACCACAATCAGGGGCATCATCACTCTCTACTTCATATTATGTGTGTGCTGTCGGTGAATTTGTGAAGTGAATTTATATAGCTAAGAGAACGCTATATAGCTACCTGTTTTTAGACACCCAGAATATATTTTGTGTATTTGTATTTTCATCAACAGGGAATTTGTGAAAGGCCACAAAAAAGGGGAGAGGATGGACAGAAGAGGAGGGTATAAAAATCGAAAATGGGCTCGAACAGTTTCTCACAAAATCAATGTCATTATAAATAAAAGCAGTAAGAATTTTCTAACCTTGAATGCTGTGTCGTTCTCTGGAACACAAATTAGGATTGCACGTTTTCTGTATCTTAGGCCGCACTCACAATAATTAAATTACTTTATATAAGTTGTAGTTTACCATTCGTACATTAACCACAGTTTGTGGACAGCCTCTATTCCCTCTATGTTTTGCAGAATCAGCCTACAACTGTGGACAAAACATCTTGGAATTACGTACGGACGGATGTACGGACGGACGGACGGACGGACAAATGCTAATGAAAGAATGTTTCTTTATGATTTCATGATAAAAATGGTTGTGACTCAAAAAACTGGGTTTGCAAAAAGTTTTCTTCAAAAATAACGGACATCAAAATAAAATCAAAAATAAGTGGGGAAAATTTTCCACAACTTTTTCTCACACTGTTTACTCGTAAGTTTTATCAATGTTTATGATAATATTAAATCCAGATGAAATAGAAGCTTTATACAACTTGGATGTCTCAATAATGTATTTTTAAAAACAACATTTTTTAAAACGATTTATGCCTTGGTCTAATTAGGGCCGGACAAAAAGACCAATAAGGTATTGTGAAATCATTGCATTTTACAACTGAGCACAGCATAATCCACTACAGAGTTATAAATGTTCGTACAAGAAGTTTATAAATCGGTAAAACTCCAAATTTACACAGAATATATTTACCTCATCGGCCGGCATAAATAGCATTAAGTTTCGCTACGCAGCATTATAAGCGCCCAAAATTTGGAAGTTTTGGCAAAAAGCGGCGTTAATTTCCTAACACTTGATTTTGCTATTGCGCACCATATTTTAGGTATTTTTCATAACGGACACGCAATAACACTTTGCGCGTGAAAATGAAACCGTATTCGAAAAAAATGGAAACCTCGTCACTAAGCAAATTAAGAAATGACGGAGAAATTTGATTTCGAACAGCAAAACAGGGGAGAAAGCTAGGGAAGAGGAAAAAAACGAAGAACATAGGATTTGTTTAACACAACACCTTAGATAAAAGACATATACCTCCTTGTAACTAATTCTATCATTTTTATAACAATGCTTATAAGTAATAGTTTAATTTGAATATTATGTTTATATTTGTTTATATTTGTTTATATTTGTTTATATCGATTGTATTTTTTTTACAAAAACATTTCCTATTTTATATTTATATTATATGTTTTTTTATGTTTACTTTAATTAGCCCGTTGTCAACAATAAATAAAGAAGAAATAAAATAAACAGAGGAGTGGAGGAGAGTTTAGTCATTTAAAGTAGAAAAGAAAAACGTGCAAGTAACCTAATTGACACTTAATACTGAAAGGAAATGTCATAATGTTGGACTCCTCCACCTATGATAAATAAGAAAATGTAAAGCGTAAAGTAAAAGCCAACGAGAGAGTTGTTGTAAGTGATTTGTAGAATTTTTTTCTTTCAAGAAAAATAAAACAAATGACGCAAACAGAAGTGTGTAAAAATATACATTGTCAATTTTTTTCTATCTTTGCTCTTTGAGTGGCGTAAAACACGGCCCTTTACTGGCGTTAGACCAAATTTGGAGACTGGCGGAATTAGGGCCTACGTAAAAAAGTCCAAGGGATTGAGAAAGACTTGGAGAATGGACTTCGCGAAGGAAAACTTCTAAAACTTTCCTTAACCCAATTAGGCCCAGGCTTTTTGGTTGTTCCTCAACCGAAGGTGGGTGGCGGGGTCTAGTAGGCCTGCCCCATATAAAATATATTGTACTTATACTAGGGCAATGAAACATGGTAGGAATGTAGCTCAACCTTTTCTGCATTTATTCCAACCATAATTGTTACCATGGTTACCATTGAATTTTGCTGCAAGTAACATATTCAGACATTTTGGGAAAAGGCAATTGGAAATATGGTGACGTCAGCACTTTATTAACAATGGAATTTCCATCAAATATGAATAATTTTCACATTAACAGAGGAACGAAATAATGCCTACGTAAGCATAAAAAATTATAATGTAGAGCCTAAATACAAATTCGAATTTCACAAAAGTTGTGACGCCACACGTTCTATTGATGTCGCCATAATTACCAAAAATATTTCTTCACATGTTTAAGGTGATATCCTGGAGAGTTATGACGCATATAAGGGTTAAAACAAGTACAACTTGCCTCAGATTTCCAATTGGTGTATCTCAAAATGTGCTGACTTGAGCAAAAATGCTTAAGAAAAAAATCCGCCGCTGAATGATGAATTACTGGTCTTGAGTACGCCGTCCAATTTTACCTCGGCCCTTATTGGTGTTAAATTTTCACAAATAAAAATTTGTTGAATGCAAGGTGGTGAGGTGTCCCCTTCAGAGAGGGTTTAAAATAAACTTTCTCAAATACATTATTGTGGGAACAAACTTCTTATGTCAAATTTCTTTAATACACTCGTGCAATTACAAGCTTAATTAAAAACTAATGTACTCTTAATAATGGTATTTGTGATGGTCTGTTATTAAGCTGGTGAGCTAGAGTAGCCGTCGGTAGCCAAGGTATATTTCATCTTGTGAGAATTGAAACAGTTTATTGCGTTGACAGTCTGCAATCACTCGGTGATCACGAAAACGCTAGGAATACTTTGGTCAGCACAATTGGCAATTGGGAAACTGACGTACGTTTCTTGGAGGTCTTTTGATCCATCCAGTTCGGTGCACGACTCGTCATCTGTATCGTAACCTTCGTTCACGGCTTTGTGAGGTATGGTTTGCAACAGCTTCAACTACAACGCAACAAAACAATCAGATCAACTTGAAGTTATCCTTTTATACGAAATGATAAGGATTCCGGTGTATGTTTTTTATTTATACAGATAAACCTCTCTTTAACGGACACCTCAGTACACCTTGTTAAAGGTTACGCTTTTGGCAGGAACGGATGTCAACCATCCTCCCTTGATATTCATTGTCCCAATAGTGTCCGTGGTAGAAAGCTTTGACTGTATAAACGTTGATAGAGGATATCAGTAAAATGAATTTGCAAATAAATGTGTTCTTTTCACAGCTGCGATTACAATAAAACAACTCTCTAAAGTCGCATTCACATTTATGTATTTTTTTACATAAGAACCGCTTTCATTGATTCTTTGATGTTTATGCTGAAAAATTATATAAATGTGATCAAAAACATAAGATCTACATCAAACCCTTAAATGACTCACTAAAGGCATTCATTTTACAGTCCGTAATAAGACTACCTTTTCCGAGTCATTTTGACAACCTTTTGTGAGCACTATTACTAGCAATAACAGCAAAAACGTATCTTAAACAAGGAAGTTTTATTTTTCAAGGAAACTAATATCATTAGAATATAATATATAATATAATATATACTACATAATCTTATTAACTTTAACTTCACTAATTTGAAACCGTTAGTTACAAAGTTCAATATTTACAATCATTGCAGGAGATTAAACGAAACATTTTTTCTGAAAATGTAAACAACTACCTTTTGACTACCATAGATAGGTATTATTCATCAATAACTACCCTAGGTAGTCAAAATAACTCACTTAACTTTCCCAGTGTAACATAGGTCCTTATGTTCGATTTCTTTACGAACAAAAATGTTCCCAGCCGGCACAAGACGTCTTTTAGACGTCTTATTTATGTCTAAATTAAGTCTGTAGAAAGACGCATACTTTTAGACGCCTTTAAGACGTCTTTAAGACGTTAAACTTTTTTAACGTTTATTTATGATTATAACAGAAATTTATTTTCTAAAAACTCCCTGGAGTGTCGGTACTGCAAAAAAGTTTTTGGCGAAGGGCGGTTTTTTCATCTCCAGCTTTCGTTAAGTTCGTGTATCTGCTATATCTAGTAAGTGAACCTTTTATTTTTTCCGCCAAGTATTAGCATGATAAAGTCGAAGTAATTAACTTGAAGAGAGGAGGGCTGACTTAACTTTATCTAGTCACTTTTGTGAAGACTTGCTTGTGATTTTTGAGTGGTGTTTTTTTGAAGAAAATGGATCTCAAATTAACATAAAACAAAATTTTAGAGGTTGGCACTTGGCTGTCATGGTTTTGCTTAAATATTTTATTAATATTTAAGGAATCGTGCATACACTAATCGATGGATTTACCTACTTTGAAATCTTGCAGATTTTAATCATTATTAATATTATAATATTATCTTTTTTATTTATGTATTTGAACTTACAACTTGCATGTTTTGTTTTGTTTTTCTCATACATTTGTAAATTATACTAGTAGACACAACAGTGATGGTTTTGTTTTTCGTTACGTTATAAGATTTGTGTATCACGTGACGTGCATGATGTAGATTTATTACTGAATACCTTTTGGTAAGTGTTTTTATACTTGATTGTTTAAATTTGTTTATTTGGTTAAATTGTTGTTACAGTTCAGTAGATCTCATTTCTTTTAATTCCCATGCTAGCTCCTATAAAATAAGTGAATCAAAGAACGATAAAAAAGACAAGCAATTAAAAGGAAATTGGAAAATATACTGGACTGTAGATCTATTATGTTTAGTGGTTACTATCTATACTTTTAGGTCATTTTTTAGAAAGATACTTTCTGTTTTCATGGGTTTTTTTCACCCAAAAATGTGTCAAAAACCTGGAAATAGAAATAATTCTGGCAGCCCTGATGAAGGATACTGAAAGAAATAATGGTTTAAGAAATAAAAGTAAAAAATTACAGATTATTTTTATTTCATCTACCTGAAGAAAATTAAAGTTATTATAGTCTTCTTCTAGATTTCACATCTAATCTGACTTGATGGGAACGATGAATTTAAAGGGGCATAAGGAAATTTTTCCCTAAGAAGTATATGCCACAATTTACCAACTTATTCAAGGTAAAGTATTCCTGTAAATTCCCCTGTTTTTGAAATTGTGCTCTGAAAAATATTTACATATTTATTTTATTTTTCTTCTAGGGACACTTAAAAGGAACTTTAAAGATTCAGGAGCAAGTCATCAAAACAAATGTAGCAACAAAACTAAAAAATGCCCCAGATGCAAAAGGCGGACTTGGTTGGAAAACAAATGAATTAAGCTAAATGAAGCCAATTAATTATGTTTATTTTGAGTATATTATGAGGGGTTCACATTCAGTAGTTTCGTTGTTTTTCACTCATGTTAATGTTTTATAAACCTTTCTTGCAATCAAAATGGTTTTTCCTCTTATGATATTAGTTCACCTACCAAATTGGGATCATTTGTTTGGAAATTTTAAACAGTTTTATGATTCGAAACAATTTTTTCTTCATGATACTCTGGGTTATTATAACATTTTTCATATTGCTTGTATTTACAAAATATTTTCATCAAACTTTAAATGACAGTTTATTTATTTATTTATTTTAAAACAGAGTAGTACAAACATTTCAAGATTTTTATGAAGATAACATTTCTGTAAATGTTTTGTTCGTGAATGAAAAAGGTTTTTACCTTTCATCTAACAAATTGGTATCTCAAATATTTGTGGTAAAAAATTTGTTATTTTATTCTGGGATAACCAGGTAATGGTTACGCCATGCCTCATTTTTTCAAACAAAGAAACTTTTAGCTGAAAAGTTTTCAGATACTAATCCATTCGCTAGACGTTTTAATGCTTATAAAATTTTTCAATATTCCGATTGTATTCAGAAATTATTTTTATAGAATTTCAAAGTAAAGTTTATTTATTCATATATTTATTACATATAGTTATTGTATCAAGCCTTCAATGGGGCATTGGAGATAGAAGATAAGACAACATAAATTGTCATGAATATATTGTCGTAATTTATCTCCACTTTCGAAGTTTCTTGCTCAAAATAAAAAGTGTGTAACGCCTGTTTAGAAGGCATCTAAAGATAACCGGACAAATCAGACTACATTTAGACATCTTTTGGACGTCTAGGAAGACGTCTTTAAGACATCTTTTAGACGTCTTTTTGCCGGCTGGGTTTGTTCGCAAGGAAATTAACATAGGATGTACATAAGTTTTGGAAATTAGTCTTTATACATTCAATGTGAATGCGGCTTAAAGAAAATGTAGCCGACCCAATTTCTCCTGCTTCACATTAGGGTAGGTTTCCCTGCAAATCATTCGAATGCAAAAAAAAAAACAGATTTTGGACACTACCTACTTCCTTTTTCGTTTTTAAACACGTCAATATGTTTGTCCATAACTTGATTTTCGCTTTTACTTTTGTTACGAAAACTCGTGAACCAGAATAATCTGGTTGAGGTTCGTCTTCGTTTAAGTGAATACCCATTGTGTTGGATAAATACCGCGACAGCAGAGTTTTGCACAGTCTCTGAAAGAAAAGATATGAAATTTTCGATCAACACTAGCAAATAAAAAAACATCGTTTAAACCTATCTTTTACATTACACGCTTGATGTTGAGTTGACTACCCAGTGGGTAAAACCTTCAAAATGTCTCGGTGGAGGAGTGTTTTTTATTGCTTGTCATTCTTATATTACACTCCTCCTCATAGACTTTTTGAAGATTTTACCCAGTGACTAAGTGTTAGTTTATCTTGCGAAAGAATGAATCTTTTCTTCATTAGCATATAATAAGATAAACATTTTATTTGGAAAATCTTTCGCCTTACTCCATATCAGTACATATGAAATTGGTGTAATGTTGTGACGAAAGCCGAAAATATTTAGCAAATAAAATTTCGATCTTGTTTTAGACGTTTATTTTGAATGTATATTTTACCTCATATTCGTTTTTCATTCTTCTTTTTTGTGTTTTCTTGGATTCCTGAAAATATAAGGTACATAGTAACACTTCTCTTATCAAATACAAGAAATTCACTAAAACAAATGGACTTGGTGTTATATTAATTTTTTTACAGCGGAATGTTTCTGAATCTTTTTAGACACCGCCTGTAACAAATAACGTTTTAACGAATTCTTCGACTAATTACACCTATCAACAATGTTTGGTCCTTACCAAAGTGACACATTAAACCTTGAGAGTTCTTTTAAGAAAACCTTTGAGTAATGGTGGCCATCCTCAAAGTCTCTCAAAATCAATGGAAAAGTGGTTGTAGATGAATTTATACCTTCCAAACATTGTCGTTCTTCTTCCAGAGTTTGTAAAAATATGTGTAAAATCTTTTGATAATATCGTAGGTAGGAATCAAATTGAACGGACAAGGCAAGACGTTGTCATCTCCAATGTACTCCAACCAGAGTGTAGTTCGAGCGTACTTGTGTTCGACTTCTATGTTACTCTAGTAATAGGGAAAGAGATATTTTTATTTTTAGAAACAATACAGCCGAAGGTCATTTGAAAATAGTTTTTATTCCAAATTAGAGAATCTATTATAGACTATAAAGAGTGCTTTTATCTGCCAATTTAAGACAATCAACTTTCTGGGTGAAAAGTTTGAAAAACGAGGCATCATGTGACCTAATGCTTACTCACCCAAACAAATTTAAGTTTTGGTGGTCTCAACTTGGCTAAACTGCGTATATAAGTAGAGAAATGTAGTTGCTTTACGTTTTTAGAAGAAAACGTTCGAGTTTTTTCTTTGCAGTGATTCACTTTTTATAAAAAATGGTCAGAAAGCATTTCTTTCATTACCACCAGTAATTCATCATAAGGAAATAAAAGATATATATAATATATTTCTCAATATCATACCTCGATTTGCTGGTACGAGTTACTCATCATGGCTATCAGCATATTCAGAAGAACAATCATAGAAACGCCATGATACAACGTGAACAAGAAGTAACTCCAAAGATGTATCATTGTACCGTCATCCAATCCGTTTAGACTCTTCAAGTCAGCCATGTTCATGCTTGCCCATGCCAACGTTATCATTGTTGGTACTAAACTGTTGTTAAGGAGAAATAAATATATTTACCCGGGAAACAAAGAAACCCATCAATGAAAAGTGAGTAACTCGATGATGATTCCTATTTGTTTCTCCCTTTTAGCCATGGCCCGACGAATCTTCCAACTACTTTATTTCGGTGTTTCATGGCGGAGCGTTCATGAAATTTAATACAGAAGAGGATAAGACAGCTCCATTAGTGAACTGGGAAATGTCCCTTACCTTGATCACTAACATATGGCTGATTTAATAGAATCAAAACTTTTCTAAAAATATCTCAATGGAGTATTGAAAGGTTTTTCACCAACAAACCTGGTATTTTCACTGCTATTCAGGGTAATACTTAAACAAACCAAAAGCGAGTAGTGGCGGATCAGGAGAGTATGTCCAAACTCATGGAGGAGAAGTGTTAGCTGTCAAAGATAAAGTGGAAGTAAGCCCTTTACTGATACAGACTGAGAACAGAAATTATGTTAATGTGCTCCGCCACAATTTTCTACATACCCATGCACTGTGGTTGTTGTATGATGTATTAAAGAGATAACTGAAAATAAGGAGAACGATAAGTTCATCAAGAAATTTTGTTTTTTATGAATTAGCTTACCCGTTGTAACCACCACTGAGGTAAGTATGAATAGTTGACTGGTTTGCTTCCTTCCTGTCTATATTTCTCATCATTTCGTCGCGTTTCAATGAAGATTGAAACAAAAACAGCATGCCGACCGAAAATGAGCACAGGACAACGCAGCTTATAAAGGCAAACTGGAATATAACCTACCAAAAAAACAAAACCAACCATACTTAAAACAGTTCATTTAAAGTTTATTGAACCAAATTTTGTTTACGACGACAAATTGAATTATGAAAACACAGAAAGGTTCCATTAATCGAATAATGTAAACCCCCGTCTAAGTTTAAACTGGACGATGCTAAAAACGAAAGTTTAGTAAAAGTAACTGGTAAGGAATGAAACAACAACAACAACAACAACAAAAGCCCAATTTTTCCCACCGATATTGCCACGTGACCGTTATTTACCATTGTCCTGCAGGCATGAAACCTTTATACTTTAATGGTTTCGGGAGCGCTTAAAATGTCTTTAGTTGGATAAAAGATTTCAAAAGAATCAGCTGATGATGTACACCGTTAAAGTTGGAAACATAAATCTTTTAATTTCATTTTTTAGTCCAACTTTTGGTTTGAACGTTTTTTGCATTCACTAAAACCAAATTGTATACAATCCCATAAGTTTTTTCCTATCCACAGTAAAGACACTTTGGTTTTAGGCATTCACTTTCATGCAAGAAGAACCTGTTACATTATTTTTAGGAGGCATGAAATACTGGGGGCGGAGACAAAAAAAAAGCTGAATATACGCTTTTATAAACGTTAATTTATGTTAATAAACGTTTGTGTATAATATCAAATCATTCTGATATCAGACGCTAACTATACGTTGGCATCAAAGCGTGCCGAGATTTCTGATGTAAAGAATCACCATAAAAAATACCTTGAATGTAAAAGCAAAAGAAACAATGAAAAACAAGATTCAAAAAAGGATTTTTCTGTTGATCTAATCTATTTGGATCTTTTTTAAATAAACGTACAAGTTTTACAGTGGGAACGTTCAATACCCTTGTGACAACCAAATAAACGTTTAATAAATGCTTATAAACGTTTAGTGGGAACCCACTTGAAATGTGAACAAAAACATCAACAGCAGATTTAAACTACTTTTCTAACCAGTTTTTCATTCTATGAATTTGGTACAAACGTTAAAAAGGGGGGAAAAGGCAGCGATTGCCATTAAAACGTAGGGAGGCATTTCGTTGCACGATGCTTCGAGATTTACACAGTTAATGTGATACTCTTTCAACGTTCACGAAATTGCAAAAATGAAAAGTTCAGTAGGATTACCTGTAACATTCTTCCAAGACATAACTGCAACAGGCCAAGAAATCGATTTATTTGACACAGATAAACCAAACGGAAAAAACTGAGAACAATTCCTAGCGCAAAAAACCCGTCGGCGAAACTAATGGCGAAACGTAACGATTCGTCCGTGTGGTGAGGGTTTATCAAGTATATAATTATCCACATTATGTACGATGTAAATGTCAAAGCTACCATGAAAATATCGATCCAATTCCAACCGCAACTAAAGTACTTCTGTTTCCCTTCCTTCATCAACTAAATTTAAAAAAAAGAGGTTTTAGGTAGTATTTGAAACATGGTAAGTAAGTAACCCGGACTTTTTAGTCATTCAGCTTCGGATGGAAGCCATCCGTATAGGTTGGTTTTTCTGCCTGCCGAATTTCGACTTGGACGTTGACTTACTGTCAGAGATACCTATAGCATTGCTCTAACTTTTCCAAAGGTCGTTCGTCAGTCAGTTGATGGCTCCAAATGGGTTGATACGCTCCTTTTAAAGCGCATCGGAGTGAAGTATCGAGATACGACATGATTGAGACCCAAAGACGGGTCTTAGAGATCACACTCGAAGGTACTCTTTATTTCAACACCGCTGCATATAAAAAACTTTGTTGTCTCATGTGGTCGAGCTTGCTGTGACTGGATGAAATATAGGGTTCAGCTCCTGCACTTGGGAACGAACCCCACCCGTGAACACCATCCACTACACCATCACCGCGTCATCAATTCACAATATGAACACAACCCGTACAGAAAATTAACCTGCTAAGTAAGTCCAAATATAGTCAGTCTTACACAAAGAATCTGCTAAAGTGTTTTTAAAATCCATACCTGTCGAATTTCCTGTATCATCAAAGCTATATTCCAAACAAACATTATGCAATCGAGGACGTTTGGAGGGGCACCAGCTCTGATACCAGTCTTCTCAAAAGCGGCTATACATGCCAGGATTACTGAAAAGGGTAAAGGTGTATTTATTTGTAATGGATACACAAAACCTAAAACCTAGGGCCGTTTGTCTCTTTTTGATGGTCTTTAGCAATTTCCCTTCCATGTCCATGTTATCACGTTATGAATATATATGAGTCCATTTCGGCCTGCAATGCCAAGGGCTTTTAGTCTCGTCGTCTTCACATCAAAAGGAGGCGAATGGTCCTGGAATCGAGGTTGGGATTCACATAATCAGATCCATATCGAATTAATACGGCTCATTTGTTGTTTTGCTACACTTTTGTTGATAAAGTTTACCTGCACCACCAGGGGAAAAGTTTATAGCGACAGTGAAACATAGAAGAAGAACAATTGCTGATGATTACAAAATCGACGAAAGTTATCAAGGTCGAACGTTATCTCTCTAATTCAACATATAACTACCACAATGCAATGCGAAAAGAATCAGTCAAAACGTCTCAATTGAATAATTAAAGGGCTTCGTGAACAAAAGTAATTCTCCAACTACGATTGCTTAAGCAAACACCCAAGCGAGTAATTATAGCATTGCACTGCAGTAGTTGTTTGCTTTATTACGGAGGTGACTGAATATTTCGGACTTTGAGTAGGTGCCCATAGGCGAAGCCTGCGTACACGCGTCGACGAACAAAAGTTATTAGAGATTGTTATCGGTTCAAAATATTCAGATTATATCATTATCCTTGTGGGCATGCGCCTGTTAGACTTCTGGTTAAACAATTTCTGTTCTTAGTAACCATATTCGATATTTTACGAAACTTTTTTCCAGATCTGCATATCTTATATATAAAAAATATACTCGTTTAGTATTTACAGTCAAACCTCTCTATAGAGAACATGCCTTGTTATGGTGAAATGGAAACAGATATTTTTTTTCTCTTTGACTCCCAAACCTCTACCTTAATGGACACAACCTTTATAGCAGATTTGCTCTTGCGTCCCGATGGTGTCTGCAATATAGAGAGGTTTCACTGCAGACTACAGTTCCTTTGATCTTCTGTAAAAACTTACCAAGGTAGGTGAGAAACGAAGCAGCGCCATTTATGAATTTGATGAGAGGATCCGCTGCGAGGCGACCAAAATGCGAGCATGGCAGAAGCAGATGTATCAGAGACGTAACGGGATACAAAAGGGATAATGACAAGATTAAACAAATCTTGTATATCCAACCACTCGTCCGCCATTTTGGTACGCTCCCGAATACCAACGATGCAAGCACGTGTTGTAAGATGGGATGCGAAACAACCTGTAATATTGCGTTATATTATCACGTGATAATTACTACAGAGCTTCATGTTTTTAGGTGGCATTTGGACTGTCAGTAGGAGTTCTCGTTCTGTGTTGAAAATTACTTAAAATCATCCCAAAGCGATTTGCAATTAAACTAATGGAGTGTGGTTAATCTCATACCGACTAGTGGCCTTGTGGTACAGTGCTCGCCTCCAGTGCAGGAGGACAGGGTTTAAATCCTGGCCGAGTCATGCCAGTGACTATATCAGTGTGAATCGATCCACTCAGCTCAGCACTCAGCTTAAGAGCGGGATTGATATCTAAGGGGGTTGTCTGGTTGAGTGGTTGAAGCATACTTGCGGCTTCCGTAGAAATGGGGAGAAATTCCGTAGAAATTCCCAAATGGGGCCTTTATATGCTCTAGGACTTCATACGCAGGACCCTCATTGATAACAGTTCTATCAGAACTGAAAAGGCTATCCACGAAGCTGCGATCATTAAACTTTTTGGTTGAAAGTCTCTCTTTTTCGTTTGAAAGAACGAGGCATTACATTACCATTACCTCGTTTAACTCAGACAGAAATAACAAGGTTTTCGCCGCAAACTAGTGATGATCGCATCTTGTTACATTAACCATAAGAATGTATAACTTAATACTTTACCTGATGCAATGTAACCATGGACGTATAAAGAGAAGGACTTACAACTTCTATAAATCCATTCAAATAAAGCTCGCCTCGACTTATTAAAATTTTACAAAGGCAGTTTTGAAACTCCCTCGAGTACAGTTAAAAATATATACTTCTATTGGCTTCTACGATCGTAATAACAAACCAGAAATGAATATACAGATATTAAGTTTATTTTGTAGCCAATTTTTAAACTGTGATTCCTCATGACCCCCTACAGCATCGACCATGAACCTTTCAGAATCGAAGGAAAATATATTCTTCTTCCTGTACATTTTCAGGCGTCAGTCAGGCATTTTTCTAAAGGTTGAATTTTTCTTAAATTCTATATCCAAAAAATGCTGCATAAGTCGACAAAATTCGCTGTAACCGTCCATTCTACATTTCGAAAAAAGTTGAGTAGTAGTTTTGAAGTACTAATGAACCTCAGATATTTATATGCAATTCGCTTTTCTTCCGATTTTTTTGATTTTCCACAATGAGTAAAACACAAGCAGGCGTATAAACCCGCCCATGAAAACCAAAATTCAGTGAAATGCGAGGCGAGGTTTATAACAAAGAAATGCCACCATAAAATATTTTTACAATACATTTGAAAAGCTTTAGAAGTTAATCGTTAGTCCTTCTCTTGTTATACGCCCATGATGTAACGCATCAAAACGAGGTCTGCACTGACAACCAAATCAAAATACGACATAAAAACATGAGCTCGGGAGAGGTTTGTTATAACATTTGGTAAAACCGGAACTTCCTGTAACATTTACTACCACATTACTTCAAACATGCGAAGTCAATATTAAATTCTTATTATTTCTATAGAAATGCCAAGTAATATCGCCTGTTGTTTCAATAAAAAAACACTCCTCCACAGAGACTCTTTGAAGATTTTGCCCACTGGGGTAATTGTTTTGTTAGCGTTACGTTTTGGTTATTTGGTTAGTAGGACAATCGGAAGATCGAGGATAGCGCATTTTATTTAATTAGCACCTCTTCTATTAAGAGCACCCTGTCTAATAAGCAGCCCCAAAAAATCTTTCCAAAAAAAATGCCCGGGTGCTAGAGGAAATAAATCTTGAATAACGATCCGAATTAGACACCCATATCTGTCATCTCAGATCATTTCACATTAAAAAAATGGATATCGTTCAGATTCCAAGACTGGAAATTTCGTGGTCCATTTTGTCAAAAAATATTTGTCAACAGTTGAAATTTGGACACAGTCGTCCTCAAGAAACCATGCTTAATTATTAACCTTACACCCAAAATATATAGCCATCGCGATCAAAACGAGCCAAGAGGTTCACTGCCACCGGATTTTACATGGGTTGGCCTTTCAGAGAGAAAATATCAACAAACAGACCTCGTACCTCTTTCTGTTCATATTTTATGGCCAACTTGATGAAGCCTAAATTAGGGTATTGCTTGTGTTTGATGGCTGACTTCATAAGGCATTGTACTTCATTTTCTGACTCCAGTTGGTCCAAAAGATCGAAACAAAACCTTTGGCTTTTCATAATTAGCGTATTGTAAGTCTTTTCAAAACAGTCCTCCTGTTGACTGAGTTTATGACCCGATTCGCATATTTTAAACGTGGATAAAAACGGATCTGAAGACGTCAATGCGATCCAGACGGGGTTCACCAGCGCTTGCATGCTTTCTATACGTTTCCTCGTCTGACCAAGTTTGTCTGTTAAACACATGTTGCAATGACAGTCGAGTAAATGAGGTACTTGCAGGCTAAAACCACGTGATAAAAGCAACTTCAAAATTTGGTAATTTCCATGATGAGCTGCCAAGACAACGGCTCTACTTGCTTTGATATCACCGTAGGGGTATTTAGTGAGGTGGTTTTCCTCGTTGAACGTCTCCAAGTGATCCACGAAATTTATCAGCAAAAGAACGGCGTTGTAACAATTTCGTGTAGTAGCAACACAGAGCAGTTTTTCCAATTCGTCTACGATTTTTTCCGTCATTATGATTTACTCTGTCAGTCGATTTTTTTTCTGGTTTCTGGTTTGTGTTTGATATTCTAAATAGAGCCGACAAAGAAGATAGAGAAGGTTCTTGTCACAGAAAGGTTTGTTACTGGTGCAACTGAATACTTACGAAATATCTGGAGATACTCTTGAAAAATTCTTAATTTTTAGAGTTTGTGAATAAAATGTTTAAATAAAATGCATTGAATTATTGAAAGGTTGAAAAAAACCCAGTTATTTCAACAGTATGAGAGCGCTTCAGTTCCAAACCAACTAACCTTTCCAATGGAGAGAAAATATTTTGATCTTGTAAAGAAAATAAAGGAAACAAATTCTTAAAGAAAGATACCCTTGAAAAATTCTTAATTTTTAGAGTTTGTGAATAAAATGTGTAAATAAAATGCATTGAATTATTGAAAGGTTGAAAAATAACCAGTTATTTCAACGGTATGAGAGCGCTTCAGTTCCAAACCAACTAACCTTTCCAATGGAGAGAAAATATTTTGATCTTGTAAAGAAAATAAAGGAAACAAACTCTTAGAGAAATTTTCTCCTATACCGGTAATCCTTTAATAAACACCCGGGGCGTTTAACTAATTTTCCGAGAGAGGGAGGTAAAACTCAGGATTTTCATTTAGTATTAAGTTGTTCGTCTACAATGATCTCATACAATTTGTTCCGTCTTTATCAAGTAAACTTTTGGCACCAATTCTAAAAAACAACGTGTTTTTCGAATGTTATGGATGGTGTTTATTAATATTTCAATTTGCTCCTAATAAAGTCCTCCATTTTGTCGACTTGCAACAAGGAAGTTGACTTACCACCTGAGATACGTGTAGCATTGCTCTAACTTGCACGAAGGCCAGTGTGCAGTTGATGGCATCAAATGGGCTGGTACGCTGCTTTTAAAGCGCATCGGAGTGAAGTGTTGAAAAGCGACATGACTGAGACTGGAAGGTACTATCCGCCACACCGTCGCTGCATTTGGAGATTATCTCGAGTATTCTTTCAATAAATGTAGAATTTCTTTCTTACGTTCGGGACAAGATTTTCAGTAAATCATAACAATAACTACAGAGGGAAAAAACAGTAACGCCAAATCTGATTCATTCCATCCACAGGGACAAATGAAGGCGAATAAAACTGTTTTATATTTCTAATATTTGCAAATATTTTTGTGTCGGAGGTTTAAAAGCGTTTTTACCTATCATTTTCAAGCTTCACAAACATTTTTTTTTTTTTTTTCTTCGTTTTTTCACATCTTTTCTTTTTTTAACTTGATTATAGCAATTCCTTTATTGAACTTCTTTTTTTCGATTTTTTTTATTTTGAACTTATAATATTGTTAATCGCCTCTCCAATAATTTGCTGACCGTGGAATATGAGCTGGTCTGCGTTATTCCAACAATTCTTCATCGTTTTCAAATCAAAATAACATGGAGAGAAATTAAAAGAAGAATCACGAATCAATTTTTACGGTAATATTCTATGCACAGGCACAGTTTAGTGCAACGAAGATAATAAAAATGTATTCTTTAATATTTCTAGTTATGTTCCGTGCAACTCAACAGAACTTTTCTTGGTTCGATCTGTCTATTCTCACAGACACCCTACTCCGGCCGGTAAACTTTAACCAGAACTTTCTCTTAAAAATCATATTTTTCTGCTAAATGGTTAGCCATAACAGACATTATTGTATAGTGTAAACATTATTGTGTTGTTTTAATTTTATGTTGAAAACTGGTTGTATATTCTCTCGCATAATTTTCGAATTCCGTGGGACTCACTAAATTATAATAGACCCTGGGTAGTTCAATATGTCTTTAACATCAAACCATGCACCACATTTGAAGTGTTTTTCAGCAGAAGAAACATGGTAATAAACAAGTGATCAAACGACTTATGATTTCATCTGTAGCAAGATTCTTTAAAGAGAATTTGCTAATATGATTAGAACACCAGCCCGATTAAAGAAGTCTTGTAAAAAGAAAATCAGAAATTAAACAATAGATTTCTCTGTATCAGGACTCTTCAAGTGAGTAAGTAAGTATGTAATGGGGACTTTAAGGTCCGTAATGGTTGGCTATTCTGCCCGCCGACTTGCATCTAGGAAGTTGACTTACCGCCAGAGATACTAATAGCATTGCTCTAACTTGCCCGAAGGCTAGTGCACAGCCTTTAATAATTACTCTTTAATATCAAAGCATTTTCTCTCTGGCGCTATTATTCCCCCACAATAATAAACTAATGTCGGTTCTGTCGTGTGAGACCACTTTTTTTTTGTTCAATCGAAGTTCAGAGAATAAATAAGTGGTAGGAAAAAATTTCAATTATTTTGTTGACTTGAAAAGTCATCTATATATATATACATAGATATATACATTCCCAAATTTGGCCGGTCTGATTTTTATACAGTGGACTCTCTCTATCTTGAACTCGTTAGGGAACAAGGAATTTGTTCGAGATAGAGAACAGTTTGAGAGCAACAGAAATATCCAAGGGACCGAGAAAATTGTTCGAGATAGGGAGAAGTTCGAGATAGTTGGTGTCCGAGTCAGAGAGAGACCACTGTATTTCAACCGTTAATAATTAAGAGACAGGCTTTAGAATAGATATGTTTTGATATCTTAACAGTGGTGAGAAGTTTTAACAACTGCGCCAACTGTACGTGAAAAAAACCTCGATAGATATATACAAAAAAGCACAGAAAGATCAAAATGTTTTGGAAAAAATATTAATCAATTCATTTGGAAAGAGAAATGATATAACCGATTTTATTTATTTCTGACTCTGAATATGTATAAACTTTTATAAATGTTTCTCTTTGCAGGTGTGTTTTCGTCTGCTTCTGTTGTTTTCAATAAGATCTGCATCAGTCCTACCTCGGAAGACTTAACTTCTACTTACATTCTGGTATATTCTTACTTTTGATCCTTTTAACTCGTCCAATCATCAGGTTTCATTTGATTTTATGTTTTATTTAATCTTACATTTTTGATCTTATATATTATGATAATATCATATTTAGTTCATTAAAAGAAACAATAAACAGAGCTTTATTAGTTACTGAACTCTATTCCAAACTCCTACAGCCCACATGAATTCTTTTATATTTCTAAAATCCTACCTTGCTCGACTTATTTTGTTTTGTTATTCCATTTTTGTACGTTTTAATATAATCTTTTAAATTTTACTCATTTTAGCCTATATATTAATACGAGCTATAATAATATTTGTATATATACTAATTTATTTACTAATTATTTAATTTTTACTGTGCCACAAACTTTTGAGACCAGTTGGGTCGAATTGCGACTCTTCCGGACCAAAATAAATCATAATGGAAGTAAACTCTGCAGCCTCAACAATTTGGTCTTAAAATACATTTTTTATTAATGAAAGCATTCTACTTGGACCACTTATTATGGCGTAACATGTTTGTTTGTGAGAATTACTGACAATTTATTGATAGCAACTATGATACTCATTACGAAGATCTATTCACTATGATTAACGATACAACCATTCACAAAAGTTAAATACATGAGTGGAACTTTTCTATCTTTAACACCAGAACTATATTACCATCTTTGGAATCTTAAAGTGCTACATTCTCAGAAACTCAAGCTCAGTCAAGTTTGGGTGTCAGAAACTGTATCCGAGAAAGCAGCTAAGATCTGGCAATTATTCCCGTTTGGTGCTTATTTTCTTTCCATTTTGAGCCTACTTTGGGGCTTATTTACTTGTATCAAGAAATCAGAGTATATATCCTCAAAACTTCCAAAACCACATACCGTATTTTCTTGAATAGAAGCCGCCCTTGAATAGAAGCCGCCCTTGAATAGAAGCCGCAAAAATTCTCTTTGAAAAATAAATAGAAGCCGCCTTGAATAATAGAAGACGCATTTTTTTCATGAAAAATAAATTTTCTTCAGTATGATTTTGAGCCGCTTTTTTTTTCTACATTTTTCTTTTTCTATTTTACGGTTTTACTTAAAATTTACGAAAGCATAAATTAATCCACAGGGTCAATTTGTTATTGTGTTGATGATTGTTATAAATAAGTGCACAAATTTTTGAGACAGACTTTAAGAACACTTTAGGCTTCTAAGGGGTTGGTTACACGTAACCGAACTGAAACACAGACCGGGCTGAAAAAAATTATGGATACACGTGTTTTTCAACTCGGGGTCAATTTCAGACCGGTCTGAAATCTGAAATACAAAATATGGGAGTTGCACGAGGACGGCGTCTTTCTTTTTGTGAAACTGATTTTATAATCGAACGCTTTTTGTAATCGAACATTTTTTTTTGTAATCGAACGTTTTCAGACCGGTCTGAAATTTCAGTTCGGTCCTTAAGACGGAACTGAAACTGGACCAGTCTGAAATTTCAGTTCGGCAAACACGTGTATACAATATGTGGAGTTTATGAGGAGACCGAATCAGATTCAAACCGGACTAAAATCAGACCGGTCTGAAAATATACGTGTAACCATACCCTAAGTGTTGAAAGGTTAAGAGCTGAGTGTTCTTATGGGAAAAAAAACGTGTATCAGGAGTAATCCTTCCGGATTGTTTTTTAATAAATATCCAACAAACAAACTGAAATGGTAGATAACATCCAATTTGGAAATCTCGATTGGAACTATTCAAGCCTATACAGCTTTCTTCTCTATATAAGCACTAGTAAAAATCGAAGCAGCCTCATTGGTCATATTTTTGCCAATTTGAGCCGATCTTGATGTTTGAGTGGGGCTTATTTGATACACAACAAGAAATCAGAAATATACTGCCTCAAAACTTCCATGACCAATTCCTTATATTTAAAATTCCGAGAGAAGAAACAAATGTTTCGAACACAATTGTGTTATGTATGTATGAGAGACAGGAAGAATTGTTTTTCTTCGCTACAATTACCACCTAAGCCATTTTTGTAAGTGAATTTGAGCCTTTGGCACTTATGAACGTGGTGCATATAAAAAATAGGGTGTCAAATTAAATTGCCTTTTTCTTGTTGCAGTAACGTATTGCGTTTTTCTATTCTTTGTCATTCTTTTCCTTGTCCTTCCTTATAATCCGTTATTATTATTATTATTATTATTATTAACAAATAAATATAGAAATAAGTACCTCTGCTTAACTTTTCTATCTTTATCTTTATTTTGTCTTCTGCATTGCCCTTTTTCACTCACTTTACGCTTTTTTACTCTCACTTTCACGCAGGGATGTTACACTTTTACTTCCCTTTTAAACTTTCGTTATTGATTTTTCCCTCTTCTTGTAAACACTACTATCATGAACTCAGGCTTCTCGCTCCCACACGAAATGTACACTCGCACAGAATTTTAACAATAAGTTTTCAATTCTCTTAGGACTTTGTTGAATAATTGATGAACATATATAATGCAATCTTGTTTTTTCATTGTGACTCCTCAACACTGCAATGTACATAGTAGCACCTTTATTTTGTCCAAAAAAGAAAAACTTACATTATATAATTTGCCTGGGAATAATTGTTTTTTTCCTGGGATGAACTACTAATCATACTGTAGAAAAACCATTAGGTTTCATTTCCAAAATCGTCTCGATCGTTTTATATCGTCTGAAAAAGACTGAATTTCATCATCACCTATTCGTACTTAAAACACGTGCCTTATTATTGTTGATATTTATTTCTTTTTTGTAAATATAATAATTATGGAGCCAATAGAAAAAAATATCAAGTTTACGAAAAAAAACAAAAAAACAGATGCACACTAATATTTGGACTATATTTGTTCTATTTTGTTTTTCTTAAATTCTGAATTCAGTGAAACAACACGCCCCTAGCCCAACACCGCCCCAAATTATTAAGACTTCCATTTTACTAAATGGTCACAAGCTCCAGAGAGGCAATTTTTATCACTGACAAATATATTGGGGTTGGGTTTTTTTTGACCGGAGAGGAGAATATGGGAAACATTGAACATTGTTTGAACATGAAAATTCAAATAAAAGAACAAAAGGTAAAATTTTAATCGATGGAAATTTTTGGTTTTTATTGTGAAGTTTAAAGTGAGAAATTTATCAATTTTGATAATGTAAAGTGATGGGATATTCAAGAAGAATCCTTCAGATTTCCTTTGTTGTAAGAAACAAGATAGCATTAAGTTCATCTAACAGACGGTATCTCACTAGTTTGTCATAAAAACATTGTTATTTTTGTTATTTCAAAACATTGTTATTTTTGTTATTTCAAGGGCATTTTACGTCATTCAAACAAAAAAAAAGAGAACCTGTCGATCGAAACGTTTTAAAGATGCCAATTCCTAAGATAGACATGAAATTCGTAACGTCAGATATTTCATATATAGCATTGTTTCACAGAAATATTTCATAATTGAAGGCTTTTTTTCAGCACATTTCGAAATGTTTAATTACCTGTCGTCTTAACAAGCTCGGTTGGTAAAAACATTTTCTTCTGGAAGTGTTTTCAAAGGAAACCGACAACACGCAACGTGCGTGTTAACTTTTCAAGATATGTGCAAGTGTATGCCCACCTTCAGAACACCAACTCTGAGAACAGATATTGACACAACAGTATGCACGAAAAACAAAGTAAAAAAACAAAATGTAATCACTCACACGCTAAAAAATATATTTTATTTTATCTTCGTTTTCCTTATCTCTCTTCCTATAAGTACAAGCACACGAAAAGATATATATCCAGATAGCAACAATACTGTTTTGAAATAATTACATTTGAAGTTATCACGACGTATAATAAATAGCAATTCGCCCGGAATTTGGAGATGATATAAATTCGTCCAATCAGCAGCTTAAACGTCATTATTCTTCATTGGTCACCAGTTTCTTTTGTAAAAGTTTCTAGGACAAAAAACACTAGTAGTAGTAGCAATTAGCTGACAAAGATTTCTCAATAGTAGAATTTGAAGTAGACAATCTTTCTCAACGAAATCCACATGGAAAACAAGTCTTTTGGTCCACTCACGTTCACTTCGTCGTTGTCGTCGTAGGTCTCCACCGGGGATTGGGAATAATAGAGACTATTTATTATACATTCCCTAGAACTAGAATTAGAACTCGCTGGAACTCCCTACTGCCTCGTTTCTAAAGTCTTGTGTCCACCAAAAAGCGACAAGTTCTATCCCTTTACATTTGGCGCTTGTATTTTGGAGCATGCCTGAGCACGTGTGCAACATACCAGATTCTTTCGACCATAGCGAATTGCTATCGCTTGAATTAAAAGAATTGATCCCAAATAAAGCGATAAAAATTTTAAAATCCGCGTACACTTAAGTTTTTATTAAGGGGTTCTTTCGCCTTCAGTAGGCACAAGGCTTAAAGCTTAAATTTGCAAATTAATTATTAATTAATTTAATTAATTTAATTAATTTTGCAGCTATGGCAACAACAAAAGGGCCGTTTTCGTTATAAAAAACAAACAACAGATGAAATATACATTTTCATGATATTCGAGAAATGCTCTTTCAAATTAAAAAAAAATGTATATGATAAATTTCCTTTGCATGATAGAAAGTGGTAATACCATATTATAAAATGACTATTATCTTGCATAACAACGTAATAATTATTACGAGTAGGAATGTCTAAATTATAATAAATAATAATATTAATTATATATTCATTATACCCGGGATCGGTTCTTCAGTCCAGAAAGATTTTTTATTAACAGTACAAAACTTACCACGCGAGAGGATTGCACACAAGTGACAAAATCTTTCACATACTGTGAACATTTTAGTGGTTGCTGTTTATGCATACGATAACACTCCAACACTTTCGTTTGTTGGTCCATACAGATGTTGGAAGTTTGTTGAATAGGTCTAAAACGTAAACGATTTTTTTAAAAGCCGAATATAGAAAACTAGAGACTGTGATATTTAACCTACCTAATTCTTTGTTCAATGTCAGCTATGCTCGAGTCGAATTCTTCCTGCAAGTCTTTTTCGCGACGGAAAACCTGTTGAAAGTCAAAGCAACCTCATTGGGTTGATGGGAATCTCATGGACGTGAAAAAATATTTTTCCACAGTAAATTCTCAACAACTCTCAATAACAGGAACATGATAAAACAAACGGTGTAAAAGGTCCTGTTAGAGGGTAAACTATTAGATAAACTAAGCTCGAAACTTACATTAAATTAGTTTACTTAAATTACTAAAAAAAATAAAGAATAAATAATAAATTTTTTAATAAATCTTTGAGCATAATTTATTTTAATAGTTTACCGTCTAACAGTGCCTTAAGAAATATATGCACCATCATTCTATCCTTTGGGGGCCTGTCAACAACAAGTTCCAAAGGCAATAAAAGTATACAATAAAACAATGAACTAGTTACCTTTTCGTCAAGCACATTCTTTTCTTGGGTGATTTTCTCAATCATTTCATCTAGTATCATCTCCTTTTCAGTAACAGATTTCTTCAATTGATCAAGATCCCCATCAGACACAGGTGTATTTTTTAATCTTTCCATCTCCTTTTGACAATCCCTCCTCTGGCCCTCAAGCTTCTCTCTCCAAACTCTTTCAACTTCCTGAATTTGGGCATGACTGGAATCCTTTTCACCGTGATTTAAACCCTTGAGATATGAACAACAAAAAATAAATCTATACAAGCACTAAAAAATGAAAACATAAAGGCAAAAGAAAAAATATGGACGTCAGTGCAACAAACAACAATATATTATTTATAAAACATGTTTATAAGATTGTCACAATAAAAATAGTAATAAAAACACAAATAAATTTATTTCATCTTTAGTTTTGCTTCGGATTGAAGGAAAAATTTTCAAATTATAATTCCATCTGTTTATTTAATCCAACCTCATTAAGTTAACTAATAGTTAAATGAATTTACATCCACAATTTCCTTGTGTTTTCCCAATGTTTAAGTCTACATACACATTTCATGTTTTATAATATTATTCCCTTGGAAGCTATGCAAAAAGTATGACAAATTTATTTTTGTTTTTAGAAACAAATTATTTTATTGTGAAAAACCTTTCAGGTATGATTTTAATTTCAAGGGTAATAAAAGGAAGAATGGAAGTTGAAGTAAAAGAAATCTCTTTTTACGTTTTTTTTAAATCTTATCTTATGAAATTTAAGTTTTTTAAGGCCATCAACTTTATATGCAACTTTTTTAGGTTTTGTATTGTATATTCTGCAAGGATTAGAGACCTTTGGGACTTTGGCCAAAGTTGTTTCTCACAAAAATTCAATCCAAAAAAAAACCTATCTAAAAGAATGATTGAATTCCCTTTTTAAAATAAATTATTTTGTTTCGTAACGGGAGCAATATTAAAAAAGAAAAACGCATTAAAGAAAGATCATCTGGATAAGAGACTTTAGTTCATAATCAGTCCTTAAAACAAAAAAATTCCTTTGCAATAGAATATGTTCCTAAAGAAACTGTTTTTATTTTTTTAATTAATGAATTGTTTAATAACAGTCTCAGTATAAATTTCATTGTGAAAGGATTTGAAAACTAAAATTTGGAAGCAAAATCTAAGGTTCTTTTGTAAATTAAATTAAAGGTATACTTAAGGCACGAAAGAAATCAAAAGGATTTTTATAAAATAAATAATAAACCTGTTGAAATGCTTTTTCCAACATTAACCTTAATTCCTCTTCATCCACAATTCTTTCGTTGGGGAGCAGTTCAACACCTAAAATATTCCAAAAAAGGAAATAAGATTACCAATCATCCTGTTATTATTATTATTATCTTGTTATTACCCAACAAAAAATATTTTAGGAGTAAAGCCAAGGAATTTTATATTGACTGTGCTTTCGCTCGGTTACTTTAATTATTTCAAGCATATATGTTCCGTTTTCTTCTTGTTCTTTTCTCTTTCTACAGTGTTTATCGTTATTGATTTATTTATATTTATTGATATTATAGCACGAAGCACCATTGTATATAAATGGATGAGGCGTTTATTTATTTATTTATTTATTTATTTATTTATTTATTTATTTATTTATTTATTTATTTATTTATTTAACTTGCCCTCAACTAGAAAGAGAAAAACCTATTTTAAATAAACATAGGGTTATTGACGTTATTGAATGTTATTTTGCAGCTTTGTACATATCTTTTCGAAATTAGATTTTGGTTATAATTTTCTATTATTTTTCTCATGGCTAGAGGAGCCAATAGCTAACAAAAATTAATTTTCAAAATTAAAGTGTTTGCTTTATATCAACTCAGAAACAAATCAGTAAAGTACAATGTTCTAATGTCAAAGGATTGTTGGACATGCAAAAACTCCACAGGGTACAGCAGCCAACACTTTAATGAAATGAAATTCCAGGTAATCTCACAGAGATTGAAGGCAAAAATTCAACAAAGAGAAGTTTCAGAGATATCAACCTGATCTACAACAACCTAGATTAAGGTCTATTTTGCATTGCCAAAGCAATTCATACCAATAAAACAAGATTTATAAGTATAACGGTTTATGCAGGAAAAGTTTCAAGCCAGAAAATAAACACAAATCTAGTTTAGCTAGTTTTTCAAAAGGATTAAAAACACCAGAAGTTCAATGGAATTTTAAAAAGACACCAGTCTCTCATCAAAACTTTTGCTCACATGGATAAGGATAAGGATAAATTTATTTGATAACAAATATAAAAAATAAATACAAAGTCGACATTACGGGAGACTACTCCAAATAGCATGAAGCTAATCAGGGGGTAACCACCAAAAATTCATAAACAAGTAAATAGACTAAAAATTAGGTAATAAATAATGGAGAACAAAAACAAATGAAAGTATTGTATAAACAAGCAAAAGATTATTCAATTTACTCAACGTAACTCGAGAAAAGTAAAAAAATTGACGTGTTGCTTCAATTTAGAAAGATTAAGCTGAGATAAGTCGTCAAAAGGTAAAGTGAGTTGAAATTCGTTCCAGGTTTTAATACACTGGAATTGAATTGAAAATTTACCAAAACAAAGCGTGTTAAAGGGATCCCGAGGTCCTTGAACTATTCAAGTAATATTGTTTATCTTAAAAAATGAAGTCACAACTCTTTTTTTAGTTTTTTAAAACGTTTTCTAGATCTTGAGATAATCACGTTACAAATGTTTTTTCTGCATGCTTTCAAACTTTTTTAAAGACCTTCTTCTTCGTATTTTTTTAATCTCTAGCGCCCAGACTTTTCCCATTGTTAAAATTTTTATGACGTATGATTTGAGTAGGATTGAAATATGTCTTTTATACTTGTAAATACAACACTTGCTTTCACTGAAAAAATATCACAATAAAAGTGAGAGTTAATAACCACCAGTTTTAACGTAAAATCCCCGGGTTTCGTTACGTGATAAAAATAAAAGATAATAATAAAAAAAATGAAATAAAAGAGGTCTAGAAAGTAAATAAATATTCCGTCTAATTAATTAATTGAACATTAGTTGTGAAGAAAGCATAGTCGAAAATATGCCCCCCTGCGCTGCTCACAACTGTAATAATCAATCAAGTTATAATAGTAACATATCTTTTCATACTCTTCCTACAGGATGAGAATCTTAAGAAAATATGGCTTCAAAAAATACGTCGAGACAAAGGAAATTTACCGAAGGAAAAGAATGTATTTCTTTGCTCAAACCATTTCGAAGAACGCTGTTTCGATAAAAGTCACGACATGCGCATGAAATATGATCCGCCAACAAAGCAACGAATTAGCAGAAAGTTAATTAAGGGGGCTGTGCCCACAATCTTTGCATATCAGAACGTGGTGAATCCGAGAAGAATGTCGGTTGATCGATCGCAGAAAGCGCAACAATCCGAAGTAAGTAATTGTCATTATTCCCACTGTGAGGATAGTGATAAGTTCTCCCTCCTCCCTGTATAATTGTTTGCTTGTGATATCTTTGTATCCACTCTATTGTTGTTTCTATCTCTTTTTTTAGGTTGTAAAAACATTGATTGGAACTAATGATGTTCCTGAGGACGCGCGTATTGTTGAAGCAGAGAACTTTTTTCCGAGCCGTTACTCAAATGATACGTCACAACTACGAACGCAGCTAAAGGGACTGGCGCATAGAGTTGAAAATACAATTCAAGTAAAAAATAATGGTGGGCGAAGAGATCGTAAAATAATATGTTTTAAATCAAGCGATACTTAACTTCAGATGAATTACAAGAACAAAAATCTTAACTAACGTTATTTTTGCCTATCATTGTTTATAATAGTATTAATTTATATTTTGACCTCGGGATCCCTTTAAGTCTGTGTTGAACTAGAGATCCTGATTTCCGTGTGCAGGTGTTTAGCGGAGGGGTAAAATGGGGAAAATTGAATTTACTATGAAGAGCATCGGGCAGTTTATCGTTTAAAAAGTTGTGAACAAATAAAATATTGAGATATCGAATAAAATCATGAAATTTTAGGATTTTAAGTTCCAAAAAAATAGGAGTTGAATGTGATTGCCAGTGAGAAAAAGAAATTATACGAACTGCACGTTTTTGTAAGAGAAAAAACTCGATTTGTGATGTAATTGTCACGTTGAGCCCAGACTTGACCAGCATAAGATAAATGGGAATGTAATACGAATTCCATAGTGAGAAAGTTTTCGAAGTAAAATCTCGTGATCCACCGTATCGAAAGCCTTTTGTAAATCGAGAAAAATGCCACAAGCAAAGTTTCCATTGTCAAGAGCTTTGTCGATATTTTCTACAATATCAGAAAGAGAAAGAGCCGTAGAGTAGTTGGCACGGAAACCAAATTGAAGAGGATAAAGACAGCTATATGGACATCAAGAAATTTAAGGACCCTTTTATAAATAAGTTTTTGAAAGATCTTATCGATATTTGATAACAGAGATCGGTTATTTTGAACTAGAAGTGGAGAACGTTTTTTGAAGAAAGGTATTGACCGGAAGAAAAAGAAATATTGACTAATTCCGAAAGAGGCACACAAATATGGTTTTTTAGAAGATGTAGGATTCTGGTTGGAATGCTGTATGGACCAGAGGCTTTATGTGTTTTTAAATTATTAATACATGTTATAACTTCATCAGTTGTTACAGTTGTGATATGGTGCATAACGATTAAGTAATGAGTCGATGGTACTATAAAAGGTTTCAAAAGATTTATCAATATGTTGGTAATCAGCAACATTCCAATCAGAACCTAAAAAGCCCAAAATAAAATTTTCCTGATCAAAGTTTTTCCAAATTCGAACCCTTTCATAGCTTAGTTCAGACGTTGCAGCAAGAACAAAATTATGCAAACATAAGAATTGAGGCATATGATCAGACGTTGCAGCAAGAACAACATTATGCAAACATAAGAATTGAGGCATATGATCAGACGTTGCAGCAAGAACAACATTATGCAAACATAAGAATTGAGGCATATGATCAGAAAAACTAACAGTACAATTCCCTGAAAACTTTTGATTAGAAGTCGAACTTGTTGTCTATAAGAGTACTCCATCTATTAGTTACTCTAGTTGGAAGGGTAATTTGAGGGGTGCAAGGAAAAGATCCAACCATGTCAAGAAATTGAAAATGTGAGCTTCCCACTCCAGTTTTTAAAAGATCAATATTAAAGTCACCTAATAAGACAAAAAATTTGTTCTCTCTGTTAATTGTATCAAAAAGAGGAGCTAAAAATAGACTATTAAAATCTGATATACACATGCATGGATGTCTATAAACAGCCGAGAATATAGTTTTTAGAAGTTGCAAAAGAGATTTCGATGAAGGTAGACTCAAGTTCTCTAGGTTTATAAAAAATACAAGAAAAATCATTTCAACACAGATAGGTTAAAGAGTTAGCGATATAAAGGAGCATGCCATCAGCGGACGATTCTGTAGGATTAAATTCCATGGAGAAGTTGGGAATAGAAAAATTTTCAAATGCAGGGATAAACTTAGAAAATAATCAGTAATAGCAATTATCGAAAAAAGGATGAGAAAGCTCTTCTCAACAAGAACATCAGGCATCAAAATGAAGGCTTAAGCTGGCAATATTAATATGAAAAAAAGAAAAACTTGATTTAACTGGTTTAACTTTACTAATAAACTCAGCTACATCATAGTACAAACAGTCAATATCAACAGATTCATCATCAGCTGATATTTTATTAAGCTCTAGTTCCGTTTAATGGAAATAACTCAGAATTATAATTTTGCCAGGTTTATCAACCTTAGTAGGTTTTGAAAATTGAATTGTGTATCCTGAATGATGTTTCACATAAAAAATTTAACCCCAAGAAGAGCTATTTCATGTCTCTATGATAGAAGTCAAAAGATTGCTTTAGTACCATATGAACCCTGGGTTCAAGGTTTGTACTATCTGCTTTCCGTCGGTCGTTCGGAAGCTAATCCTTTTGGACGTTTTTTCCCTTCATGGAGCAGTGATGTAATCTTTGAACCACTTTTTCATATATTGCTGTACAAACATCAAGGTTTATTTCCTTGTTTATTTATATTGTTTATTTCTGTTTTGAGGCTCAATATTCTCTACATCATGTCAACGTGACCTAGAGAATAGTTATAATAATAAAAAGTCACGTAAAATGAAAAACCTCAAAAGAAAAAAAGAAAAAAGTGAATTTTAATGATAAGTTTCCATTCATTTCCATATTTTTATTTACTACATTTTCTTTTGAACGGCTTAACAAGATGTTACATTCTGATCAAAAAATTTGCAAAAAAGACATATTGTAGTATTTCTTTTATCTGTCTCATGATGAAATTAATGCGCAGGTTTCATTATCATTTCTTTTGGTTTTGAAAATTCTGTATTCTACTTGAAATGGCGAATACCAGATGGTATATTAAGCTAAAATTGAATTAGTTCTCAATTTGACATATGGTTAAAGGGATGAATATTTTCTTTTAATTCAGAAAAAAAGAAATCAAAATTTAGACAAGTCTTTTACCTCTTGACGGCTTGACTTACAAACACTGCAAAAAATAAAGCTTAACCTTTTGTCCGCATATGCGACATACATCATTCAGTGACGTTTTGGTACAAATAAAAGAAAAAAAAGAATAATTTGACAAAATATTGTAATAAAAATAATTACATTAAAAACCGAGGGAAAATTAGTAAAAAGAAATAATATCTTTAAAGGTAATTAACAGTTAACACCAATCTTAACATCGTGAAAAGACTACTTCGAGTAATTAAAAAGTAAGAAATTATGTTTGACATTTATATAGATGAGGAAAAAAAATAGCACAGTCTTTATAGAGAAAGAAATTCAGGAAACATAATAAAGGCAGTATAAGTGATGTTTTTTCATCAAAGTCAAAAGTAGGAAAATTATTTTTCAGTACCAAAAAAAGCCGTAAAATAAATGAAAAAAAACCACACTATTTTAAATTACCAGATCCTAAGAAAGAGTGGAACTACGCTCTCAATGGTTACATAGTAGTTGGCAATGGAGAATGGAACTTAAACAATTTTGAATCAAAAGCACTTAGTGTCATGATATGCAGCGATCACTTCCATTCAGATTGCTTTGAAAAAGGTCTGATGTTCAATCTTTTTCCAGATTGCAAATGGTGTAAAAATTCCAATTTATTCCAATTTATCTTATTTTATTTGTAACAAGTTTTTTACTTACACAACTTTACACAATGAGCATGATTTGTTTGATAAAAGTTTGACATCACGTCCACTTTAAATCAGTCTCATATCAGCATTATTATATAGCATGAACTATTTCAACAACTGACGAAAACATTTATTTTCAATTTTGAAGATCTTCATGAAAAGTATAATAAACTATTAAATACCTCCCATGACATTTTCTTTCCTCTGTCCTTTCAACTGTAACATGACATTTTCTGAGATCTAAAATAAGATAAAATTCAAGTGTTTGACTCATGATATATAACCACCTTAAGGGCAGAAATTGCAGCGGAACTAATTTTTGTGGAATTTATTTTTGTGCTGACCCACATCAATAAATCAGTGATCGAATTAACAAGTTTAAAACAGTTAGCTTAAATTTCATGCCGCTCGGTGTTGAAATTCGTTTTGGGTTTTGCAAATCGTTTTTAGAGAAATGCGAATAGTTTTGGAGGGGATTTACTAAACATTTTCAACGATGTGCGAATTGTTTTCGATATATTTAGTTATGGAAAAGGCATATTCAACGAAATATTACGCGAAATGGTACATGTTTTTAAGATATATAAAACTATAAACATTGTGTTTTCGTAATTACGTAACTTATAACTTCTTTCAAATCTATCATCTTATATTTAATATCATTTACATTATAAAAATTTAGAATAATAAAGACAATAAACAATGTTCAGTCTTGTTTTTCAAATATTTTATTTTAAAAACTTTTAAAAACTTTTAAATACAAAAAACTTAAAGGATTTCAAAAGGTAAGGGAGAAAATACAACTTTTATTACAACTCTTTGTAATAAATTGTAAATCCTGTCTTAAATAACACAAACCAGGGTTTCGATGCAATATGTTTGATCATTGCTATTACACTGCTTTGGATAGTTTCCCTTTTTATCAATGACAGATTGTAACCATCCACAATATGCTATATATCTCCTGTTTCCTCTTCACAACTAAGTTTTGGAGAATAATAAACTGAGTTATTCATAAGATTCATATTAATCACGTGTTAATGTTTTTAAGTATTTTTTCCTTGAAGAAATTTCCTTGATACATGTTACAGAAATTCATTTCAAAAAAATCTAATTTTATAGATAATGATTATGAACCCTAGTCGCACTGTTTAAATAATTTTTAGATTCATTATTGCATGTGTATTATAATGAGTCCATCTTTGTAAAAATACAACAGGTAAAAATGCGTTAATATTGGTTATTATTTTGTTTCATTATCATTTTCAATATTTTTGGTTTTGAACTCAGTGAATGATTTATACTGTCTAGATGTGAAGCCGTAACAATTTATTGCTTTTCTGGCCGCATGAATTTCATAGCCCTCGTGAAAAGTGCAACTTCTGCTCTTCTTCAGCAGCCATGGGACTCTTTGAAAGTCCAACATTGCCCTGATTCACGCACACATAAGTTGACAGATGTTTATAGGACAAGGTGGATAGAGTGAACCACAGAAATGAATGATATTGTAGATATGTTCTCTGCTATTGTGTTTTGTCATGAGGAAATGAGCATGAACATGAACAAAAAGTGTAATAGAGACACATCCACTAAAGGGTCATCATTTTTAGCTTTAATGACATCTTTTCAATTCATCTCCTCCCTTGTCATTTCACGAAATATCCTAGATAAGCTGTTGCCTGCAACTAGGTTGTTGCAAGCATCTGCAATTTACCTTTCTGAATCACTGCAACTGATAAATGCCTTAAAGTCTGACTTCTTATTAACTAGAAACTCCATTGATTATAACCATGATAAATGGTATACTGAAGCAATAGACTTATCTGAAAAGATTGGAGTTGCAGAAACTAAACCTAGGATCTCCGCCAGACAAGTTCATCGATCAAATTTTCCTTCGGAAACTCCATCAGATTATTTTAAATGGTCAGTTTCCACACCATTACTTGATCATTTAATTAGCGAGTTATATCACAGGTTCGATGACTGCAGTTTATATAAAGGTTTGGTTTTCATAGCATCAAAAATGGTTTCTTTAGTAAACCAATCTAGTAAACTTAATTGGAAAACTAGGTTTCTTTCTTTTGCAAAGTTTTACAAAGATGACTTACCATCACCATTGTCTCTTGAGAATGAGCAAGTACTTTAGGAAAGGTATTGGATTGAGTATAAAGGTTGCCATCTAGATAATATTTCTGACACTTTAAAAGCAATCAACTTCCTAGGTTTTGAGAATATTAAAAATACTTGGACACATGGCCTGTCACAACTTGCCAATGTGAACGATCATTTTCTGTCATGAAAAGATTAGGACTATTTCAGAACTACCATGGTGTCAGAAAGATTGAATGGAATTGCATTAATGCACATCCACCAAAAGATAGATGTATATGTTTCACTTTTTATTGATCGATTCGGTCGTTTCTTTTGGATGCCCTAGTTCTGAATAATTTCATAATTTTGGTCATCCCCTCTTTTTTCTTTTCTCTTCTTAATTTTTACTTTTTAACTCTCTTCTAATTTTTATCATTTAATTATCATTTATCATTGGTCATTTGTTCGGTTACTGGATACATCAGAATCAACATTTGATGATTCCATTCATGCTCGGTTTGGGTTATAAAAATTTGTCATCTTGGTTCATTCACATTTTCAATTTGTCGATGGCTGGTTTCATCAGGTGCAGATGCGGCACTGTGAATCATTGTTGTAAATGCCTTCCGCCACCCCCTCTTGTCAGTCTTTATTGTGTCATGTCAAAGATATGAAATCTTCTCAGTGCGTTTATTTTTATTGTATTTTTTCTTGAAAGCCCCATTAATAATTGAAGTTTTGCACCCCAAAGAAGTGAACCCATTGGTTCACAGCATCCTCAAGACCCCAAGCTGATAGAACAAAACGTTTTGGTTGCTCTGCTCCGCAAAAAATTGCATACTTCTTTTTATTCCTGCATCGACCCCTGGAAAGTGAAAAACTGAGAACCACTATTTCAATTGCTGTAACTTTTGCAAAACTTATTAGTGAAACTTAATTCTGCAAAATTGAACATTTTAAATTTTATAGCAAAATTCACAATAAACAGAATCACCAAAATAATTTCACAAAATTCAGAATGAATAACCCAATCATGTAAATAAATTTTACATTTTTTAACCTTTCAACTGCAGAAATTTGGTCCACAAAACTTCTACCTTTAAGGTAATGCACCTCTCATGCAAAGGGTGCATCAGGTTGGTATACAACCAAAGATAGTTTATACTAAAGATTTCTGAGATTTCTGAGATTTCAGTGTGACGGAAGTCATACACTACTTTATCAAAGAATAATCAACAAGAGAAATCATCAGTTGAAATCATGATTATGTGCAGATCATAGTAAACAAACATTTATTTATACCAAATGAACACAACATACCTGAATTGTTCCCTCATCTGATCTCTGCAGAGATATGCGACGACTCGTAGATTCTCCATTGCCCATAATATATATACTAAAAAAAATTTGAATGAAGTGTATTTATATATATAATATATTATATATATGAACTAGGATGAAGCATTTGATTATTGATTTGGTATACGAAAGCTGGACCGCATGGTTCCCTTTTGCCTTGGTAGGCAGTGGGAATTGAACCAGGTTCACACAGATGCTAACCCGGAATAACACCCATTTTAACCTTTACAGGCCTTCTTCAGCAGACAAACAGTGCCAATTACTTGAGATATTCATATTTACTCATATTAATTTTTCAACTATCACAAGTTTAAACACAGCTACTCTCATCCTTAGGGTAGCTGGGGTTTCCTGGCTAGGGAATCCCCTCTTGGTGGCTTGGTAAGATGACGAAAAGAAAAATAAATAAATGTATACATGGACACGTTTTTTATAATTGCTATTGTATATACCACTTTTACAACATCGAAATTATTTGGCAAAGACAGGTTGGAGATTCTCCTATTTTGCATTTTTTCTTTTTATTGCTTTTAATGGCACATTATATATAATTATACAGTTCAGTGTGTAAGTTTAAGTTGGCAGGCAAGCATGTAGAACAAATTACTTGCCTCAGAGCCGGCATTACTGCACTTCTATAGAAGCAATTAATAACTAACACAACTTTAGTTTCACCGACATCGTCTTTATAGTCAGGGTACTGAGAGAAAAATATGGGACAGGAGAGGGACAATTTGCTTTGTGGCACAAATGATTCCGAGGATCGTTTTGATAAAAAAATTCCTTACCAGACAACCTTCATTTATTTAAGTACCAAATACTGGGCCCATTTTAGTTCTGGTGATGTCACACAGGAAAAAAAAATATTGTTCCTCGAATACAGGTTAAATATAATATCATTCGATAGCATCTTTTGCAGTGAACAAAAGTTATACAAAAGTTAAATGAAAATAATCAGTCTGTACTGAATTATAAGCCATAAAAATATTGTTGTTATGGCGTCATTCTCATTGTTGTTAAAATGAAAAATTGCGTAAATTCGAAGCCCTTTCAAGCAGATTTCTTTCATCAGAAGCAATCATTCAAGCGTTCCCAGGCTCTCTCTCCACTTTGAGATAATGGACGGACGGTGTAAGAAACCAAACACTGCAATATTTCTAACCATAAGGTGTTTCGCTGTATGGCATATCCATTATAAATTGAAGTGAATTGTTGATACTGGAGGCATTACAGCGGCCAATGTATCTTAAGTCAATAATAGACAACAATTCTTGTAAACGTTTATTGACTTGTGACGCAATAATAAGTCCTGATTTTGAAGCATCTGTTTCACTTTTGATTTGGATCAAACCTTCAAATATCTGGCTTCATTTTGATTTCCGTATTGGTAAGAATACAGATAATAGTGATACTGTCAACCAAAGTAGGTAAGCAGCATGATGGTGGATGAATGACAAAGATGTTTCATATGTTGAAGTGATAGGTGGGAGTGTAAGGGTTTTTTGAGTCCTTTATGGGTGTAGTATGTGCATTTTTAATTGTCATTTTGACCCCCGACTTTGCATAGTTATTGGATTCTTTTACGTCTCAGCACCCTGGCTATTAGAAGTTAATAGTCTTTTGTTTATTTGAAACGTATTCTTATATGTTCATTGTCTAAACAAACTGCATAGAATAAATAAGACTTGAAGAAATGACTTCATGTAACATATAAAACTGCAGGTGAAATAATCTTTTTTCGTGTTTTCATGTAAAAATCCATCATTCCTTCACAAACGTGTAAGGTTTCTTTTTCGGGGTACTGTGCATATATATATATATATATATGGTATAGGTAGGTTCATATATGCTCGTCATGCTTCTATTCTCGACACACGTTAATATTTAAGCGATTAATCAACGAAAAAAAAATGAAAAACATTTAAAAAGGAAGCTTACAGTAAGTACTTTTGACCCAATATTTTAAATTTGAGATGTTGCTTAATAATTGGGGGTAAATTCAAGATGAGTCCGAAACCTCTTTAAACAAATCCAAACACCAAAAACACAACCAAAATGAAGTTGTGGATATTCACGCATGCTGTTATCACCACATCTTGTTTACTACTGGAACGGAAAGATTGGCTTTGGGACTTCAAATCATGACTTTTAAATCCCCGTTTTGAAAGCAGACGAGAAAATAATAATATGGTTGAACATGGACGTGTTCTCCCATTCCTTTTCTCCTCCTTTTATCTAATCTTCAAAGGAAAGAAATGTTTTTATATTTTTATTGCTAATGTTGTTTTGATATTGTATTTCATATCTTACATCCTTTTGAACGTAAATTAGGTTTCCTTTTTCATATATTGGATACTAAAGTTGTTGTGTCTAGCATATATAAAACTACCTATTATATAGAGTGTGTTAATCTAACAAGATGCGATCATAAAACTTTCGTTTGATTTACTCAGTTGGTCCACATCAGTGTTTGTCACTGCCTCATGAATATTTATTATATATATCTTATACATGATTTATTGATACAGACTATGACCTGCTTAAACAAATAAATTAATAATAATAATAATAATAATTTGGCAGAAAGTCTCTCTTTTTTGTTTGAAAGAATGAGGCATTACATAACCATTACCTTGTTTAACCCAGACAGAAATAACAAGGTTTTCACCACTAACTTGTGATGATATCGTGCATCTCTTTGTGTTACATTATCCTATTGTAATAGTCTTAATTATATATAATATATACAGGATATTTAATTGTCTTTATAACACTTAAAAAATTATATATATAGCTAGCTAGTTAACTAAGTTATAAATCTTAACTAGTGATTATTTTTTATATATTGCTTGTGTATTGTTTTCTCTCTCTCACCACACACACAACAGACGAAGCTTGTTGGTAATAAACCTGGCTTAAAACATTGGAAAGGTGTGTATATATCAAGACAAATTTGTTCTTCACGCTTCCCTGCCAATGCAAACTTTCTGCATATCATACTCGGGGTTTCTGCCATCAACAGTGTGCCAAAACATGCGCGTCAATGATGGGCCATTTTTGTGTGTGCAAGGAATTCAAAAAACAAATATCTAAATAGGCGAATATATCCATAAGGGAGGGAAAGAAGCGAACCGTATTATAATTAAATAACACTTCTTATGGATGTCGTGCACACGATGAATGTATTTGATATTCCAGCGATAAGAGATTGCTTTTGGGGGCTAGTTTGGTGTCCACATGTCATAACTCGGTTACCATCATTTTAGACTTGATTCCCATCTCTATAAGAATGTATGACGTAATTGTTTATTCTTTTTAGATCGATGATGTATATATGTGTGGCGTATTGTATTGACTCTCACAGTTTTTTAGGAAGGACTCCATCAGGAAGAGAGGGAACGTCATTATTTATTTGTTTTTAAATTAGTTCTGAATTAATTGAGGAAAACGCATTTTATCTAAGGATTGCACACACGGTGGAACTCCTGTTGCTTTTAAAGTCTTACATACGCACAGTGGAGCTCCTGTTGGTTTTAAAGTCTCATACACGCTGTTTTATAAGCACCAGTAAAAAATTGAAGGTGCTCACTTAGTGCTTAAGTGGTATTTATTTGATATATCAAGAAATCATAGTATATATCCTCAGAACTTCCAAAACCACCTCTTATGACCATAGTCATTTGAAAATTCCCAGGTCTGGACACTCACAGTTTATCTTGCACTCATGCTCGCATCACTTATTACAACCAATGCAAAGTAAGTATTTGCTATCATCATGTCCAGACCAGGGATTCTTCGCTATGCTTTTCAGCCTAAAATGGTGCTTATCTTTTAAGGGAATTTGAGCCTATAATGGTCATAGAGGTGGTGTGGTTATAAAAAAAAGTGTTTATAAGAATGTCACTTATGGGCCACAGTACTACACATTTGTTTTTGGGACTCAACAATCAATTTTTGTAAAGCCTTGAAGTACAAAGATGTTCATTGTTCATACAGAGAATATCAATAATTTGATACATGTCAACACATGCAGCGACTTTGTTATCTAGACGAAAAAGAATTGGAAGACAAATGAAAAACTTTAAGGATTTTTCTGCACATCCCAAACATTCGTATAAATTTTAGAACATCCATTATAGCGACGTCCCATGGAACATCGAAGCCTTGTGCTCTTATATCGTTTGTTTTCATAAAAAAACGCGTAGAGCCGATACTTAGAATGTATGGTCGCAGTGTGTGAAATAATCTATTGTTTGTATATCAATCATGATACAACAGACACAACCGACATAACGTCTGGGTGAGTCAGTTGTCTTAAGACAAATAATTGCTGATGATACCGACTGCGTGTAGATTGAAACCGGATATTACTTGCTTTTGTGAAAAATAGGCTGTTGACAAAATTCGCAACAGGCCGTCCTGTAAATAGTAGTGATATTGAATGGCAATTTCAAAAGTTAGGTTTATCTACAACTTCGTTATCATAATCATAATGAACGGGGTTGCTGTAAATCGTCACATTATCAAAACTGGGGTCTTCGGAGAGGGAAGTTAGGTCTACAAAAATATTCTGGAAAAATTTGTACATCCGCCAAGAATAAAATAAATAAATACTTCAAAATAGTGTTGTTTGTATGATTTACAATCAGCCGTTCCCATTATTCACTGCAACTACCTCAATGCATTGAGAAAAGGGCATTTAAAGTTGTCTTAATTTGAATAATAAAAAGAGCTTCATAATGGTTTCACTCACAAAACCAAAAACTCACTTCAGCATATAAAGACTATTAATTGATTATAACATATTGCATTGTGGTAGCTGTGGTACAGGAGAAAACTGCTCTTCTTCTTCTTCTTCCTCTTCTTCTTCTTCTTCTTCTTCTTCTTCTTCTTCTTCTTCTTCTTCTTCTTCTTCTTCTTCTTCTTCTTCTTCTTCTTCTTCTTATAATTATGGTTTTATTGGGTTTAGCCTGTTCTGAAATATACATTCAATGACATGGTGCGATCTTTGCTTGTCTATACTTTCCAATAATTCATGAGTGATCGTTTGTCTGCATATATTAATGGTGCGTTGTTACCTATCGCATTCGTTTGTGACTGATCGGCCAACCATGCAGAGGAACCATATGTATCCTTCGTTTTTCCTCGTTATACCATGATAGCTTGTTCTTTCAATCGTTGTTCAAGTTGGACAATAATTCCATAATTTCGTCGTCTGAAATGCTTCGAGAACTACGTTTCTGTGTATTGAATTTCTTTTTGTGCAACTTGAGGACAGATAGCTAAAAAATCGAAAAAAATTATGACATCCACCTGACTTCCAGAGATCCCCCTGAAAAAATTCATTAGATAAACGTTCTACACTCTATAACAAATCTCATAGATAACACATACAGACCTTGTTTTTGCAATGCCGATAACGTATCCATATACAACCAAGACTAGGAGGTCTCCCGTTACATGAAGTCATAATACCGCATAGCAGGAGAACAGCCATCAACACGACTGGTACAACCATCATTAAATTTTTATAAAAATCTATTTTCTTTTATTATAAGATTCTTTATAAAAATAATTTGCTCGGGCAGTCTTCAATCTCTAGTGACTACACAAGTTTCACCTAAAATCCGCTAACTTATATATAAGCCTATCAGTTCGAGTGTCACGTGACCAATCACGTTTGTTGTTACACAACCGACGACGAATGTTTATGTAACGCAAATTCGCTATTTATTCAAAGCCGTTTATATATAAATAATTACTTAACATAATCTGTAATGTTTATCTTTTCATCGATGAAAATCCATATTTTTAAAAAGACTTCGTTACAGGCTCTTCTCTTATTTAACGTCATCTCCTTTTCCTGTTGTTATTGTTATTGTTATTGTTGTTGTTGTTATTGTTGATGTTATTGTTTTTTGTCGTTGTTGTTCCGTTTTTCTTTAGTAGGATTATTCTAGAAAATTCATAGGAAAAATGCCGGAAACATTTAAAGGAAGCGGTAACTTTATTAGAAAATGTTAATTTCAAATTTGCTATGAATAGGTGATCGGAAGAATCAGAATCGGAAATCATATAAACAAACAAAGACAAACAAAAACCAACAAACATCGTGATGTATGTTTATTGAGTGAGGGCGCTAATTACACAGTGGGCGTAGTTAAAGTGGGTGCTAAAAAGACAAAATGCACCATAAAATTATCTTGTATACATCTTCCAATTTGAGACCATCAAAGTTGCCCAGTTGCAAGGTCTTTAAAACAATATGAATAAATGAGAATTAACCCTTAACCTTGTTGATAGACAGATAGATAGGGTATATCCTAAATAGATACATTTGACATACGTATGATATAAGTTTTGCATCACACCAACTTCAGTCGTGGATTCCCAGCTAACAAGCAAAGGCGTATTCAGGGTCAGTCAAAAAAGCGGGGAAGTCAAACGTTATGGTATTTCTTTTCAGTCTTAAGTGTTGATTAAGATACTTTCATATTTTCCTTTTCTACTTTAAATGACTAAACTCTCCTCCACAAATTTTGACTGAGCTCTAGCTACGTTTCTGCAAGTGTTGAGTTGAAATTAGACAAGCAAGCTAAAACTAAGGACCATCTATGTAATTAAGATTCAGGGTTGTGGTAAAGACTAGGAACACAACAACTTCGTGAATTTGCAGAAAAATTCAGATAAATAAATAAATGTATAGGAAAGAATTGAAAAATATAAATGGACTTTAAACTCTATCTATCTTTGAAAATATTTCTTTGATAGGCCGCAAAATTACTGATAGCTTGCGGTTGCAGCTTTCAAATATTACAAAATGTGTCAGAAGATTATTAAACAGTATGCTAGGTATTAGGAAATGGGCCAATACAACATGTTGCAATTTGTTTAGCAAACACCCCTCATCTTAAGATCTCTTTGAGTGGTAAACTCCTCAAGGATAACTATTTTTACTAAAGATATATATATATATATATATCTGTAGGTGTGTTATTTGGTAGCAAATCGGTTTTGCTGACATAACACGAATTTCAAAACACTACGAATGTCATCCATCGATGAATTCAAAAGCAAATTGACGTATTCTGTTATACAAATTGAACTTCATTGAAAGCGCTGTATCATTCGAAAGTTGTTTATAGTTTTTTATGTTTACAATGACTCACAAGTAAGTAACTAAGTAATATCGGTTTTTCCGATCGGTTTTGGTTTTTCCGCTCGCCGATTTGCTGTTGTGGATGCTGCCAGAGATACGTATAGCAACTTTCATGAAGGCCAGTACGCACAACTCGCAAAATAGCCCCTTTAATCCAGCTCTTCAAAATAAGTATATCTAGCTCACTACTGGCCTAAATTATGCTTCGTATCCAATACGGACTGCAGCCCTGATGGAAACCTGAAGCAATGACAGAAATCTGTTTTTCAAATTTTCTTACTAGAAAAACACAGGATAAGTTACATGTGCTTCCAAGATGTCAATGTCAATGCTTGTCAAGCTGGTCCATCAACCACATGTACATAAATGGTCAGGAAAAAAAGACGTTACAAGAAAAAGAATAGGCTAACATCAATAAGAAGCTGGTTGAAGCTGACAGTATATATTTTGAAATGTTAGAGATGGCTTTGTATAACAACAGTTAAAGTTATGAAGACCTAATCATGATGTCACTGTAATCATAAGGATTTTGCACGTAAGATGAGTCATTTAAACGCATTTATTGTGTCTAAAAAGATATGGATGAAATATGAAAGGAAAATTAGACATACTTGGAGTTATCAAAACAAAAAACAAATGAATATAAATTATATTGGGAACCATTTTACCTCTCATCAAAGGTAAACAATGTTTGGAGTTTCCTTAAAGAAAAATCAAACGACGTATATAACAGACGTGCACCTAAAATCGAAAAGATTGTCAAAGGCAGGTCAAGTCCTTGAACAGCCGCTGACATAGCAAATTGTCTAAACAGGCGGGATCAAACCTAACAAAAGCAGGAAATTATGTGAAAACCACAGGAATGGCAACAATATAAGAAGCAGAGAAATCATTGCACTTAATTGATGAAAGAGGTGAAGGGTACATACAATAAGCGACTACTGTCTGAAAATTGAGAAGACCCCAGAAAATTCGGAGAAGCTGTTAAAAATGTTATACCAACCGGATTGAAAAAGAACTCAACGAACTCCGTACTTTCTATCAAGTCATCTCTTCAATTTTAATCGAAAAAACGTTTTGCCAGTCCTTCTCAAACATCACTCAAATTTTAAAAGAGAAAGCTTTTCCAGTTAAATTGTGCATGTCGATACCACAACCACTTTCACTTAAGAACGTCTGCAAAGTTTCAATTCAATTATGTGTTTGTATCGTTTGTCCAGAAGCATTGAAAGATGATTAAAAGTAACAAATCAGCGATCTTACAACACAATTCCTAACATACAGTGCAGTTGTTATAGCTAAATCATTACCGTTCTTGATAAATTCTTCGTTGAATGGATATTAGCGAGGTTCACAGCAATACACAAATCTGATGACCATACTTAAACTGACAATTACAGACCCATTAATGTAATACCGATTGGATCGAAAATATTAGAATGGGCCGAAAGGGCTTGTACAGCGATGGTGTAGTGGATTGTACCTTCGAAGTGCGATCGCTGAGGCCTTATTCAAGTCTCGGTCATGTCGCATTTCTATACTTCACACCGATGCGCTTTAAAGGCAGCATATCAACCCATTTGGAGCCATCAATTGACTGCAAGCTGTCCAATCCCAACTCAGTCAAAATTTGTGGAGGAGAGGTTAGTCATTTAAAATAGAAAAGGAAAACGTGCAGGTAACCTAATCGACACCTAAGACTGAACAGAAATGTCATATTGTTGGACTTTTCCACTTTTTTTACTGACCCTGAATACGTCTATGGGCGGCGTGCATATGCTGTCATCAGTTATCGTGAAAAAGAAACGTGTGTTTTAGGCCACTTGTTGGATGTTGCTAAGCGTCATGCTTGCATTCTCGTCAAGAAACGCCTTTGTGTCTTTATATGCCTAGAACTTCCAATAAAATAGATTAGAAACGGCTTTTTTTTCGTGGGTGTATATGATGAGAGTGAGAGATAGAGGACTTACATTGATAACAGTTTTTAGTAAACTCAAGTATTGGATCCTCTGTCAATATATTTACAAAACTTAATGCAAATGTAATACACGCTTTTCTTATAAGCCCAATTAAACAAAATAGATAAGCACTTAAGCACCACCTAAGGCTTAAAACCATAGCGAAGAAAAACTTCTCCCCTATCCTTTATACTTTCTCTGCCTCAAACAGGCAGGTAGTCGTTCTCTCTAAAGTTAAAGTATAATGGTTTTGGAAGTTTTGATGTAAGCACCACTAAGCACCGAAGCAGGATGGCAGAAAAATAAGTACCAATGACCATGGTAGATTAGTTTGTAATGGACATTTGTTTTTACGACACAACATTGTTTTTCTATGAAGAAAAGTGTCATGAAATTAGGTGATTGATCAGTTATATCTTATTTCCCCTTTGCAAGATGAACACTTGTGTTGACGGTGTCAAGAAACAAGCTAGTTGGTAGTTAAGTTACCCGAAGTTAACGTCCTTGGGCTTCCATTCACCTGTAACTGAATGAGAAAAGACTCCTCTAATTTATTTCAATCAAATAAATCCAGGCCATTCTTAGTCAACTTAACATTGAGAGCATTGAGAAACCATCGCTACACACTTTAACAAAACACTCACCGTTCTCCAGCAATAACATTTATTGGAGCTCTCTTACCCTTCATAACTTGTATGTTACTTTCAGAAATGTGTTCAGATAGCAGACCAAAAATAAGAAGCACACATAAATCACCATTCCTATGCAAAAAAACACTTGAAAAATCCAGAAATTGGAGACTCTTTGACAGAACCATCTCCTACATCAGCAATACCAAGTCATCGTTAACGGTAGTCAAAGTATAAGATTAAGCATCTGACGGGAAATGACTGCCAACAATACCTGTAACTCGAATACAAGGGCAGTCTCGTACAGAACAAGTGAAAGGATATATCACAAGAAGATAGACACCAAGATGATCCCTATCTTCTTAAATACAAATGCATCAATATGATTAAAAACAGGGCATGTATAATACACATTTGTAATTTGTATTAAATTATCCAGCGATGCAGTTATAATTATCTAGTAATTCGCCCCTTAGCTGTCACTTATCTGGCTGCACTGCCATCTACATTATTTGACTGTCATATCTGCTGGCGGATTGAGGAGCCAGACCAGTAGTAAATTATGAAAAAATTCAGCTAGACAGAGTTATTAGAGTGTTGCATCAAAACAGAACATAAGGATTACCTGTCTCAGTCCTCCAGTCCAGCAGATGACATTATGATGATGCTCTCTGTTTTACAGCTACCTTCATTTTTCTTTCCTTTTTTCTCTCACATCGTACATAGCATAGTCACACGAAAGAAATGACTAGAAGAACGTATGCCGTGTATATTCCAGTAGACTTTTTTTCCAAACCTTCACAGTAAGTCATGAGTGTTTGGGAGATAAACAAAATTCAAACAAATATCTCCATCTGATCCAAAATTACCATAATGTATTCAACATGAGTATTCAACATGAGAATGAAATGAGCTGAGCGAAATAAATAAATATCTTCGCTCTACTTCATATACTTAGGCCTCGTTACTATTTTGGGTTTTACGGATTTTATTAAGTGCTTACTTATTCATTGCTTGCTTTGTTTACATTGGTGCGGAAATTTATTAGTGTTTTTTGTTTCTTTTGCTTTATTTCTTTTCCTAGGGTGGATGATTATCTTTGTTATACTCTGCTTTGATTTCATCTAAACGTAAAGCAACTTTTCCATGATTTTTTCCATGATTTTTTTATAATTTGGGTAGCCAGTACTATAGCTTTAAATAATTTTTGTACATATTTGTAAGCCAAATTGTAATTACTGTAATCAATCAAAGACTTGACATTAACGCCATACTTGTCTATGAGATATATCTTCGCTGTACACATAAAGTGAATTTAATTACATACGCGATATTACTAGGTTAATATCATTATGTTTTATAGATAGGGTAGCATTTCATTTTGATTCCTGATTTTCTGACAAACCACTAGAGGAAATTTTCAAAAATCTACTGTTATTAATGATGGAATGTAGTAACAACGTTACAAACCACATAACACATATATCCCCACATAGCAACATGAAATACGGTGCTATTTTGTATCTGGATCTCCAGCTCCATTTGGCGACGTTGAACATTCCTGTTTTAAAAAGCGATTCGAGTGCATCACAAAGCTTGTTTCAGGAACATTTGTTGCGTCATTCCTGATATTGACAACGCGACGTATGGACTTTTGAAAGAGACAGTAGAATATTGGGTAGGTCATAGTGGATAATTTTGTGACGATAACAGATGTTTCAACAAGCAATGCTGAAGTTGAAATTTTGAAAGCTGTCAAAACTCCAGTTATTGCATATGGTGCCCATGTAATGAAAAAGGAAACAGCCATACAAGTTATAAGCCGGATATACATAGTTTCTCTGCGTTTGAGCTTCTGTACAGCTAACGCAGAGCCATGCCTAGAAAGTGACGATTGCATTCGTAGTTTCTTGGCAGTTTTAAATAATATAATGCTTATTGATGTCACTGGAATCACATAAACAAAACAACAGCATGAGAGGATGTACGAAAAGCTATCTCTACGTTCCAACTTCCAATCAAGTGAACATCGCTTTCCATCCAAATCAATACTGTATTTTGACCAACTTAACAAAGGCATACTTGTCCAAGATACACCAACCATGAGGCTGAAAAAGGTTATGATAACCATTGTTTTTTTACACTCACGAACTCTTCGATATTTTATGGGTCGAAGAACAACTAGACCACGAATGATAGACAAAATCATCAGCAACACTATTATCCCAACAGCACACGTATAGATAATAACTCCAGACGCCAAACAAAACGTCTTTTCGACTCGTATAAAGTTTTCATCCATTAAATTAGATATGTCTAATACAGCATTAGTAGCGCTCTCTGTAAGCGATAAAAAGATGACAAGCTTAAGTATGAATTCATCCAAATTCATTTTGGGTACAATCTTGAAAGATAAGACAATAACAGCTGTATTTAATATTATTGAACACAAATTAATGGTAATCATGAATGCCGTAAAACCCATCCTTATCAGTATGCTATCGAACAAACAAACGTGGAAACGTCTGGAAGAGTTTTACTGTTGCTTTTCGAAAGATTTGTTTCTTGTCACCTCAGATTTCCAATCTCTGTGTTCGTTTGAATACTTTTAGAGATTTTTTGTTGTAAGTTCCAGAAATTTCCTATAAAAAAACATTCATTATTAGTAAAGCCAATTATCAGTCATGTTGCAAAAAATACGGGAACTTGGGAATCTGTTGTAATTGCGTAAGCAAAAAGCAGCGAGCGTAAGCAAGCTTTGCAGGTGGAGCTCATTTGGCAAGGTCAAATATATATTACGTCATATAAATTTTTATATATAAGGGCAGTTTTTTTTAAATTGTCTGATGTATTGAGGCACTTTTTGGTTCAATTACTCTGCTATTTTTAAAAAATTTGTTTGCTATTTTTGAAAGCCTATGCTGCTGTTTTATTACTGATAGGTTTTGATATAATGTTAGATTATAAGTTTAGTGTTTATAAAAGGTTGTCCCACACGTATTTTCTAAAGCATGTTTATGCAAACTGCCCCCCTCGTTGATACTATTTTAGCAAAGTTGTATTTTAGGTAAACTTCAGAGTCCGAGCTGCTTGTCTCAAATAGTGCTGAATGTGTATCTTAATATGGTTTAGAGTAACGGATATTATTTAATATAATATATAACATTTACAATTAATTCTACATGCATCTGCTGTAAACAACTCTATTGCTTTTACAATTATGTATACATCCTTCCTAAGTTGCCATCCTAAGTCAGCAAGCATAATGCACAAAAACACTTATATCAAAACAAGAATGATCTATCATCAAAGTCCAACAACATGTTTTATTTTAAGAATGTTAGAGTACATCACTATTAGATTGCAGCAAAACACATGTCTATAAATTTGAAAACATTTTATATGTCATGGGTGTTCCGCTTAAGTGAATAAAAATGTGCGAGAATGAAAGAGTGCACAATAAAAAAATGCGGAGCATATTAGTGTGAATTTGGGTCATTAATTCTACTCAAACGTCCAATTCGTATAAATAAATTTCGCAGAATGTAAACCAAATAAGCAATTCACACTAAATAAAATCCAAAAAATCCAAAACATCAATGACACCAAAAAATGTAAAGTAGAAAGAACATTCTCTCACAATCGACTCAATAGAAACTCGATTTCCCACAGGTGTCTAAGTGTTTTTATTCTTGAAAAGCTGAAAATTATAAAATTATAAGTTTATAAAATTATGAAAAAAGTATTCAAGTTTTTAGGATTTTATTTTTAAGAAGTAAAAATCATCAGGAAATGCACATATTAAATCTGCAAACTTTGGTAGAAATCCTAAGAAGAAATATAAGAAATTAACCAATCAGAATTTGGGAAAAGAATAACGTTCGATTTTTTAAACTCACACAAATATAAACATTCGATTGTTTTTTGAATCAATATAATATTTTATCTCCTTGACTGACGATAATTTTTAATTTCAATTTTTTAAAATTAAAAAAGTACTAGCTGCCCGGGCAAAAACTTTTTACCGATGCAATTCTCGTTCAGTACAGCGCAAAAGAAACTTTACGTGTCAGCGTAAGATAGTTAGCTTTCACGAAGGATCGGTGTTATTTTCATGTCCAGTTCTATCGCATATCTAAGCTAAAACTGCGTAAAAATTCATTCCTTCGCAGATGCGTAAAGTTTCTGTCTGGCTGTACTTTACAGGGCATATTAAAAAAGAACTTGTGAATTAAAAACCCTACTCTAAATGCCACTACTTCGGGAATAAATTTATTACTCTGTACCATAAAGAAATCTTTAATTATAAAACTGAACCAAAAAATAATCATACCTCCTTGTCTATTTGTATGACACGCAACTTTAATACAGTTATTTTTAACAACTTTTAACTAATCTACTTTTTCTTTTTCTTGTTTCTTTAATTTTTTTAAATTAAAAAAGTGTGAAATCAGAGGATTTTCTAGAACTACTAAGTGTAGAAGTGGTCGAAATAGGAACACATCTACACTAGTATGTGTGGCTGATCAGCCTAGCTCAAAATAATCGGAAAAGTTAGAATGGCTCGAGAAAGTCGAACGATTACTTACTTAGATTGCAGTTTTCCACCAATTAGTCTCACAATGTGTATCAGAGCATGCACCGACAAAAAGAATGAAATCTACACACCCTCCAGCACCGTGGATAAAAGATCCAGACATTGTTGCTGCAACAAATTGAGAATCTACATACTACATCTCGCTCTGACTTGAATACCCGTTAAGCATACCAAACTGCAAAAGGTAATTATAAAGGGACAGCCCGATCCAAAAGAAGTTTCTTTCAAAAGGAAAGCACTTAGCTCCAAAAACACTAAAGAGATATGGGGAACAATGCAAAGAATATTCAATCAACCAAATAAACGTATAAAACATAACCCAACCAGTCTAAATCGTTATTTTATTGAAATAGCATCAAAGCTTACGAACAAAGGAAACATTGCCTTCCATCAAGAAAAATTAACAACAATATTACCAGAAAAGGAAAATGCTATGCCTTTAAAGGGTACAGTTAATAAGCGGGAGGCATATATTTTAGTTAGTTACACCGTATCTGCGGCGTTTATTGTAGGCTGACGTTTCCTACAGCAAATGTGAAAGAAAAGAAAAATGTTACAGGTACAGGCACAGCAGTATCACTCAATTACTCCAATGAGTTACTCCATGTTTTCCACAAACCAGGTTATAACAGAAATAATGACCAAATACAAACAATGTGATTAGGAAATTAAAGTTGAAAATCATCAAATATATCTATAAAATAAAAATTGAAAGGCTTGTTAAAATTAATCGAAATTTAGAATAGCATTCTGGTTTTATCAGTAGCATCATTCTGTCAATGAAATATATTTAGTATATATTTAAAAGAAACCAAATTTAGAAAGGGCAAAAAAGCAACATGAAGACTTCGACATAATAAATAGACATTATTCAAACGACTGTATTTTTCATGAGCTCTGAAAATGGAATTTGAATCAAATTTCCGAAGTGCTGTAATTTAATGAAAATTTGCACTTAGTTCAATTCAATGGTGCTGGTTTAAAATTTGTAAAACGTTTTTCATATTTTGGCCAAACAAGGGTAATTTGGGCCTTACTATTACGGTTTAGTTCAATTATAGAAAGCCTTGTGCCCACCCAGGCTCTAGTTAAGAATTCTAATCTTTTAATTTACGCATGGCGATTCTTCATATTTTCAGCTGTTCATTCAGAAATCCTCTTGTTACTCTTACTGGTGTTTTTTAATGTACCGATTTCGAAACGTAAATAAATTAATTTAATTATTTCTAACGTGTGTTAAGCAGTTTTTTTAATCATATTTTGTCCATTACTGTCAAAATTTTATGTCAATTCCTGTTCACAAAGTAAAATTATGTAAACATACCCAAGATAGTAGCTAGGTGTTTGATATTTTATGAAATGCAGACTGCATATTTCTATTTTAAATGCTCAGTATAAAAACGCCTATTTTTTTTGGATTTCTGCAAACCAAGAAATATATTTATGGTTTTCATTATGTTTTGATAGTTTTTCATTTTACTAACAAAAAGTAATCGAAGAAAATGCCTTCATCCTTCAATAAAAGTGAAAATATATTTGAATAGTGAATCTTTTGATTTCAACTTGTATTTTCATTTTTATCGAATTACGTTACATAATGTAAAAACTTGTTTTTCATCATATCAGCACATTTTTCTTGATCCTTTTTAAAAACTAATAAACAAGAATCAGATGGTGCAAAACGGTAGGAGAATTTCAAAATTAAGTCGTAATACGAACAAAATAGATGCAAAAAAATTCATCCAAGTTTTAAACTTTGTTAACTGTAAACAAGATTCGCATAAGATGCGACTTCGCATAAGATTCGCATAAGATGCGATTTCCCCATTTTTAACCTCTTTTTCCAAAAAATCTGAACAGTAGAAAAATGGCAATGACCGACAGACATTGTCTTGCTTGATAAACTGAAGCCACATACTTGCTCTATAAACTGGCATGAATAAATCATACGTCCAGATCAAGAAGTTTTCAGTATTCATAATTATTTTTAATTTCTTCACTGGGGAATTGTTTTTACTGATTTCAACACTTACTCTTGGTAAGAACAAATACATAATTATTCAGTAGTTGAATTCCAAACTTAACCTACAGGGAATCTGAGATAGCAATACCTCTTGCATATTTCTTTACACTTTTTGCAAAAGTATAAGTGGCATCAAGAACTTTACTGTTATGAGTTGTCACTTCAGTTATATACCTTAAGGCATTACTTTGTTATCGTCGCGTGTGGTAGTAGTAGTAGTAGTAGTAGTCCAAGGGTGTTTTAATACGGTATTCGCTTTCGCTACCACCGTAATAAAACGATTTTTCTCGCTGTTATTTTTTTAGCTTACCTTCCTTTACGTTTTAAGTCCCATTTACAAACCTGACATACTTCAGGAATTAAGGGTGAGCTAATATTGAAGCTAAAGAGTAGATGTAAAAATTTTTTTATTTTTTTTTATTTTTAGCTTTCAGGTTTAAGTTGCCAGAACTCGTTTCGGGGCAGATTCTGAAAAAAACACGGGAAAAAAATTAGAAACATGGAAAATGAGAAATATCTTCATAACTAGGTTAGCAAAAGATAAACATGTCCTGATTACGGTAGCACAAAATTTATAAGGCAAAGTTCTTTAATTTTGTAAATGGAGCTCGATTTTATGGCGGGAACTTAACATTTCAAATATCCCTAAAAATTGAATTTTTAAATTTTCCCTAATATTTTTTATAAATGTATGTAGAATATTAACATCTTCAAGTAGAGTGATAATCAAAGAATTTCACCAAAAATTTAGGATCGTTACAGAGATTTTAAGGCTCCATGCTCAAAAACTTCACAGTCCCCTTATATAATTAACGCATTCAACCCCTCTTTGAATTATAATAGGGTTTTTTTTCCTGTTTTTTTTTCGTTTTTTTTCTTCTTTTTTTTGGTTATATCATATCCCTATTTTTCCCCAATTTTCATTCACCTTCTATGGACCACACATTTTAAGAGGACACATATTGATAACAGTATTTATTTTATATTACTGAAATGTATATCCTCTATAAATATTCGTTAAATAAATAAAAATAAAATAAAAACAAATACCATAAAAATACAAGATAAGGATTCTTTGGTTTGACCAGATATCTTCTTCGGTCGTGTAGGACTTTTTTCCATTTTAAACGTCTTTTTATAAGCAGCTGTGACTACATACTAATTACAAATACAACCGCAAGTAACTTGTGTAAGTATTTTTCCTCTTTTATTGGAATTCAAAAGGATGTGGTTAATATTATTTTGTGTCTTGAAGAAATAACAGATGGGACGGTTATGTTATGAGTAATGAGTTATTTTGTATAGGAATAGCGGAAAACATATGGTTGTTTCTTTTGAAAAGGAGTATGTCAATCACATGAATTATATCACGTACCAAAATAGAAAGTTGAATTGGATCCAACTTTTTTGTGATACGCGTATTGCTGAAAAAAGTAACCAACCAAACCACCCAAATTTTGCAATTTCTGCGGTTTTGTATGAATATCTTCTTATACTAATACGCAATCTTGCTTTTTTCTTACCTAACTTTGAAAGAAAGAACTTTAGGAAACATATCTCGGGAAGTTCGTCAATGGATGTTTATTTTTTCCGTATTAGTATAGGGAGAATCTCCCTTTATTATTTAATTTATTACTTCGTGGAGTTTTTGTACCTTAAGGAAGACATCATAAAGCCGCACGGAGGAGAAGGCAATGCAATGGTTTTTGCGTTCGAAAGTTCATCAAATTTTTTAAACGTTCATTTCTTTAAACGAAAAATGAAGACGATGTGTGTAAAAGTATTTGTTTTTGTTTTTATTTTTTTATCCAACGCTTTAAGTTTAGTAATAAAGAATAACAACATTGATCGGTGTCAGTAACTATTCTATCCGAGAGATAATCGATGTAGACCTGTTATGTGTTCGTATTATCAGTTCATCATTTTCTACCGATGTCTATTTTTTAATGCGTTTGAACGTATCTTTTTCGTATCAGTTGGTTTTGACTACTATGCCGAAATGTGTAGCTAGCAGTTTATTTGGTATTTCATTGTAGTGTGTGGATTGTTATTATTAAGGTAAACGAAGGTAGCAAGATCATTATCATATTGTTTTGATAGTATTTGAATGATACTTTTTTTAGATTATAAAATTGAATAGTATAAATGATTGTAATGCAAGAAGAGAGTGAGTACATACATATTTACATGGTTTTTGTATCATGATGCACAAGTGGAGTTTTGGGTTTTGACGTTTCCACAATTCATAGCAGAATAAAGAATTGAAAGATAAAAACGTCAATGAAAGCATTGTTTTTGTTAGCTTTAGTTAATAGAGAAATTTGAAAGTATTTTCTTATTTGTCAGAAGTTTAACCGTGGTAAGGTAGGAGTATACATTGGTTAGGTAGGAGTATACGTCGTATTGTCTCTTTTCTAAATCTCTGAACATTGGAATTTTAGCTTTTAGTTTAACTGTACAACTTTAGAAATCCCTAAATAGGCCAAATAGCACTGAAAAATAGGGATAATAGCATTCTTTGAATGATCGATCCAAAATATTTCTGCTAAATATGATATAATTTCAACATGGAGAAACACAACAATTTTTGTATATACACAGATTTATCATGGCAGTATTGCGTGTAAAAACAATTTATGGAGAAAAACTGTAAAATGTTTTTACACGCTACACTAGTTCTGTAAAAACATTCTAACACATTTTTGTCGAATGTCGAATTCTTAACACCTTTTTGTTTCCGCGTGAAAAATGAAATTTATGTATGAACTTGTCGTCAATAAATATTTTGAAACCGTAATAAGGTGTTTTGACCAATATATGAATAAATTGATATAACTAAATATATAAAGGTAATTTGACTTGGACAATGTAAAGGTCTCGCAAGTTCGACTATGACCATCGACCTCAGGCTTTATTTTTCAGTACAGATCCACAAAACGTCAGAGTACCATTAGTACGAGTGTATATGTTTTGCACAAAAATACAAATACAAATACAAATAACAATGAACCAAAAACCTTATGACATAAAATATGAGCAGGTTAACCCCTTTAAGGATTAAAAAAGTGCCTGTTATCCCTGTCCATATTTTACAAAATTTAAAACTCCTCTGAACTTTCTGCATATATTGTGTTGTAAATACTACAAGGATCTGAAAAATGTAACAGTGTATCAACAGGTGTCACTGCTTAATTCATTCAATATTTATAAATCTTTGGCCAGATACACAAATCACAATACTAAAGTGGAAATGGTAATTCTTTTGTTCTCAGAATTGATTATCTATAATTTCAATCTATAAATTTCATGTTAGTTTTTTCCCTTAGACAATCACCAATGCAAGAGTAATAACCATATTATTTTTGGCAATTCTGAAACATGTGTGCTCCTTCACAGTGTTTAAATACAGTATTTTGTGAAGGTTTTCACTGTGAAAATGCATTTTTTATTTTTTAAAACTGTTTTGATGTATAAAACCTTCTCCATTTGACTTATTTTGTGATCAAATTAACTTCCTAAAAAGATTTTTTTATTTCATTTCTATTTCGCAACTTATTCTAAGAAGTCTATTTTCGTCCCGGTCAAAGGTCTCTTAAAATATGTTTTTACCTCCGACCTCTACGACAGAGAGTGTTTACGGTTACTATCTCATAAACACGCGGTTACTATCTCATAAACACGCGAATTTCCGATAGGTGTATTCTCTCTGTAATCTGGCTGTCCTTCTCCATGGTTTAATTCTGCAATATTTTGTTATAATCTTTAATTCGCCGAAGGTATGCACTTTACAAACTTTAATTTCTCAATCTCTAGACTCGAACCAAAATCAGTTGAGACGTACTTGCGGCAAACTGTCGAGCCAATCTAATCAAAATTTCTACAGAAGCATACGCTGGAAGTTGAAGTTTTCATCACTGTTCCTTATGTCAAAAGTATTGAAGTATATTTCTCTGAAACTGTAGTCGAAATATCTAAAATCAACGGAGTAGTGTTATCATAAAATGGACCTTCCTACCTTCCTACTTCCCACCAGGTTTAAGCCTAAACCTGCATATCGGTATTATGTAACAGAATCAGAATCATTTGATATATTGTTCTGTCCAGTACTGTAGTTAATATTGAAAAACAGTTTACGGATATTTTTTCAATATTTTATTCAAGTGGTTCCTCTGCAAAGTCATTTTCCACTATTTGATGTTCTTTGCTCGTATTACTTTCCTTCAAAAACTGTTCTGCATATTTAACCTTGTTTTACTTGCTGCTTTTATGGCACAACACAACTGTTAAAATATATAATGGTTGATTGAAGTTTTTTATATTGTAATCATCTTGACTTTTGTTTGAGTCTGAAGAAGTTCTTTTCTTTTATTAAAACTTAAGCATATTTTTAAAATAAATAAAGGGTTGTTGTTTTATACATTTATCACCTTTATTAAGTTAGAAGTTCCTGTTTAAGATTTTCATAGCGCTTTTGTTTGTAATCTCTTGGCGATTGCAAGTTTGTTTCATATGAACATGTAAGTTCAATGATCGTGATTTTCGATGATTCTTTAATGGCAATGTCTGGTCAAGCACAGTGTAGATTTAATTGTGGACAGGTCATAGTGATTGCTGTGTTGCGTGGTCTGAAGAGATTTGCTGGATTTTCGAAACCGTCGATATCAGCATATAGATGGAATGTTGCAGATATTTGATTTATAAGGTGATGTAGGAGATTGAATGGTTGAATTGTGTCTCCAAGTGTAACGTTTTAATGCAGGGTGATAGTTGTTACATACGTGTAATTGTGATTGAGGTTTTTTGCAAAAGTCACACAGATTGCTACCACTAAGCTTTCACTTTAACAAATTGGTTTTGTTTTATTCGTTTTATTTTATTTATTTATTTTATTTATTTATTTATTTGCTAAGCTGAGGATTAAATAACGACGACAAAAATTATAAAAATCTTATGTCGGCATTCCTTTGAAATAATCCTCGCCTCGCGTGTTACTAGATTTTTGTTTTGGTTTATACGACAATTTATGTTTCACGAATTGTGGAAAATAAAAGAAATTGGAAGAAATGTAAATTGCATATTAATGGATTGTTCAGCCTTCCATCATAAATTTTCTTTTTTATCTGGTTAAAAAGTAACCAATGCGGATACTTTCGAGAAATGAGGGTGTTAGGCGTTGAATGGCAGGAAAAAGTTCTTTTTGCAGGTGCTGTTTGTATTAAATTAAATTCCGTTATCAGTTACAAAAAATAGTTTCGTTACCCCATTCCAGGTAAAACAAGCTCATACTTTCTTTGATTTTTTATCTGTTTGATGTAAATTAGTTTCATGTGGTAACTCGTCTTTCTTCCCTTTAAAGTACACTTTATTATTTTGAACATTTGTTGTTGCCTCAAGTGTAAAATCCTTTCTGTACTGTCACCGTTTTTCCAGATGAAAAAATTATTGCATGTGAAAATTTATAGAAAATGCATTCTATGTTCAAAAACCAGAAAATTTTGATTTTTTTTCTATTTTTTCCTTATCAATAACCATAACTTAATCAATTAAATTTTACAGAAATAGTCATGTGTACATGAAACCGCAAACAAATGTTCATTATAAATCTAACTTAATTATTTTTCTACCAAAACATACAATCCTTTTCGTTTCTGAACATTTTCCCTCGTAAAAAAGGAAATATATCTATGGAATCCTCATACTAGAGAGTTTACGAAACATCGATAATGAACGTCACTGTAACCATAGTGGCATCGTGTACGCGTCGCAAGTTCAATAAAATTACGTATTACCACCCAATTTTAACTTTTCGCCCAAAAACACTTGATTGGATTATGGTAACTTATTTTTTGGTATTTCAAAAGCTAACAACTCACTACCTCAAGATTAAAACGTTACAACAGCTCACAAGAATCCCTGTCGACTAACAAGTGATAAATAATTATATTTATAAATAACAAAGCAAGTTTTTAAAAATGCGTAAAACGAATAAAGTAAAAAAAGTATCTACCAAAATGAATGATTTTTAAAATATTTCTCTTAAAATATGCATTAATATCTAATATAAGCTACAGAAATTCACGAGCTGTTAATGCTAAGATTTAATGCAAAAACAACAATAGACCTTTCCTAAATTTCAGTTTAAACACTGTGTTATGGCCAAGTCAACATGTTCATGTAACCAGGTACCTTTAGTTTGATCTTCTTAAATAACTTGGTACTGTGCCAATTAGAAACAAAAACGACTAAAGTCTCTAAATTTGCGGCCAAAATACAGCCTCTATTTCTTCTCCCCTAAAACCCCGAGGGCGAAAGAAAAAATGAAGAAAAGAAAAACTGCATGCATTTCTTCTGATGTACGCAGTTTTTTATCGAGTTTGCACATGCGCAATTAAATAAATAAATTAGCTAATAAAAAAATTTGGGAATTAGAGCAAGAGTTTTTCTGGATTTTCTTTTCTGATATCAGCCATTTCGGAACACTTTAAACAGTGCGTCTCATGTTTTTTATTTGGAGAACTTTCTAAGGGTGTTTGACTTCATTCTGAAGACAAACTACCGAGATCTTTTTGGCCCCTATTCCTTCCTCATACGCAAATATCTCAATGATATATTTTTCGACTGCTAACAAGCTCCGAAACTGTAATAAAACAGAGATACTTTTTTTTGAATTTGTAATAAATAATAACAACAATAATTTGCGGAACAGGAACTGATATACAAAATATTCAATCAGAAATTGTATGTAGTAATATTATGAATATTTTCTTTTTCGACTGTAATGCATTAAGTTCATGATTCATTAAAATGTATTTTTAAGGTTTAAGGATTTTAAGGATTAAGTCTGTTGTATTGCTTAATTTGACCAAACTAAAAATGACATTCTGATTCCAATTGATTGCCACATACAATTGCTGATAATATAACTAACATCATTTTGATATGGCCTGGTCAGTAAGGCTGTTACCACACGGAAAAACATTCATATCACAGCATCTTAAAATGAAAAGAATACAATAGGATATTCACGATTTTTGTAATCAACACAAAAACCCATAAGCAATTTATGACCCAAATTTATTAAACAAATGGATCCAGGCTACATAAGAAAATGGCATAAACAACTGACATTTTCCACCTAGAACGTCGATGTATGCAAGCGACTTGTGAAAGATCAATTCATCAAAAAAATGTTTTAAGTTTTTCAAAAAGGAACTTCTGTAATAAAATCAGTATAATATGATAATAATAGATGACATATAATATCAGTGTTTACATCAGGTTAATTAAAACTTTGTATGTGCTCTAAACAGAAAATTGTTTAAGCGTATATAAAGGGCACTTTTTTAATGTCTCTCTGGAAAAATATTGACCGAGGTTGTGACGTCATGGACCGAACATGAGATCTTTTTTAACCTTCTGTTGTCATTTACATCCACAAAATATATGTATTTATAGCTCTGAAATGAGTCTCATTTTATTTACATTTTTTATGGAGCCAGTCTCACCGGGAATATATCGACTGGTCATGTGATGTCAATTCAACAATCAAAATTATCTAATGATAGAAGACTTTATATTGCAGGGTTACAGAGCAAGCTTATTGATTACGAATTATGTTGCTTATTATCCCTGCAATGTAGCTAGAGTTATCTTTTATTAATAATTTAGATATTTAAAATTGCCGTAACACGGCTGGTCACTATTTCTCACGTTTCGTAACATTCCATGACGTTCAGCAAATGTTATTGTTATTGTGGTAAGTGTGTTCATGAACGCAGATCATTTTGCTATGTAGTGTAGCCAGTTGATTGACAGACCAGGCAAATGCATGTCATATTTTAAAATATTGCTACAGCTATATGTAAGTCAGTAAGAGTGACTGACCAGACAAGCAAATGTCGAAGAAAGTTTTTCTCCTATGAAACTCCTTATATATTATTCACCTCCTTTGGTCTCAAAAACAATGATGGAGAGCAATAAAGGGAATCAGTTCACACATATGTAGACAGACATGGACCAAGCAAGTCTCAGGGACTGACAATACTAGTCGTTATAGCACTTTATCGGTATATTATATTTTCATGCATTTTTGTTGATTTTAAGTTTACACAGCAGGGCTAAACATGTAAGTAAATGCATGTATAATATTTCAATCTTGCTCTGATAATAAGCTGTTTTTAATAGAAACTTACCGAATTGTTAAAAGGATGTTAACAGAGAGAGTTTGTCTTGTTCTCGTTTTGCCTGTCCTGTCCTTTGCTTTGCAAATAGGAATTTCTACCAACACGTTACATTAGGGTAGAAACACACTAAATCAAATGTATCTACATAGTTTTCAGCGGGTGAAAATCTGCCGTCCTGTATCTCAGGCCATAAGATGCTGTGTAACGATCGCACCACGTCACATTTGTAATTTTTCAGGATCATCATCAACCACGGGTTTTCCAATATCTGCTTCCGCTCAATACGGAAAAAAATAAAGAAGTTAAGTTGAAACATTGAGAATGATCGAGACAATGAAAAGTACTTTACTAACATTGTGAGTGCAAAATAAACTACAGACCAGGGAATCTTTTAATGAGTATGGCTGTAATCAAGACATACACAGGGGCGGATCCAGCAATAATTTCTCCTTAGGCAAACATTTTTTGAAATTGTAATAATAATAATAACAATAATAATTTGCCGAACAGGAACTGATATTTGGCAGAACAATCTATTTCTTTCAAATTTTAGCCGACAAAATATTACATTCAAATCATCATAAATTGCATAACTATAGGTTTGTCTAATAAGATACGATACGATCTTCATAAGTTGGCGGTCATTTCTGTGTGGAATATTGTTGTGTATTGCATCTTTTTGTCACACGAAAATAAGACACTTTCAACATTTCAACCTTTTTTATCGCATCTTGTTAGACAAACACACACATAATGTCGTTGAATGTTTTATTGGCTAAGTGAAGAGATATCAAATTCGACTGTAATGCATTTGCTTCATGATTCCTTTAAACTTACATGTCGATTGTGGTGCAATTGCTGAGCAAGCCATATCACTAACATTTTACAGGTTGTTACCACAAGGCATTTGAATCACAACATCTAAAAATGAAAAGAATACTTTTACTAAAATTTCTTTCCAAAAAAATTCAAACATTTACCCAAACAGCAACTAAAATGAAGGATCATATGAATATCACACAATGACCTCTTATAGTAAGAATTAATTTGCACAAAGAGACAGATTTGGATTTCAAGTCCTTTCTGCTTCAGTTGACTACCAGTGGTGCAGTTTGAATAAATATGTATGTTAATTAGTTGAATTTCATTAGTTCTATTACACTTTCCCTGCAATAACATATAATAAAACTAATTAAGCAAAAAAAGCCTAAGCCCTTTATTACCCAAATTACTCAGCATGTTCACAAAAAAGGTTATTCAATTTAGAAAATAACATTTTAAAAACAATAATGATAAAAATTGTGAAAAAATGAATTTGGAGAAAAACAATTTTTATATGAGTGGACAGTAAAAAAGGAATATCAAGAAGGGGTACAATATTTTGTAACAGTGCGTAACGATTACACATTCCCTTTTTATCATGTCCAATTTTTCATTTCAACCCCAAATAAATAATTTTAAAAGAAAATGTCTCATCCTGGGATTACCACCATCATAGTTCAAATGCAGATGGGTCACATCAGAAGAAATTTCCATATAAACAACTCACAAGAAGTTATTCCTCTGAGATTTTCCACCAGCAACATTGAGGTATGCAAGGGATTTGTGGAAGACTGACATCTAAAAAACTAAAAATATAGATGATTTTCCAAGTGACCTTTGTTTATAAACATTCGTGTTCTTTGCTGAATAATTACTTAATGTTCCAATATGAAATAAAAATGATCAAGTCATTGTCTATCTACACATACATATGATATTTACATTTTGAAAAACTTTCCGTTTATTTGTCTCTCCTGAGGGGTCATAAAATGATAAGATCATTTTTAACAGACATTATATTATACAGAAAGCACTTGTCTGTGTTTTCATAGATTTTGTTTGATCTTAAGTTTACACAGGGCATAAGCCAGTAATTAACCTGGTAAAAAAAATTGAAAGCCATTGACTTGATCATTAATATTTCATGTTGAAACATCAATCATCCAGTATCAAAACAACAGTAGTAGTAGTAGTAGTAGTAGTAGTAGTAGTAGTAGTAAAACCGACCAGTAGTAAATTATGAAAAAATTCAGCTAGACAGAGTTATTAGAGTGTTGCATCAAAACAGAACATAAGGATTACCTGTCTCAGTCCTCCAGTCCAGCAGATGACATTATGATGATGCTCTCTGTTTTACAGCTACCTTCATTTTTCTTTCCTTTTTTCTCTCACATCGTACATAGCATAGTCACACGAAAGAAATGACTAGAAGAACGTATGCCGTGTATATTCCAGTAGACTTTTTTTCCAAACCTTCACAGTAAGTCATGAGTGTTTGGGAGATAAACAAAATTCAAACAAATATCTCCATCTGATCCAAAATTACCATAATGTATTCAACATGAGTATTCAACATGAGAATGAAATGAGCTGAGCGAAATAAATAAATATCTTCGCTCTACTTCATTTTAGGCCTCGTTACTATTTTGGGTTTTACGGATTTTATTAAGTGCTTACTTATTCATTGCTTGCTTTGTTTACATTGGTGCGGAAATTTATTAGTGTTTTTTGTTTCTTTTGCTTTATTTCTTTTCCTAGGGTGGATGATTATCTTTGTTATACTCTGCTTTGATTTCATCTAAACGTAAAGCAACTTTTCCATGATTTTTTCCATGATTTTTTTATAATTTGGGTAGCCAGTACTATAGCTTTAAATAATTTTTGTACATATTTGTAAGCCAAATTGTAATTACTGTAATCAATCAAAGACATTAACGCCATACTTGTCTATGAGATATATCTTCGCTGTACACATAAAGTGAATTTAATTACATACGCGATATTACTAGGTTAATATCATTATGTTTTATAGATAGGGTAGCATTTCATTTTGATTCCTGATTTTCTGACAAACCACTAGAGGAAATTTTCAAAAATCTACTGTTATTAATGATGGAATGTAGTAACAACGTTACAAACCACATAACACATATATCCCCACATAGCAACATGAAATACGGTGCTATTTTGTATCTGGATCTCCAGCTCCATTTGGCGACGTTGAACATTCCTGTTTTAAAAAGCAATTCGAGTGCATCACAAAGCTTGTTTCAGGAACATTTGTTGTGTCATTCGTGATATTGACAACGCGACGTATGGACTTTAGAAAGAGGCAGTAGAATATTGGGTAGGTCATAGTGGATAATTTTGTGACGATAACAGATGTTTCAACAAGCAATGCTGAAGTTGAAATTTTGAAAGCTGTCAAAACTCCAGTTATTGCATATGGTGCCCATGTAATGAAAAAGGAAACAGCCATACAAGTTATAAGCCGGATATACATAGTTTCTCTGCGTTTGAGCTTCTGTACAGCTAACGCAGAGCCATGCCTAGAAAGTGACGATTGCATTCGTAGTTTCTTGGCAGTTTTAAATAATATAATGCTTATTGATGTCACTGGAATCACATAAACAAAACAACAGCATGAGAGGATGTACGAGAAGCTATCACTTCGTTCCAACTTCCAATCAAGTGAACACCGCTTTCCATCCAAATCAATGCTGTATTTTGACCAGGAAAGTAGCGGCATACCTGTCCAAAATAGACTGTAAATTAGACTGGAGACCACTATGACAAGCATTTTAGTGTTACACTCGCACATTTCTCGGTATTTGAAGGGTCGAAGAACAACATAACCACGAATGACAGACAAAACCGTCAACAACCCTATTATCAGAACAGCACACGTATAGATAATGAATCCAGACCCTAAACAAAACGTCTCATGCTCCAGTATAAAGGTTTCATTCACTAAATTATGTATATCTAATACAACATTAGTACCGCTTTCCACAAACGCTATGCACATGATAAGCTTGAACAAAACATTTTCTATGTTCACCTTGGGTGTGGATATGTAAGACAAGAAAATAACGGCTGCATTTAATAGTAGTGAGCACGCATTGATGATGACCATTAAAGGCACCGTATCCATTTAAATCTGTAATCTGTTTGACTAAACAAACGCTAAAGTGTCTTTTTGTTGCACTATCATTGGCATCCACTTGTTTTTAATTGCAGGTCAAACTCACTTGCCCACTAAAATAATGAAGGGTAAGGTTGGTTTAAATATGAAGGGTTCAAAAAAGGTACTAAAAGATTTTCAAGCAAATAAAACCTTCCAAGGAAATAAGATATCAGACAAGGTGAAACGGTTATAGTAGCATCAGTGCGGGCAACAACAAGATAAAATTTTATTCAAAAAGTAGTGTACAAGTTAAATGGATTGAAATTAATTTGTAATTTTCCAAAAAATGTAGGTAACGGACGTGCGACCCTACCACCGTTTGACTCGAACTTTTGGTAATTAGGTTTTCAAAGGTGTTAAAAGAAGGCGTTTAAAGACATTCTTTCATTGGTTGGGGCTGGGGGCGTGTATAACTCAGCCTGTAATGCTATTTTCAAATGATTAACAAAGTTCTTTTATGAGGTTCAAGGTCCGTAGTAATCATGAAGGTTAAAAAAGGTCTATTGATTGTAGCCGTTTTCACTCTGACTCTACATATAATATGCTTTCCTAAAGTGACAGGTGTTACTTGAAAACTGAGGCAAAATCTATATCGATTTTTATACATAAAGACAATTTATGTAGACATACACAATATATAATATTTTAATACGTTTTTAATAAGTGAAAAGGTGTGAAATATAGGTTTCTATCCCTTTTTTCAACCATATTTGTTAACTCATTAGCAATGTGTATATGGCAATTCATCATTTCATTCATAAGGTTTTTCCGTAAAATAAGATTTACAATACCTAGTATAGAAAGAGAATATTAACTACAATATTAACTACAAAAAAAAAAATCTTTTATTTTCCCACTCTTTTTCATCAGACGTGAATATTTTTACTGCGTCTGACCATGTTCATCTTTTTCAGGTCGCCATTTACACACGCGATCCATGTCCTCTTTGGTTTACGATGCAGTATTTCGTATTTCGATGTTGCATATCGAAATGCTGTTTGGATCGGCGTTTCTGTTGGAACGCTTGTTATTTTCTGAAATATGTCAATCTTCGAAATCGTATTATTTCATCCCATTTTGATACTTTGAGTATTTCATATACGTTTTCATTCTTGATTGTTTTTGGCCATTTTTTGTGAAGTAAATATGATCTCATGATTTTTCTTTGAAATGCATGGATTTTATCTGCAAGTGATTTTGTAAGGGTCCAGCTCTCTGAGTTCTATAGGAAGTCTTTAGGGAATAGGGAATCTTTCATTTTCTTTGCAGCATTGATCCCTTGGGCTTTACGTCTATTGATTTCTTGAAAAGAAGTGATCCTCGCAAATTACATTTTTCCCATGTATCGACTTTCCTATTGTTACTGTCTTCTTCTGTTTTCTAGTTTATTTCCAGACCGCGTTTTTTGAGTGTGTCTTTTTAATGCAATGATATGGCGATATCATATTTGTTTTGTTTCTTCTGATCTTTTAAAGGAACTGACACGCTCATTTTTTTATTTGCCGAATACATTCCATATGTTAAATCGGCCTGCCATGCAAAATTTCAGGCCATAAAGGTTTTGGGTTTATTCGCTATTTGTACAAAAAATATTCACTCGTTTGTTTCTTTCGCAACTTTGCTCTGATTATGTCCCAGGTTTGACTGTATTTGACGATTTTTCTCGTTGAGAAAATATCGTTAACCTAAAACCCCAAAAAATGCTGGGAATTCTTCCATGTTTTTCCAATTCTTGAGTGTTTTCCAAATCTTTACATTTCAATTTTCTAGTAGAACATTCATACTTTTCTTCAAAAAACAACTGCATGTCGAAACTTGATTCCTAGCAGTTTCCGCGCTGTTACGCCTTTTTTGCAGCCGGTCAACTTGATGCCATATGACATCACTTTTATGCGTTATTCAGCTTTCTGAATAATATATTTGTTTTAATGGTTGACGATCGTTTTTCAGATTTTATAAATGCATCAAATACACCCCTTATAGCTATAGCTAAAACTTTTCTCGGTTCTTTCCTTTGTAATTTTCCGCCTGCTCTCCTTTTCAACAGAGGGTGACGAAAAATAAAATAACGTAATAGCGAACAGAAAGTTATACGTTTAAAGATGATGAAGCCTATTCGTAGAACTTACCCTATGAAAGCTCAGCACGTATCCTTTGATTCCTTTTGTTTATTTTTGTTTATTTTTGTTGTTCAGTGGCTTAATATTTCACTGCCACTTCACTTTCACTTCAGTGTTTACTAAAATTCTGTTTTTTCTTTTCTAACAGAATTCCTTGGCTGCTAATAAGATCCTTGTTTACGTGTTCCGTGACATTCTTTCTACAATTACCTGCCGTTGACTTCACAATATGGTTCTTCACAATAAAATCAATTTAGCCAAAAGAAAAGATTAATGAATTATTAATATACATTCCTAAAAGATTAAAGAAAAAAAAAAAGAAAAAAGCTAACAGAATATAAATTGGTAATAAAGGAAAATCTCCTTAGCACACCTTTCTTGAAATTTTGTTCTGTCTTAAAAAACCGTTAACATCAAATGAGTACAAAAACCGTATCGTGTATCATGCCCTTAAGCTTAATATAAAAGAAAAAAATATTCTTTCGCAATTAAATTTCTTGTTTGAATTTCTAACTGATTAACGTTATTATACTATGGGAATACGGAAGCCGAGAAGGGACAATCTCGAGAAAAAAATGAAATCCTTAAAAAACTTAAAAATCTGTAAAAATATTTCAAATCCGGAAATATTTTTCAAATCCGCATTTCAAATCCACATTTCAAATCCACATATCAAATCCGAATTTCAAATATGTCGGACAACCCATGTCGTTTTTGTCGAAAGTGTGGTGGAAGGTTGAAAGAGACGATGTATTTTGTTTTCAATGTGGAACAAAACAGCAAAACGAAATGTCTAAATGCAGCAATAACTCTGAAAAGATTGACACACTTGATAGCTATTTGAAAAAGAAATCACATGAAAGAACAGACAGATTTGTAAAAAAAGCAAAGTCACAGAAAAGGGAGTTTGATGATGATGACGAAGCAACAACAGGATCATCAAAGAAAATCAGTTGTGTTGACAATAAGTTGAAGAAACCTACGCCTAACAGTGTTATCATAAACATTGGAGTGACAAAAGAGTCAGAAAAGCACTCGGAACTTCAAAATGTCAGGGCAGCAAACTTCCCATCTCTGTGTACCAAAGCAGGCAGATGCAAAGTATATCCTCAGAAAAGGTGTTGAAAAACATAGTAACCATGATCAGTTCTTTTGCAGCGAAGAAGACTGGGTTTTATTGTATCCTAACTATAAGGAGGTAAAACATATACCAGGGTCAGAAGTTCCTTTCCCTGTGGAAGGGTATAAAAAAGAATTGTGCAAACCCTACAGTAAAGTTGACCTTTTTCTTTGCTTAAAAACGCATTTTGATTCAGTCAAAATAGGATATCTGAAGGAACAGCTACTTAAACCATTGGATGACTTAGAAAACGTTTCAAATAATGACAGTTTAGAAGAATCTAAAATTTATGAAGGACTTGATTATGTATTTAACCCAGATGACTTTTTGAATAATTTATCTTCCCAAGATCATTCTAGTAGTTCAAAGAAAGATGTTGCTATTGAACCAATACATTCTTTTACTTCTGAAGTAAATGGTACTTTTGGTGTTTGTCCAGTCTGTAATATAAAGATATCATTTTCATTAATTGAAAAACACAAATGATGCACATTGTTCTTTTTTCCAGATGCATCATCATAAAGGCGAAGTTAGAACCATGTTTGCCTATCATCACTGAACTCTCTGAAGGCCTCAGATGCTACGGTGTTCTGAATGTTGTTAAACAGAATCCTGAAGTGATGCGACCTGTTTTCTGTGCCAGCCAATACTATACGTGGAGATTTCCAGAATTCACAAAAGCATTAAAACCTGAATTTTCAGAAGGCAATAAAAAGCAAGTTGAAATTCAAGTCTACAAAGCTTTTATAGATTTTGCAGAATACTGTTTTGAAGATGGTAATTTTTATTCAATGTCATATTTTCTACAGGTAATAGCTGTATCAACCTTTGCTTCTTGATGATTTTATATTTTCACTTCATTTCAATGTAGATCAAGCAATGTCAACATCAAAAGAATTACTACAATTCTTAACTGGATCATCATCGTTGCCAGTATTAGGTTTATTTAATGAAATTGTTGTAAATTTCATTCACGATTGCCAAATAGTCAGAGGTCGTCGGTGCTCATGCTTACCAACTGTGAGCACATGTGATTTACGAATAAATATTCCTGTTCATATAAATACGGAAGAGGATATGAGAAATTCATTTTATTCAGCCATACATGATGGTTGCCATTTTGGCCAACTTTTATTTATGAACAAGAAATCTTATTATACCAATTTTGTTTATTGTTGCATAGTTTTGTTTTTGTTTTGCTATTTTTTATTTTGACTTTTTAATGATGGCGCAACGTTGTCTCTGTGTCCAAATTGGCAGGATGATTCAAGATGTTACATATTTGCAGTTTTGTTAAAATATTTTGTCCAAGGTTGTAGATTGAAAGTGTACAGAACTACCCAGGGTATTTTTAAATTTATTGGATCTCACGACATTCAAAATTAAAGCGGGAAATCCACCAAATTCAAGAATACCCCGAGTAGTTCGGTACACCTTTAAAGATCGTGATATATACGATAGTATATCTACGATGTCTACAGTTTATGATGTTGATATTATTTATTAGTTGCGCAAATGTTCGTTTTTAAGAAAAATAAAACAGTCAACTTGAAGCCAAAATGATTATGTCGTAAATTTCCTTGGCTTTCCATCCAATCTTTCGGAGGCATCTTGATACCCTTGATTCGTATTACGTAATTGAAATAATCCATTAGGTCTTAATCGTAAACGTTAAGTACTTCTTCTGCTTCTTTATGAATATTTCGGTGTTGGATAACATCCATGATAATGTTAGATGTAACTTGCTTCCCACATTTGGTAAAGCCGTAGTATTCTGGAATGTAAAACATTTCATCGGGTATTCCACACACTTCTGCGTGTTTCGATTTCCTAATTCTATGGGTATTCCATTCTTCCCGCATTTTGTCAAGTTCATTTTGCAGTAAACCGAAAAAAACAAACCGCGCACACTCCATATGTAAAGTATTACCGAGCTTTAGTTCATTGAGGTGTACCATTCTTTTAAAAAAGTCAATGATCCAAGTAGTGTACATGCGTTTGAAATGAGACCAAAGATTTTCTATCCTCTGATTAGCTATTGAAGATACATATCTATGAGAATTGACATCACCGTGTATAAGTGACTGAACGCCTGCCATAATGCCATTCTCAGAGCCACAATCAGTTTTCAACAGATCAGGTGTCAGCCCTTGCTCCCGCACGGAATTCAAAAAAAAGTGAGCTGGTACGATAGGATTATTATTGCTTCTAAATACTCTGAGTCAAATTACTTTTCTCGAGAAGCCATCGATACATCCATGAATAGGAAACCCATAAGGTTTAAGTTTGTCCTACCCATCTGCATGCCAAACTGCATTAGGTCCTGGGGATGTATATATCCTACGTTTAAGTTTCCGTGCTTTTCTTGATTGAGACTGTTCAGAATTCCATTCCCGAACGATATTCATTACGTGATCTCGATTCAAAATAATTTCATGATTGATTTTAAGGTTATGCCATATATTTCTGTAACCTTTGATACCTGAGCTGCTCTGAATCTCAGACTCTATAATACGTCTAACACAAGCACTTGGTGTTGTCCTTCCTTTTCTTTTAAGCCCCAATTTCTTCAACCAACGTTTAAGAGTTCTGGCAGTTATAGAAATGTCGTGGTACTCACAAAGTAGTGCAACAATTTTTATGTATTCAGTGCCTCTGTAAAAGTGTGCTTTGATAAAGCTTTCAACATCTCCACTCATCCAATCATTAATGAATTTTCGCTGAATTCCACAACCACGGCAAAATCTATCCATAAAAAAAACTCTTTTCCGCATCTATGGCAAAACTTAACCTTCATTGTCAGCGAAGTCATAAAGCTTCAGAGTAGCTTCAAGCAATGTTTTATCAGGATTTTAGGTTTGATTTGAAATACAGATTTTAAATCCAGATTTATAAAATATTTTAGGATTTGAAATGTGGATTTATAAAATAATTTGGGATTTGAAATATTTTTACAGATTTTTAAGTTTTTTAAGGATTTCATTTTTTTTTTTTTGAGATTGTCCCTTCTTGGCTTCCGTATAGGAATGATTATACTGATTTAAAAAATTTGAATTAATTTTTGCGTCTCATTCTGTTCCAATTTGTCAATGAAAATGTGTAAACAAACAAATTGTATTTATTGTTTCAACAACAATGTCTTATGAGGTCAGAAACTCATTTATGCAAATCAGTGTCGTTTCAAAACAAACTGTCGTTTAAAATGTTAACGAATACCATTTGTTCGTTGCATATCTAACTGCAATCGTTCATTCGTTCGACAATCGATTGGTCATTCTCATTTTACGGAAAAAGTGTCGGGAATCTAGAAAAACCGGAATAACCTGGAAAATAAATAAACTTTCTTTATTACGTTCAATGAAAGTGAATTCCAATACATCTGTTAAACCAATAAAATATGAAAATATACAAGAAAGAATTATTTAACCAACATAAATGGACTGCGAAGATAAAATTATTTTGTTTTCATAAATACTTTTAAGTGGACTTATTCTACATAACTGAAGAAACCTCAGACCAGTTTGACATCGGCTTTTAAACTCCAGAAATTCCGGAAAGGTGTATTGAGTTTGCGGTACATGAAATGCTTTAGCTGATGTTTAAGAATTATCAACATGAAAAATATGAAATATGGTTACAAGAAAAAGTGTCGTTTGAACAAAAGAAACGGCGCATAGTTTAATCGCGTGTCTGTCTTCTTTGAAATAAAATTGTTTCATCCTGAAAACGATAAAAATTGATCGAATAAAATCAATTTTGATTATTGATTTGTGTTTCTACAATTTTCATTTATTTATTTTTACAAAATACACGCAACAATTTAAGGATTAATTTTAGTTTAATATTATTTTTAGAAAATAGAACCAAAAAATTGTAGCGGCTATTCGAGCCTTATAACAACTAAATTACTAAAATAAATAGAATAATGCAACACCATACAGTTTCCAGGGCAGAGATTCTTCAATATTTAACATTCTTGTAAGAATAATTCGTTGTCTAAAAGCTGTTTTCATACAATATCCAAGAATAACAAAATTTAAGCGTAACTTGTCCGCCATTTTTAAAAACGTTTTTGCATAGATGATAAAACAAAGTGAATTTCAGTCTGCGTTCACCGCCTACGTTAAGTAGGCTAACTAGATTTATCAGCCAAGTAGATATCAGGAATTAGCTGTATAACCAATGAGGATTCAGAAAAAAACTTGCGTAGGTTTGGAGCAGATGAAAAAAAACAACCAAAAAACACGGACGGTTTTAATGGATTTCTATGCTTACGCAGAAATCCAATAATGCGACACCACACATGTTTAGAAAACAAAGGAGATAAAAAAGAAAGCGTTTCTACTAGCCACGCTACTTTTAAGGTTGAAACACACTACTGTAAACGTATCTGTGAGGTTTTCAGCGGTAGAAACATTGTCATTGTGTATCTCGGATACTTGTTATATGTCATGAAACGAGTGTACCACGTCATTTTTTTGCAAGATTCATCATCAGAATCATCATCCTCGGGTAAACCAATATCTACTGTCGCTCCGAGTCACAGATAATAATGGAAGGGCGTCCATTTCGGGATCGAACGTGAGTTAGATCTCTATAATTTGTTGTTAATTCGTTTTAAATAATTCGTTTCACAAGACGATTTTTATTCGTTCATTCGATTTTCAATCCAAATGAATTCAAAAATGAAGTTTTTAACACTCAAATCGTTTTTCAATTTTATGAAAAATGAAATTGAAATTTTATATTTTTGTAAAAAACATTTCCAAGAAAATGAAAATAATACTGAAAAAGGGCTACTTTTACCACCCACATTAAAACCACTTTCAACAACGCAACATAAAGACGATTTTCAAATTCAAATTTCCCAGCGCAGTATAATGACATTACAATAATTTAGATAGCGTAAATTGGTTGATTTTTTATTACTTTTTCGCACCTGCATTTTCGGTGTTTAGAGTGTTAGATATGCAACAAAAGAGTATGATTGTGATTATTGTCACATCAACCGCAAGCGTGATCTCAACCCTCTTCCCGCTTCATGACAATTTTGTATTATTTTGTATTGTAAAAACAAGATTAAATCAATGTTTCAAAACAACACATTTGGGATTAAAAATCACTTTCTGTTAATTCACCATATCAATTAAAAACGGTTATATTCAATAACACCTATTCGGTTTAGAAGAAAAGGTCTACGTACAAGGTTTGCTTAAAAATGAGGAAATTAGGAGTCTTTTTTTTCCCAGATTGTGAAATCCTAACTGAAAAGATTCAAATTCGATGTAGTTTGTTCGACACGACATATTTTTTTTTTAATTTAAGGAATGAATATGAAACGCGATAGAACAATAGATTTTATTTTTGAATTTTATCTGGTGTCTTTAAAATAGCATTATCATACGCAACCTCGTATCCAAGGTTTCTTTCCTTTCTGATATACGAATGGTGGCCTTATATCAAAAGGCAAGAAACACTGCGTACGAGGTTGTATCATACGTTCAAAAGAACTTTCTCTGAAACACAATCAAAGTCCGAAGCAAACCTTCACATGAAGTTTGAAGTTTATTCATTTACAGCATCACCTTGCTGCAGCAGTGAAATTTTCTTTGAAATATAATTCCTTAACGGTGAATCTTTGTGAAACTTCGTCTCCAGGGCCTCCCTTGTTGTATATAGTTTATCGAAAATTTCTAACATTATAATAAGACAGTTCACCAGATATCACTTTGAACAAGTGGAACCATATAAATTAATTTTGTCTATCTTTGAAAATTGGATGAAAATAAAATTACTTTTCTTGTTTTTCATTGTTTTGAATTTTCTTTCATTTGTTTGGAATTTACTATTAATTTATAATTTAGTATTATTTTCCATTTCTTAGGAATTTTGTTTGAAAAAAAATGAAAAACTTCTATTTTCTTTTCATAAATTCTAAATGATTTGGGTGTTAAAATCATCTAATCTCGCTGGAATGAACGATTGGGTACACGGGTAGATCTTCCAACGATTTGATAAAAACGATTTATAATTGCAATTCGCTTTAAATCCTTTTAAAAATAGTTTTGATGAATTCTCACTTAGTTTCAAATCGTTTCAATTTTTCTGAAAGTTCGTCTCATACTTTATTTTAAATCGTTTTTATAAATCTTGAAATTCATTTAAAAAAACTATTCTTTATTCAACTTTCGTTTCGAAAATCTTGAAAATCGTTTCAATTAAATTGCCAATTCGTTTCAAATCGTTTCAGAGATAGAATTACAAAATAGAGAATCGTTCCAAAATCGTTTCTGAATGTAAAAAGAACTTGAAACGAATTACGAAATTATCAAATTCGTTTCAAATTATTTATTCCAACAAGCAAATGTCTGTGGATGCCTGACCGTGTTCTTGCAAAGCAGTATAGATGATTTTCAAATGTTTACATGCTTTTAATGCATTATCTAAATTATAATTTTGAGATTGATATTCCCTCTAGTTTGCGATATTATAAATGCTATTGTATTACTATTGTATTAACATTATCTGTAAATGACATCATAAAAATTAATGAGCGTGTAATGGGCTAAGTGTGTGTGTGTCAAGCATTGAAAATGGCATCGTCTATACGTTCCAAAAATATTGTCGTTGATTAAACTGCTGTGTATAGGGAAGCAATAAAAAAATGGATAAAGGATGCTGAATCAGGTAATGATGATGATTATGCATTCAAATATTTGAACACTATCTTAATTAGTGGAGGGAAAGTTGTTTATCCATTTTGCATATATAATTAATTCCATATCATCTTACTTTAAGGAAAAGACATTTCTGCAGGATGAAATTCCGGTGCATTTTAATTTCGTGTTTAGATTGGAATTCAATATCTCGCACTAAGTGATCAGTAAAATATGATTCTTTTGACTTTTAGTGAGTTAGCAATACTTCAGGAACTTTAATAAAAACACAAGACTTAAATACATTGTTTGTCGTTAAGCTTTCTTAAATTCTTTATTTCTCCAGCTTTTTATTTTCGCTTTTATGAATTTCAATAATTTTTTTTGCGCCATTTTAATTTTACGGATTTTAGATCGCATCTGGAAAATCGTGAAAATTGCCTTTAAAGTAAAATAGTACCATACTTTACATGTTGCTTTTCTGATTTTCTGATAATTTTGAATGGATTTGTGTAAGAAATTTCTATATATTTTTTTCCCCATGATTTAGTGAAATCTGCAAAATGAATACAATCGGTATAATGTTATTCTATTAAGCGCCGCATCTAAGACGGGAAATTTAAATAAGCGCCGCATTATAACATGAATTGCAGCGCTAACTTAAAATCTTTTCAAGAGTGCGGCGCTTATTCTTTAGAAAATGCACAAAATTCTTAATGGTAAAATGGAAATGTTTTTCTTTATGAAAAACTTAATTTTAGATGGTTTTTTAACCAAACTTAAGAAAATAAGCATCCTTGAATATTGCTTGAATAAGTGGCACACCAAAAATCCCTTGAATTAAATAAGTACTTTTACTGAGTTTTACAGTTTAATAAAAGTGGCTTAAACGTTTACCTTAAGGGAAAAAATTACAAATTGATTAAATTTTTCCCTGATTTCTTTTGACCGAGAAGTGCTTTCTTTTTTATGAACTTTATTGCGGGCTCATGAAATGTTAGTCATGGAAAAGTGGCTAATATTTTTGTGATGACCAAATTTTTCATTTTTCAAATATTATACTTTCTGGGTGAATGTACCAAGTTTTATATAACATACTAGTCTACCGTGTAAAAACTTTTTACATCTTTCCCAATAAAATGTTTTTACACGCTATATTAACCATTTGATAATAACTCTATGTAAAAAAAAAAACGCAGTCCAAAACGCCGCCCTAAAATCTATCATCGATTTATAAAAATTTTATCCGCCATACTAAGCATTTGATAACGCCGTGTATTGAGGTAAAACTATTGATGACTCCTTTCTTTGTCGCCAAAAATAGAATTCACAGAACATGGAAGAAATTTGTTTGTTAAAAATGTTATTACATGTTTACGTCGAATCATATTTAATGTAAAGTTTTAATGAAGATATCAATTTGAGCCATAACTCAAAGCCAATATGGGCCCCAAACGGCAACAGTTAACGCAATAATTATGCGCTTAATGTCATATATATTAACCCCATCGAAGAATTGCACACGAATTCAATTATGACCGACATGTAGTCGGCAAATACATTTTAAAGTCAAATTTTAATTTAAATAAAAGGCTGTATTTTTTCGACTTCTGAATCCTAACCAATTCTTAATTCTTTCCACTTTCTAACTTTATAGTCAACCAAAAATACTTTCAGACTTTGTGTGAACAGATTTATAATTATCAATACTAAATCTTAGATAAAAATATTTACAAATTGTGAAATATCTCACTCACACACTACACAGTGTGTATACAGATTTAGATATATACGATATAAGGTATTAACTAAGTCTTAAAAAGAATTATAGCTCCGAATAATGTTTCTTTCTTCAAAGCTGAGTTTTCTTTCTCTATAAATTCCAGGAACAGAAAGAAAACGCCATCGTTATTAACTAATTTTACTCATGGCCAAAACCAACAGATTAATCAAATCTCTAATCTTTTATTCCTTCTTGACTTTCTTCTTTCTATCATTGTACTAAAAAATACCATGCTCAACACAGTTTTTACTAAATTTTCTTTCTTTTCTTTAGAAATCTAAAAAACAAACCAAAATTGGATAAAATGCCGTTTGATACTTCTTAAAACTTCAACATTACATATAAGTCGTAAATATGTAAAAACTATTCTTCGTAATAAAAACTTGTCTTTTATATGCATGTTTCTTATTATTACTTCGTTTCAAAAAATGCAAACAAACGCCTCTTTTTTCTTCAAACGAATATTTTTCATTCGTTGTCAATAGCTGCTACGTTCGATTGTACCTCGAAGTCTCCGCCTGAGATTCTATATCATGTCTTCCCTAACGTATTTTATATCATAAAACAATTATAATCACTAAGCCGGAGTGCCTTATACTTATACGGAAAAAACATAAACAAATATCCATTGACGAACTTCCCGAGGAAATTTCCCTAACGTTCTTTTTTAAAAGTTAGGTAAGAAAAAAGCAAGATTTAGTATTTGTATAAGAAGATTAGTATCCCGGGTAAAAACATTTTACAGGTTCACTTTCCCCATGAGTTACCGCCATCCCGTGTTTTTCCTCTTTCAAATTATAGGGATGACGAAAATAAAATCACAGAATGGTAAAGAATAAGTATCACTAAGTCGTCTGTGCACGATGTACCGTTACGAAGATATCGCCGATCAAACATTTTGATGACGTCACACCCGTCCCCAAAAATGTTTTAGACCCAATTTTTTTCGTCGCCCTATCGCCCATATTGCGGATCCCAAAAACGTCAGTTATCCCCATTGGTTCTCGAGATATTTGCCCCTAAACTTCGCGTTCCATTGGGGGGGGGGGGGGGGGTGGGGGGGGGTGCAATGCAATGTCCCCCGTGCAAAAAAATTCACGTCGCATCATTTGCTACTACTAATATACTTATACTGAAAAACGCTTCTCGCAGCATCGTGGTTTTACGCGCTCCTCATGAGAAAATGACCGTGAAATTTCTTAAAATGTATCACTCTCTAAAATAAAAGTGGTATGCGCACCTCGCTATAAGTATATAGATAGTATAGCGTGTAAACATTTTTTACAGGTTCATTTTTCCCATGAGTTACTACCCCCAAAACCCTATCTCTCCTATTAGGGGCGACGAAAAATCATATCGCACAAACCAAAAGGATAAGTGTCACTAAGTTGTAGAGCTCGAAAAGCTGATCAAGAAAATGTATGAGATCGTCTGTGTTCGACTTACCTGTACGGAGATATCGTCGATCAAAAATTCTAATGACGTTCCCAAAAAGTTTTAGACCCAAATTTTTTTGCCACCCCATCGCCAATATTGCACGTCCAGAGTGACGCCAGTTATTCCCATTGATTCTCGAGATATTTGCCCTTAAATATTGCGTTCTATTTAGGGTGCAGTGCAATGTGCGCACTGACGTCGCGCTACTCCTATAATACTAATCGCCATTAAAGTCACAACTCAGTTACGCACGATCTAAAATTTTAATTATAACAGTCCATACGAACATTTCGTTCCCAGTCCTTTTATTCACACTGACCAAACTTAAAATGTTATGCACGCCTCGCTATTAGTTTATAGACTAGCTTTTCGGGTAAAACGTTTTTACCGATTGTATTCCCATCAAGTTGCAATCTATAGTACAACCCGAAGGAACCTTTAACAATAGATTGAGTTCAGAATACACATTAATAAATTGTATCCAATACTTCAAGACCTATGACCTCAGCCCATCGAGACATAACAAACGTACGCAAGTATTTTTCTTAAGAGTGTGTCTAACGGACTAACGCTACCTTTTAACTTTTCGTCTCTGATTTTCATTTAAAAGGCAGACGTAACAAGCGAAAATTAACATTAAGCGTGACAACTATACAAATTCTGAATGTGAAACCTGTCTATTTCTCTCTCTCTCTCTCTGAACCACGGTGATTTTCAATTAGAAATTTTTGGGAGAGAAATCTCTCTTTCCCTCAAATCATATCAGCTAATAAAAATAGGAAAGGGAAAAAGTTAGAGTCAGGTTTCCTAGCTATTGATGAATAAGATACCGAGTACAATGAGACATGTCCCGTGACACTTGAAACAACACCCCCGTTGACGTTCAGATTCACTGCGAAGAAAACTTTCAAACAGCTTTTTATTGACGTCTACACGAAATGGCCGGTATAAGATCGACCCAGGTTTCAACTTTTTTCCCGACAGTGATTGCTGATTTCACCATGCCCATGTGCAGATTATTAAAGCATATAATTCGTTAACCTCAAACTGGAAACCGCTGATTTTGAAATGGAAACGACAGTTTTAAGGATACTCGAATTTTCTTTCTAAAATGTATTTCTTGCCGCTGCAGGAGAAAGGCTGCGAAATTTAGTAAATACATGCGGAATGTTATCTAAATAGGGTCTAGTGATAGTGATAATAGGGAATAGGGTCCTTTGTCACGTCTACCACCTTTTTGGTATGCCCAATCACGCTGACCTTCAGGCCCCAGAGCCTCTTGTTTTAAAAAAATTATAAGAGCCAACAGGAAAAAAATACGAAACAAAAAAACCCGTCTTCATCGAAGAAAATATTATTAATAAATAAAAACGAAAAATCCATCCGAAATACTGGTTTTAAACTTTTATAAACAAAGTAAACAAACAAAGTAAACAAACAAAGTAAACAAACAAAGTAAACAAACAAAGTAAACAAACAAAGTAAACAAAAATGGTATGTAATGGAAGAATATTCAGCAAAAAGAACGAAGTTCTTTCAGAGATGGGTTTTCACTGATTATGAAAATGATGAAAAATACAAATAAATACAGTATAACCCCGTTAAGTCGGACACGGTTTAAGTCGGACTTTTCTTTAAGTCGGACTAAAACCTTGTCCCCCTTGGGACTAAATAAGTAGAGTCTGACTTAAGACGAAGTTCGGATAGGTCGGACTCCCGATAAGTCAGACCGATTATTTCGGTCCCCTGAGAGTCCGACTTAACGGGGTTATACTGTACTGTGCAGAGGAAGTAGGTCGCATGATATATGAACAAAGTAATTGAAAGATTTTCAATGAGATCACTTTTAAACGTAGTGATTTCATCAAAATATTAGCTAGCTTCGAAACCCAAAGGAAGGTACTAGCCTCCAATGTGCAGATACAGTATAACCCCGTTAAGTCGGACACAGTTTAAGTCGGACTTTTCTTTAAGTCGGACTAAAACCTTGTCCCCCTTGGGACTAAATAAGCAGAGTCTGACTTAAGACAAAGTTCGGATAGGTCGGACTCCCGATAAGTCAGACCGATTATTTCGGTCCCCTGAGAGTCCGACTTAACGGGGTTATACTGTAGTTCTATTCAGTTTATTTGCCAGACTTAGCTATGGTCGAGCGCTCAAATCCAGTAGAAGAGTGCTTTGAATATGAATTGATACAGGAGCCAACATCACTCTTATGAAAAAACAAAGTGGATTCCTTGAATAATCTACCCGTAAGTAAACTTGTTATATACGTGATCTGTTATTTAATGTGCACCGAACTATTAAATAGGTCAAATAAAAGAGATGCTCTACATATTCATAAATGTTTGATCAATATACTACCTTCTTCACAAATATGGTCTTTGCACGATTGTTTTCGATGGTTACGATTCAGCGACTTTAAAAGATCGTTGACACCTCCGGAGAACAAAAACACCATGTAAAATGTAACAGTTGTTGGAAACGAAATGCCCACAAAGTAATTTCAGTAATTCAAGCATCAAAAGTCAATTCATCAACCTCTTATCAGGGTATTTGACAGAGAGAGGATTCGATGCACATCAAAGCAACAGTGATGCAGCAAAGTAGGGGCTGCTCTTGAAATTGCTTCTGGAAGTGTAGTAACAGTAGTCGCTGATGATACCGACGTACTAGTGTTGTTTTTACATCATATTGATGGCGAAATGAGGGATATATTTGTTTATTCTGAAACCTCCAGACGCAGTAAAAGTAGGTCCTAAGTTACCATTAATTACCATTAATTACCATTAGCGTTACCAATAAATTTGTTTTTTTTCGAAAGTACGGCCTGAGTTCCGCGACGGCCTGTGTCAAACACACTCAACTACTTTCGGGCAAATCGAAAAACCTGGAAAAAATTAGCAACAAATAAATCTCCAGCAGTAAGAAAACGAGACCAGGAAGCCTATTACAAATTTCTTGATTGGCTAACCCATAGCAATCCGTTCACTTTCCAAGATATTCACCTTCACTCTTTGTCATCTGGATGGGTATCGAAAACCAACCAAATCAATTGTGATCGCGCGGAAGAAATAGGAAATCAAATACAAGAAAAATTAGATGATAAGGTCTTTGGGAACATCGAACTTAAAAGAAAAATCTATAAAGCCATCGAATGCTTTAAAAAAACCGTTGCTATCGAGCAGAAAATAATAGAGCGCGTAATTTTTTTACAGGTCAATTTATTCCTTGAGTTACCGCCCCACCCGCACCCGTGCTTCCCTTCTTGGAACGATTGACGAAAATAAAATCACAGAATATCAAATGAAAGGTATTAAAATATATTTATAAGATAAAATGTTCATTTAACATAACAAGTTCAATTCTTGTCGCCCTTTTTCTGCGTGATCTCAAAAATCTATGACGATTTTCTAGGTCTAGCTTAATGGAAACCAGGCTTATTCACTTTGCATGTTTGAAATGCAAAGCGCTCGTCGTCGTCGTCGTCGTCGTTGTCACCAAAAAATAGCCTGCAAGCTCATAGATCTGCAAACCACAGTCTAAACCGTTTAGCCTAGGCTTTATGTATGCATGATATAAGGGCATTAGTATGGAGTTTGGGAGTCGAGGCTAGGCATTTGCCGAAAAAAAAAAGATTGCAAAGCGAAGGCAGTCACATGGATGGAATGGAAATGGAATGTTCTTTACTTTTTTAAAGCTTGTCTTCATGAAATGGAAGACTTTTATGTATCATTACACACAATTAAATCTAGCTGTATTAGCAGTAGCTTGCATTAAAATTATTGACATGATACAATGCTTTCATTGTAGTGGATATAAGTTCAAGTATTATACCCCTATGAAATCGTCTCGATCGAAGGACAGAAAGAGAAAGTTTTGTGACATTGATTTGAATTAAAGGCTAATAGGCTTTTAGTAGGACAAACCAATGATGGGAAATATTATTTATTATTAAAATATCAATTATAAAATCAATGTGAAATTGTTATACCAGATATACCTTTACCTGGATCAACTATTGGCATGGATGAACATAATAGTGTTCTACGAATCAATGTGAGCTAAAAATGGAACATCATAGACAATTCTTCGCCTATTATAATACACTTAGATGTTACAGAAGTTCGAAGTTAGTCACTACCTCTATCAGCGTCAAATCACAGGGTTGTCGCAACAAAACCATAAAATAATATTGAAGAAGACAATTCCACAGACACCAAAAGGATAAATTGAATATTTGTCAGATTATTCGTTATGAACGGTTTTGGAAATATAAAAATAAAAAGACACAATAAAGACAAATTTGTTTACCTATGTTTTATAGAATTTATAAATTGCAAGATCTTTCAAACCTCACTATTTTGTTACTTCTTTTGACATACAGTTGACTTCTGGAAACTCAAACACTGGATTACTCGAACTTTAATTATATATAATCTCTTGAACTATTTTCTTGTGAACCTTCCATCATATTTCTTTTTAGAAATCACCTGTAAACCTCGCAATCAAACAATTGTTTTCTCAAACCGTTTTTCCCTTATAGTGTCCCCTTTCAGCTACTTTGTTCGGATAACTTCAAACTTTTTACTTGGGAAAAGGAATAAAAGAGCTTGATTTATTACAAAATTTAAATTTCTTACAGGTTATATTCAGTGATATTTATAGTGATATATATCTCTTGAACTATTTTCTTGTAAACTTTGTGAACCTTCCATCATATTTCTTTTTAGAAATCACCTGTGCACATGAACTTCCAATAAATCAAACAATTGTTTTCTCGAATCGTTTTTGCCTTACAGTGTCCCCTTTCAGCTACTTTGTTCGGATAAATTCAAACTTATTACTTGGGAAAAGGAATAAAAGTAATAATTTTTATTTAACCCCTGCAAGTGTCGAATCTCCTTCACGCGATTTGTATATATGCAAAGCATTTCTTGTTTAATTAAGTGTCGCATAATTGTAATTTTGTCGTCAGATAATAACATTATCCGATAGCCCCATGGAAAATACTGTGATATAAAGGGTATGATAAAGCTTCTTACCGAAGGTACTTCACAGAGGAACGGTCGAAACACACAAAATATATTTTCATATATATATATATATATTGCAGGTAAACGTACTTACAATATCATTTCTAAAAAATTATACTGCGTTCTAACAAAGACAGAATATGTTATTTAACTCGAATGCCTATTTTATTTCCTCTAATAAGCGCTCCTTTCAGACATGGTTCAACACATAAAATTTCCCTCCAATAACTTCTTCTGAAATATTTTTCTTTTTTTCTTTTGAACTCATATGAAGAAAAAAAAAGAACGGGGTATTTATCAGATCTACATTATTAGCATTCATGATGTGCACTTGTTCGAGGAAATAAAATACTAAACTATTATTTTGACCCATTAAGAATTTACTGTTCTGCTAAATCCCCTGTAATACTTCTTTGGGTTTTTATTCGCAATGACCCAATTATTATAAAAACTACGGAAACCCCATACCAGTGCCATTTCCGCTCGACTTACATTCATCACCTCGTTTTCGCCCTGAATATTAATAACGCTTGGATCGTTTACAAAGAGAAACGATACCTCTGGGGAAAAAATGTTTCACGATGTTCTTTTATTGCGCATATGTAGTAAGTATGTAAATATGTAGTAATGATTATTAAGATTAGAAACGAGGCGATGGATGTTGTGATGTAATTTATGAAAAGGACTATTTAGTTTGTTTGGTTTTTTTTCCTTGTCACGCTTCTTAAGTTTAGAGAATTGTTCATTTTCTTGTTCACCGTGTTACTTAATGATCATACGTCTAGTGAACATTTTTTTTTTTTTTCTCGTCACTTGTAACAGTAGAGAACGTTCTTTTTCTGAAATTCATCACACCAACACTCCTGCCTCTGTTCTGCGCATGTGTGATCATACTTAATGACAGCCATATCGTCAAAGATGGATGAAGATGGATAGATTAGTTTGCAACAATAAAGCATTAAAGTCGTAGATAACACTCACCTAACATTAACCTTAGACAAAGGCCAACTTCGTTTGTAATTGATGCGGAGAATTTGAGAAACAAAATTGTGCTCGTCATATGATTAGTAAGTAACGTGGCGAAAAAGAAAATGAACATTATCTGGACTTAAGAAACGAAAGTGGACGAGACTAAATTCCCTTGAATTTATAAAGTGAAGCGGGAAAAATGACAAAAAAAAAAAAAAAAAAAAAGGCAAAAAAAAAAAGGCAAAAAAATTTTCTTTAAATATACAATCTTTGCTGCTTGCTAACCAGTAAATATAAATTCATGTTCAAAATAGAACGTATAAAAGAAGCCAAAAATGGTAACAGTCAGCTGAGAAAATTTGGTTATATAAGCAAGTGATCACATGGTGTGAGATCTGAGGATTGTCGTACTGTCGTTTCCTTCATGCGTTAAAGGAATGGCCCAGTGAATTTGTAACATAAAAATTCGAATTCTTCGCATAAAAATTAGTCATTTCTAAATGTATTTTTCGCGAGAAATTGACAATTATAAATTATATTCTTTCCTGAGACTTAAATTTTGTAAATGAACGTGACGTCACTGGCGAAACATCTGTGATAATTAAGCATTAAAGAACCTGCTTTTTGCGAAAAAACTTATTATTATAAGTGGAAAAATTAAAATAATTTGTAAACGGTTAACACCACAGCGGCTATTGTGGACTGCCAAAGCAACACTAGCTCCCAAAATAAAAACCGGCCTAAATTTAGAAAAATTTTAATGGGAAAATCTAAAAATAGTAATGATGTAAATATAAAAAAAATATCATTTTTTGAATCATTTTAAGTAATTTTGAAAAAACGAATTTTTGAATATATTTATATTGTTTGTCAGTCTAGTATTCATAATATATAATTAGAGTTTATCATGTCATAGACCGGTTGTTTTTGTTTGCGACGTTTCGACAGTTACTACTGTCATCATCGGGCGTTTGTAAATGAATGATGTAAAGTTTATATATGTTTTCAGTAGGATCGAAATTAGGATCGAAATTATTTCGGACCTGGAAGGAAGCAATGTCAATATTTCGGACCTGGAAGGAAGCAATGTCAATAATTTGTTTTGCGTAGAGCTGGAAACCGAATTTTTACTGGACCACTCCTTTAAAGTACAAAGGGTACATAAGTCTACTTTTTTGCACAATCTTTTATAGTATTCACCCATAATATGTCTATACCAGAATTTCTGTTTAAATTTTTACCTATTTTCTGATGTATTTCCTTTTTTTTGGAAAAATATAACAAATTGCCCAACAGCAATTTGGAGTTTAGCAAATATTGAAAAATTATCGTAAAGTAATATTATAGCGCCATAAAAGTTTAAACGTTTAAACCGAACTTTAGGAAAGGTGAACAGTATTGAACAGTCCCAACCCAGTGGGCAAAATCTTCAAAAAGTCTCGATGGAAATGGCAAGCAGTATCGCCTGCTGTGTCTGTGTTGAAGACGAAAAGCGTGATGAAATGATCTTACGTCAAGCCCCATCCCAATGACATTTCATATCAGCTAACAGGCCTATGCAACAGTAATGGCTGCCTCTCGTCTTCTTTCGTCTAAATAAGACAATAACTAGTTAGTATTTATTAAATATCAAAAATCCCAAGCAAGTACTGAACATTTTCATTTAGTTTCGGTAAGGCTCACAAGTTGAACTGCATGTTGTTTTTACTGTTATCGTATATAGTGCATTGAGTCAACTTCAGCACACACATACACTTTCGCTATAAAATAGTGATTTTTTTTTCAGTTTTGACTTTTTAATTAGTAGCTACGTTAAATTATAAGTAAAATTATTAGGTTAAATTACAAACCTGCACCAGACACCTGTTTCTAAATTAGTGTACATAAACAAAGAATTGGTTCTAATTCTGAGAGGTATTGAAAAAATGCTCTAATTCCTTTTCCCTCTAATAGTGGGTGAAGTCAAAATGTTCATTTATTCCGCGCGTACTAAATTAGAACAGTTAAGGTAAATATGAAAAAAATGCCATTTAAACGACCTGATACTTTTTATCGTTCACATCGATCTTTAGGAATGAGATTCTCAAATGGTTTTGAGAATATTTTTTGTTGTTGTGGCGATGCTCCTAATAAACATGACAAAACAAAACAAAATAAACAACTTACCCTTGACTTAAGTGAGACTTGTGTAAATGACAAGCGTTTTGGCACAAAAGAGAAGTTTTCCACATATGCAGTACATGGTACAAACACTTCTAGTGGAAACTCTTCTGAATAACTTGCTTGATTAAAGTGAGAAACTCCATCAGTACACCACTTAAACGCACACTCGACTATAAAAACGAAATGGAATAGGGAATCATCTTATCAGTACACCCGTTCCCGTAATTTCCCTTGGATTATCTTAATAAGATCCATGTTATCTGATTTGAGTTAGTACTTGGAGCATACATTTAAATGAATAGTGATTCTTTGAATATGTAAGTTTTGGATAAAGTAAAAAATATTCTTGAATCCCAGAGTTAAAAAACATCCTGGTTCAGCGTTGTAAAAACTTTCAGAGGATAATAACACCAATTGAAGGCATTCCCAGTGGGCAAAATCTTCAAAAAGTTTCTGTGGAGGAGTGTTTTTTTATTGAAACAACAGACAATATTGCTTGACATTCCTATAGAAAACACTCCTTCTCAGAGTTTCAAACATTTAGGAACTATTAGTGCATTTATAAGCAAAAACGTGAAAACTTTAGTTACCTGGCGATGAATTATTCATTAAGGGTATAGTCCCTATTGTGATTGGCAGGCGAAATTGGAGATCCACTCCGTTTGGTACCACCATTGTGATCTAATGTGCAGAAAACAAAAGAATACAATAAATCAAGATACTTTCAAGGAAATGAATTCATAGTGGATAGGGAGGTAGATTACTCCATTGCAAGATGAACCATTTCAACTTGTTTTTTAAAACAAGTTGAGGCATACCACATTTTTAACCCATTGGATATTCCTTTTTTGTACGAGTGTTGATTTTGAATTTTGACCGAAGACCACTTGATGACCAAAAAAACTCCTTAAGTCGAAAACAAATTACTGATCATGGAACTTTCTTCTGAATGTGAGAAATAAAGAACCCACAACACATGCTGTACCTGTACATGGTATAGAACTGCAATGTTTTCACAGTTATTTACTGTGGGCGGTATGCGGGGTATCTTCAGCAACTGATTCTCCCAAACTTTTGTATGTCCACGTTCGATTTTGTTCCCACCAATTGCACTTATTATATTCTCCTGCATTTTGAATTGATCTTTACGATTGTATATAACTTTTTGAACTAAGCGGGCTTTAATTCCTGTACAAGAAACGCAATGTGAAGAATCAGTAAGAGGTTTCTGAATTTTGTTTCAACCTAAAAATTGACCTTAACGTTTTATGATGACTACGATGATGGGAAACGGATTTCCAAACGTTGAAAAATGTAAACCCTTGGGTCCGAGCAGTGATTAACCGATTTACTAAATACCAGCTGCCTTACATACCATCCATATCTTTTGGAGTCCTGTTCCTTCCACGGCAATTCACTGCAATAGCTTCTCCAGGACAGTACCCTGTTCTATCTAATGTAGCCGATAATGTGATTACACTCGGCCGAAAACAGGAACAACAGTTTGATTTTTCAGCATCATTTGAAACTTTACCCTTAAAACAAAAATTTCATTAAAATTAAAAATTATACAAAAAAAATGTTTTTATTAAAAAAAAAGAAGGACACTAGCAATCAATTTCGAGGAAATAAGTTTTTCCTCAATGTTTTAATTGTTCAATCATGTTTTGCATCAATATTTTTGAATTCTTCTTCTGAAACTATACAGTAATTTAACTGTATTTGCAAGATATTCTATCTTTGGAAAATTGTTTTATTTATAATTACCACACAAATTATTTTGATTGAAAAAAGTTGTTTTACCATATTTTCTTGAATAAGCACCTAGGCACTTATTAAAAAAATCAAACTTCCAGGAGGGGTGCTTATTCAACAGGGTGTTAATTCAGGGGGAAGGTATATATAGAAAAAATTATGGAAAAAAAAGTTTGTTACCGAATTCATTATGATACACTGTAATTGAAAAGATTTAATATAATAAGAAAAATAAATTTCCACCCATTTTTTTATGGGGGTGCGGTGCTCATTCTAGAGAGGGCATTTATTCAAGGAAATACGGTACACGAAAAAGTTGCTAGTATAGAATCTTAAACAATTAGGTATGAAATTTTCAATCTCATATAAATAGGAACATATGAATTTTAATGACCTGATACTTTTTGTCATTCACATTGATCTTTTGCAAGACGGTGAATGGCTTTGAGATTTTTTCTTCGTAGTATTCATGATTTATATACGCAGTGACGTAGTAACGAATAGCGCCAAATTTACTTTCAAACGATGATGGTAGATTTCTTACAGGAATTGATACTGAAAATGGGTAGGTGTGATCACCAGCTTGTAACATTGGGATGGGAGAATCATCTTTTACTATAACAAGAACACAGAATTCAACTGGTGCAAACTTCAAGTATCCATGAACTAAAAGAATAGCTGTTTAAATTTTCAAACTGAAAAAGCCTGAAAACAAATACAGCAATGCATACAAATGCCTGGTGTAAAGTGCCCAGCAATTAAATAATTATCAAAAAATTACGCATGGGAAGATGTTTTGAAACAGAAAAACTTTCTTAATAGTTATTAAAAGCATGCAAGCTGAAATGATAAGATTGTAACAAAATCATTCCCTGCTCTCTTTGTATGGGAGTAAGTACACACTGGTTTTAATGAAATTTGTTTGATATATTTGGCATTCAATACGGCCAATGGTCAGTGAACAAATGGTTTTCCAGAAAGATTCTATACCCTCAAGCAATAAAAACAATATACATTTTCTTTTGCACAAACATTTCCTCTTTTCAAATCAGAACAATAATGGCATTTCCCTGCATTAGAAATATCAGTAATGAATTAAAGTTATGTTCGTCCCGAAAGAAAGTGATAATTCTAGAATTTAGTTAAAAAGAAGGAAACTGTAGCTATTAAAGTAGACTAGCTGCCCGGGTTAAACATTTTTTACCGATTCAATCTCGGTAAAGTTGCAGTCTACCCGGCAGGCATTTTAGAAGAACTTATGAATAAAAAACCCTCATCCACACGCCACTACTTCTGGAATAACCTTATTAGTCTTAAAACCTTAATAATAAAACTAAAGCAAAAATATAATCATACCTTGTCTATTTGTATGATACACCACTCTTATAAAGTTATTTTAAACAACTTTTAACTAATCTTTTACGTTCTAGACTTGACTACCTTAAACAGAAATGTTAACATTTGACGCAATGCAAGGGTTTCCCCCTATACTAAAATGGATACGGATAAAAAACCGTAGCCACATTTGTCGATAAAATAAATTTGACGTTTTTCGTTTTTTTGCTTAGGACTCTTAGTATTAGTATTAATATATAGATAATATAATATGCAATAGATGTTTTGCAATAGAGTTTTACTTGTAATATTTTCTGGTTATATTCTCTGCTTGAAGTAGCAACAACCGGTTCAGGAATTTAACTGGAAATCAATCATGGTTAAAAAACTGTGGTATATTGCTTTGAAAACACAATCAACCTGTTCGTGATCGTAGATAGAACTGGTTGTCAATATCTGTTGATTCTTTTAATTTGTGGAATACGTGCACACAAAATTTTATACCTTTTTGATTTGTATTTGAGTTTATAATGGTATAAATTGTTAATTTAGAAAAAGTTTATAGTATAATATTTATTTCAAACTTATTAAACTTTTAGCTTATCACAGCATCTCCCAACTTAAAAACTTACGCTAGTAACAATAAACTAATCACTAATCTGCCTCCTACCATACCCCTGCTTTAGTAATATATTTTATATTGTCCCAAAGCTGCAAATGAAACGATTCTAAAAGAACTCTCAAACGATTTAAATTGTATCAAATCGAATAACTAAACAAACAATATTTGTGGACGATCCCTAAGAGGAATCTAAAAAATTAAGCAAAGAATCGAGGAAGAGAAAATGGGGAGGAGACATTATGCATGAACTCTCAATAATGGGCGTTTAATCAAGCATACTGTAAATTAGGAGAAAATAATAAAAAATACAGTTTTGTACTTACAAATCTTTCCCCATATGGTAAACATTTGATTCCAGTAACTTTTACAATGTTGAACATATTCTATATACCCATCCGATTTTCGAGAATGCCAACAAACGAACGACTGACATTGAAATCTTATCCGAATATCATGAACTTCTGTATCACAATTCAAATTTATCTCCACCACACCATCCACTGTTTCTCCATCATAATAACAACATTCTTCTTTATCAAATTTAATGTTGAAACCACTAACATGTCCTTCAGGAGCTTTCTCCTCATCCATGAACTCACAAATGGTATTTTTACTGAAACATAGGTGTAGTAACAGTATAATATACAAATAAAGATATTTGATACAACTTCTCCAATCATTTTTCAATCTCTTGAAATGTCACTTTCAGTTGTACAGACAGTATGATAAAATTTCGCCAATATAAGTATCATAAAAATAAAATTAAACACAAAGCTTTTCGGTAAACCATTTTCAAGTGCGTATAAAATCTTGATCTCAAGAGACTGAACTGGTTCGAGATGTGGAGTGACTAGCTAGCTTCGTAGTATGAGATAGTGAGTGTTCAAGACAGCCAGAGTTAACTATATGCCCAGGAGATTTTTGTGCAGGACAGTGGTTTGGTGGTTAAGACAAATAAGGAGGGTCATCAAGTCAACTGCACCATTCATGAATAAAATAATGCAAAGGAGGGGACAGAAAACAATTTTTAAACTGTGTTGTCATTAGAGAGGTTTTTATGCATTCCAGAAGTTCGGATAAGCCTTCTCTTTAGCTATACATGCTTTTCTTTTTATAAGAACTTGATAAGAATATTGAAGATGAAATGGGACAAAAAGTTAAGAATATCCTAAGAATATGCTCTTCCTGAACTTTTGCTTACAAAGTTAAGAATACACTTTGTAAGAATATTTATCTTAATGGAATAACCAAAAAGCAAAAACTCATATTTCACTTTTTTCATGATTCTACGAAAGTGGATGGTCTGTAGGTGATGTTATGTACTATAACGAACACCTTATGAAATATAAAATAAGCTTCAGTGACGGTACAGATGATTATATCCCAGAGGACAAAACAGGGTCTGCTGAAGTGCAAGTAGTTGTGTGAACTATTGTTATATTATGTTGTGTTATTATTGGCTTTGTATACTTTAGTCGTACAAACTTTCGCGAGCAGAAAGTTTTGCGAGTGTCAAAACTCGCGAAATTTTTGGCATAAACTTTCGCGAATGAGGCAAAAAAAATTATTTTGCGAGCATAAATTTTCGCGAATCGAGCATTTTAGAAAATTTCGCGAGCATAAACTTTCGCGAATCAAGAGCAAACTGAAATTTTAAATGCATGGATTTTCAAGAATAAAAAAATGTATATACAACAGTTGCGTGTTACACCAGTGTTTTATAGGCATACAGAGGCAGAATATCTTAAGCATATATTAAGGATATCTTGAGGCTAAGAAGTTAGCATAAAGAAGTAAATTTTACCAACCGAAATAGTTGAGTAGTTAATGATATTTGAATAGTTAAATTTATAAGCATGTTTGAGGCTTGACTGTTAAGATTTTTTAGCATGGCCGAGGCTGAACTCAAAATACATGATGCTTTTAAAAAAAAGGTGTAGTGCTTTTTAACCCAATACAAATCTCTAAAAATATACAAATACAAACAATGTTTAAATTTTCACTTCATATCATCAAACACACTGAAAGCACTTCTTTTTTTAAATGGCGCCGCCCATTCGTCACCGTTTTCGATATCGCTTGCATCGTTATTGTTGTTGACTCCCGCCACTGCTGAAAGTTCTTCACTTGACTAGATTAGTGAAAATTTGTTTATATTGAGACGTTTTGTTTTGAAGAATACATACAGTATCTGAAAATTCTTTTCAAACCTTGAAGAAAATGAGCTTTTTTAATTTTTTTTCGCTAGCATAAACTTTCGCGAATCAATGAAAAACATTTATTTCGCGAGCATAAACTTTCGCGAATCGCTTAGTCCAGAATTTTTGAAGACATTAAATTCGCGAAAATCGCGAAAGTTTATGCTCGCAAAAGTTTGTACGACTAAAGTAATTATTGATTTTTGATGTTAATAATGTCATTTCTTAAGTTTCATTTTGAAGTATGCACTTTCATTTTTACTATTATTCCCTACAAAATCTAGTGAGGTGGTTAAAGTATATCCATACATTTTATAGTCCATTCGTCAGTTACATTAGGCTAAGTAATGGTTTTGTGACATCAACCCTATGAACATTTATACCAGTTTGCCTTTAAGAATAAACTCTTTCAGAATAACTAGGATGAGATCTTCCTGAGGGTTGCCACTGTGCTAAGAAATGCTAAGAATAACACCATTCTTATAAAAAGAAAAGCATGTAGCTATAGATGACTTACAAATGACGTTTTTTGTTTTTATTTGAATTGATAAGGCAGATTTTCAACAATGAGTAATCAGTGTTATTATTCAAGAGGGTGTTAAGACAAACTGACTGCCAATTTTGCCTGGCATTTTCAATGCTTGACACACACTTTATAGCCCATTACATGATCATTAATTTCTATAATGTCATTTAGCTACAGATAATGTTAATACAATAGTAATACAAAAGCACTTATAATGCAAACTAGAGAGAGGGAATACAGAATAGAATAGAAAACTTTATTTATAGTCAATGATGTAATAGTGAAAGAATAAAATAAAATACAGTATCAAAAAATCTAGCTAAAAGTACTATTTCTCCAATAGCATCAAATCAGGATAATGATACTTGATTCTAGTGGAAAAGGTTAGTCTATCAAGACTAATTAAAATCAACTTTTTCAAAATCAACTTTTATAAATTTAAAAATCCAAGATTAGAAACATACTCCGCGCAGAGCCGATTGGAAAGAGCCTTCAGAGCTGCACAAAACTTGACAACTGACTCTCCAAATTTGGTTTCATGTGGATGAGAATGCCATAATCCGGAGGCATTAAATCCGACTGTTTGCAGACCGTATTTAGATGAGTGCAATTGAAGCCTAACTAATTTATTTGTACACCTTAAATTATATCCCATGTCATACCTAAACTGAAAAACATTTGCCATATATATAAAAAGGATTCAGGTTCCACCTTGTTTTGTAGACCTCCTTCAGAGTGTCAAATCATATATGAAATACCTTCTCTATTATGTGGCTTAATTTCCAATTCAGACAGAATGCTTTCTCTTTTTAAGACTTTCTACAATTAAACTCCAATAGCAAAATGATGAACATAACATACTTTTGTTTTTCATCTAGAGCATAAGAAATTCTCTTCAGGACATTAGACTTGGTGGCTTTTGCTAAAATGTGTGTGTTAAAATGCTCTGCAAAGTTGGCTGGCTGTCAAATTTAATGCCCAGAAGTTTCATATATTTTGAAGCAAGTATAACGTTTTATCGTGTAAAATTAAAGTTTCAACTTGGCCTCTTGAACTAAAAAAAACTACGAATTCACACTTCACTTATCAGCATTTAGCGCTGCAAACCGTTGTCATTAAACTAGGAAGATGCAGACCTAAAAAGTTGTCCCAGGGAAAATTTTACTTCATGCAAATTTTCAGCTGATATACACAAAATGTATTATATCGTCAGCATATTTTCAAAGCTACACTGCCTGCGGCCACCCCACCACACAGACACATTTTGAATGTTTGCTACCAAATTTTGTCTAGAGCAGTTCGTAACCCTAGCAAGAAGTTTTTTTAGCTAAGGACATAATAAATGCTCTTCTTATGCTAAACACAACAATGCAATCACGAAAATGAAATGAGGTAATGCACGAGCAATTTTTTCCATAGCCGATTTTCCGTCTTAAGCCGGGATGTCGAGCAACGAAACGTACAAACACTTTCTCTATGGCGACATTTTCCGCCGATACATTTTGATTAGCCAATCAGGTTAATCTATAAGTTTCCTCCGCTGCTTTATTCCACCTAATGGAGATCCTGCTTTAGATATGTGCCGATGAAAGGTAAATATGCAACGAACAAGTGGTATTCGTAGACATTTTAAACGACGTTTTATTTTGTTTGAAACGACCACTACTACCACTGCTGAGATACACAATCATGTGGTTTTTCTTGACGACGTCGTGTTTTTTCGCAGGGGATATGTCAACGACGGACGGGGGAAACGCGTTTGATTATTTTTTTTTTTTTTGACGATATTTGAAATCCGTAAATTTACAATTCTTTGCAAATAATGGCTTTTCTTTTCGTTCTCGTTTAGGGCGTTTCAACGATTTCTTTATGTAACGTTTCGCGTTGGATGCAAACACTCTGACATCGAAGAATGCTCTTTGTCCTTGAATCCAGAAGCGCCGCAAGCAGTTTACATCAAGAGTGGTACTTCATCTTTTGCTTTAGCAGTATTGTTGAGTAATGCTTCTTCACCATTTAAGTGTAGCAAAGTGGACTCAATTTCGACGTCTTTGCAAACTTCAGCTAGAAGGTTTCCTGTAATGTCTCTAATTTCATTGTGTTTACATCAAGTTACGAAACCTCCCTTCTTGTATGACAAAGCATGTTGGACATCAAATTTTGAACTGCATGCGCATCTGTAGGTAAACCAGGTATTTGTCAATCATATCTTAACCGGATACTGTCCCAAAACTGCTGTTAAGGGCCTAATTATACTGTTTTAGTGGTAGTACGCTAAACCAGTTCGAGGCTCCTGTTTCCATTGCCATATCAATACATCTGTTCTGAGAGTCGGTTATATTATGCCTTATCACGTCCAATTGTGCTTTGTAAATAGCCGATTTTTCTTGTTTGTTTTCTTTTTCGTTTCCTTTATCTTTGCTAGGTCCACATCGTATTCAGTCTTTTGGTTTGTAATATTTTTTGTTAAATCCTTTGTTATTAATCTTGAATGTTTGGTTTCGTTCGCTTTGATTACATAATAAGGCCACCGGTAATAGCAAATGGAGTTTAAGAGTATCCTCAATGGGTTGTAGATACGATTTCATATTCGATATCGTTCGAAAATAGTATGTAAATTTATGTCTGTATCCATTGATGTATGCCAACAGCTTTATTTCATTGTTCCATGAGTCTACCTTATCTTTGATGTACTGTTCTTTGTACGCCAAATCACCTATAATTGTTCCCAGATGTCTAGCTCCCGTCGTATTTAAAATAATTTTGCTGTCTTTAAACATTTCGAAAGCGATGGTGGAAAACTGCGATTTAACTATCAAAACAGATTTTTCGGCTTTCGGAAAGTCACCACATTTCTTCAAGTAGAAAATCCCACCACTCCTTTAAATCGCTCAACTTACCAGCACCAATTAAGTCATCGGCAAACACAATTTGTTTCGAGTTGATGTTAAGTTGAAGTAATTTGTTCAATTGTGGAGAAAGTCCCAAGGCATAAGTTCCCATCGCTGTTGGATCACCCTGAGTTGTTCCTTCATAATGTAAATTCTTTTCCACCGATTACAAATAAACGTGCAATAAACGTGACATAGCAATTGAAGATGAATGTTGATACTTCAGGGCAAACGTAATCAATGTTGTGTAGTAGAACCTTTCTATTAAGGAGGTTGAAGGCGTTTTCAGCATCAACAAGTAAAACAGCTTTCTCATTTAGGTTGTATATCTCATTCATTGCGTCTATTGCAGCTACACCACTACTTCTTGTCCAGCACATAACTGTAAACTGCCTACAGCTTTGGAAGTATCCTTCTTCGTGACCTGCATGATAACCTTTCCTGCAATTCTTATAAATACCTCACACCAACACTAATGGGACTTAAGCCTGGGGTTTTATCCAGAGGTATCAATGTCTACATGCGAAAAACGCTTCTAAAGAGTTCAAATTGCTCTCAGTTACGCTTCATCTTTCATTTAGAGTCGTTTTATAACCAGTGAAAACACATTAGCTATTTGATGCGAAAATGATGGAAACGCGTTTGATTTCCGCTGCTAGGGTTAGTACTTTATCTGATTTGCTTTACCAGAACCCGCTGAATTTTTAAAGATGGCGCATTTTTCACATCAAAATATTTTTTCTGTTGTTGGATCTGTTGTTGTTGTTGTTGTTGCAATCAATTTTGCAATCATTTGCATAAAAATATTGGTGGTTTAAGGGAGGAAGAGATAGTCGAAAGGATGTGAAAAGCTCATTTGAAAAAGTGATATAATAAAACTCATACGCTACCACAAAAACATTTTCTTCTCTCAAACTCTCAAACTCTCAAACTCTTCTCTCTGGCTGGCCCCCCCTGTGTCCGTCCGTCCGTCCGTCGTCCCGTCCAGCCGCGCACAAAATAAAAATACTCTTTACATTGTTTGAATCTAAACAAGCATGTTTTAAGAGTTTTCACTGTGAAAATGAATTTCTTTAAAAAAAAAGAAAGAATTGTTTTGATGTGCAAAACCTCATCCATTCGACTTTTATGATCAAATTAAACTTTCTAAAAAGATTTTCTTATTTCATTTCCTCCATTCAGTTTGCAACTTAATTCTAAGAAGTATTTGTTACCTCCAAACTTCTAAGAAAGAAATGTTTTCAGTTATACGTTCTCATAAAACCGGACATTCCTAAGAGGTGTACCTAGGCTATTATAGCCTCCTATCCTATATCATCAGTGAACGGAGACGGACGACGAATCCAGAGGTTTTTTGGGAAAACCCGCTAATAGGAAGGTTTGATTCGAGTTTGGGGGTTATTGGTAGACCAATTACTGCTCTTAAATGGCTTAATTTTGCGCTCGGTCAATCGTACGCATGCATGGAAATTATTACTCAGTAGACACAATGTTGTTATGTCAGTTATGTTATGTTATAGTAACTAACGGTACAACCTCGTGAAGCACTTCAGGCAGAATAGATTTACGAACACGAATACGAACCTCACAAACATTGATGTTGGTGGAAGAATAGACGCTGCTCCAATTCTCATTTTTTTAACTTTGTGTTTGTCTCTTCCCGATATAGTTTTTGTAATTGTGACATGTGCTGCTTTTTGGTTTCGTGTTCATGCAGTTCATTTTTCTTACGCCCCACCAATCATTTCATGATCACCAATTGACGTCGGTATTACATCCGTGTCTTTGATAACAGAAGGGTCGTTTGTAGTGAATATAGATCTTTGTAGATCTTCTCGCCTTTTCCAGTTCATTCTGCTTGAAATATAGATACCTATGCCGCCACCTTTACCAGTAGATCTCGGTTTGCTGATAAAGTCATATCCATCGATTTGATAAAGTGTCCTGTGTCTTCATTTATATAAGTTTCTGTAAGACCGACTATGTCAACTTTCAAAAAACCCGTATATGTTCCAAATTATTCCATAATCCACGAGCGTTCTGCTGAAAAACCTTTAACCCACGTAATTTAACCAAATTTTCAGCCTCAGGTAGGATTCTCTGGTTGACAGGACCGGGACAGGTTTTAATGTCGACACTCAACAGTAAAAGTAGTTGGAAAAGAAGCTTGGAATTTGGTTTTATACCATGTTGAATCTTGTATTGCCATATTGATTGATACAAATATGATTCAATAGTAATAACATAAATATGTTCTTGTGGGTTACTAAACGAGGTCCGACTCACATCAAACTTCTTTATGAGTAAAGTTAGTAAACACATAGACAGAGCTCTAAGCATCACCATACTCATCGCCACCATCTTTGAACTCTTGAAGTTATAAGGAAAAATACAACTTACAAGCTTATACCTTAATGGTACTAATTTTCACGGGTATTAATTTTCACGGTTTTGGGCAAAAATTTTGTACCCGCGAAAAATTCAATTTTAGTTAAATCCGCGAAAATTAATACCTGCGAAAAAAACTGAAAAAAACCCTGAATTTCTAAGAATTTTCAACCCTTATGTCAATAACAACTTAGGGACAAAAAATACAAATTAATTTAGTAACAATATACTGTTATTTTCTTCATCTTTTAATTAAGCGATTACAATTACTTCTCTTCTCGAATCTTGACGAAGGTTTGCCGCGGGTTTTGGAACATGTCACGGGTGTCCATTGATTTTACCTCCGTTTTCTTCTTCTGACCAGTTTTTTTAGGTGGCTCTCTTTGCACTGCTTCAAACTCAATTTCTATCTCTTGATTTACATTTTCATGTTCGTTCCTTATTAAAAGAAATGTACCAATAATTTCTTCATCTTTTGATTCAATATACAGTTCCTTTAACAGCGATTCGTATAGTAACAAGTGAATAGATAGTTTAATGTTGATCAAAAGTTCTTTCGTTTTTAGTTTTTCGATTTTGGAACTGACTGAAACCTTAAAAAAAATTACTTAATTTTTGACGATTCGCGAAACTTAATACACGCGAAAAATCTTCAAACAAGCCATCTGCGAAAATTAATACCCGCGAAATGCAATTTTTTTCGAATAAAAAGACACATGTTTGTTTCGTTTTATGGTTTTGTACTGCTAACCAGTGAATTTACTTTATAAATAAACAAGGTTATTAAATACAAGGATCGAAAGAGCTGATTTTGCTGTCTTGAGTATGTACAGGAATTCAGATTTAAAATACTCGCATGAGAATGTTCAACGCAAGGATTTTAGTACTCAATGTACTCGCATATAGCAATAGTGGAGAGTACTCGGTTTGGCATATTTCAACAGAAATATTAATATGATATCGATATTTAATGTGGTTTGAAGAAAATTAAAATTAATACAATAATTACCGCTTTAATATTTCTCGAGGTCTAAGTACCAACCAAGCGTGCAAGTTCATTATGGTGACTGAGGGAAATATCAAGCTTTCTTACGATGACTGAGGGAAACATCAGGCTTTTTTACCAATTTATACTTGGACCCTACTGGGGCCGCTCACAAGGCGCCCCTAGACCCCCAGGGATCGCATTATTCCCTCCGCTTGCGACGCCTAAATTAATTTTCTGTATTTTTCCCTGTACTATGGTGTCTCTTTCCATCGATTCCATCAACTGTTGTCACAATTTTCTTCTCAAATTTGTATTTACATGTGTATGTATAATGTTACTTTTGACTAATAAATTTCGATAGATTGATTGATTTTCCAGCTAAAATTTTATGACCATTCTGGGACATTTGATTTTAATGAATTAGCTGGAGTCATAAATTGATTACATGACCAACTTACTGTCGCCTTTTTCGTTATATAAAATTAGAATATTATAATAATCAAAAATGTCAAAAAAGTCGTTACAAACTCCTCAAGACAGAAGATCCATGTTGGGATTTGGTAGTGCAGCTGCAAAATTAAAGGCCCAACAGAAAAAGCCACCAGAACAAAAGCGTTTGACCTTTAGTGCAAACAGATCAAGGCTGCAAGTATCTGGTGTTGGAAAAAGGTATATACATTGGTTCTTAAACATATTCTCAATACCTTGTCAGCCCTTTTTACACCAGCCCTTAATGGATGTTTGCCTGTGAGAGTTTGCTTGTGGATTTTTAAAAATGTTGCCATGGTAACATTTTGTATGGTAGAACATTCATATGTTTGTGGGGTTTTTTGTTGCCATCATTAGACTATAAGACAGAATTGTGACCCATTGGAAGTATTTTTTGTTATGTTTACCGGGATTTATTTTCAGATGGTCAAGTCAAGGTGCACATGTTGTGAAAGACACAAGACCATTAAGTAATCGAGGTAACATTTAATAAGAACTGATTTTATCGTTTTATTGTATATAATATCTTCTTGTGTCAAGTTATATCTTTGTGGATATGAAACAATCATAATACAATTCTGAAAAAATTCAAGTCATACTTTTTTGAGCAGGAAATTCTCATTCGAATTGTTTCAAGATCATTTATTTATTCATGAAAACATCTGAAGGAAGTAATATTTTTGACCTTTCCAGTGTGTTAGCTAGAAATTAATCCTTAGTGTCTGTTTTATAATTGGGAAAGTTATATATAGTTATGAAAAAGGTTTTTAAGAGGCCTTGAATGCACTTTAAGACCACGAAAGCTCAGGAGATTTAACATGAATACACACGTTATTTTCTCTCAATATCTAAAGCTATTTCATCTATATACAGTATGTATATAGATGGTTTATAGTCCTTTGGAAGCAAACCAAGTACCCTTCCATAAAAACCATGGAAAAGTCCTTTGCTTGTTTGGAAAAAGTCTTTCAAACGGATACTATAGTGCTAGTTAACATCTTGATTTCATCCTGCGTTATTTATAATCGATCTCTTTCAGCTTATCAGAAACAGATGATTGAAGATATATTAGTGGTAAACGATTACATTTTTTTTATGTATTTATCATGATAATTCCTTGTAGAATACACCTATAATTCTAATTCTAAAAATATTATTATCAACAACAATGGATTCAACACGTATTTTTCCTGTTCCTCTATTGATGAGTGTAATGAAATCGAAGACAACTTATAGCAGCTTTAGCCACTGGGCAAAATCTTCAAAGTCTGTGGGGAGGAGTGTTTTCTATGGGAATGGCAAGCAACATTACCTGCTGTTTCAATAAAAAACACTCCTCTACAGAGACTTATTTCAAGACATGTCATAATTATATTGCTTTTGATTTGTGGTAGTTTTTAAATGATTCTGGATATCCACACCAAATATCTACCAAGATTTTGTCAGCACCAACTACCAAGGAGTTTTTACGTGTTTTTGAGGTAAGCCTGAAATATCCTTCATGTAACGAAATTCATGAATACAATTAATACTGCATTCAAGCTGTTGAGACATTTAGCAAAGTTAGTATATTGAAGTGTATTGTATTCTATAATAGTGAAGGAGATGGTTATATTACAACATCTAGTAGCTCACCAGTCTTACCTATTCTAACTTGCCAAAAAAATAAGGATAAAAAAAAGGATATACTATATATACTTTGTAAATACAAGTATATACTATGTTCTTTTTTCTCTCTCTTAAATATCAGCATTTATACAGCTACATCAATTCAAACTACAAGATGGACAAAAAATACGAAGAAGAAGTTCCACGTATACTGAAATCATTGAACTATCCCTTCACAATATCTAAGAGCGCAATGTTTGCAATCGGTAGTCTGCATACGTGGCCCACCTTACTTGGCGCACTACACTGGATGGTTGAATTAATAAGAGTAAGTCACATTATGTATTTAGGGCCTAATACAGGCTATGATTTCTAGCATGTGGATTGATTGATACATTGGGGAGCTTACGAAACTACGACGACAACATAGATGGCGTTGTGAGTGGAAACAAAAGCTTTGTTTTCCTTGTGCATTTTAAAAGAAACTCTGTCCGTGTTATCGTTGTAGTTTCATACAATTCCAGCCACTAATTGCTGGACGCCATTTTAACTGAAAGAAAAGATCCCGAGGCTAAGGGTATCCGAGATCAATTACTTTCTCCACCACCAATTTTGATGCTGCTTTTGCTGGCCGAAGTGTTGGTACCAGTCAATATCTTTTGTATATTTCTCCAAACAAGAAATCTGAATTATAACCTCTTTATGACAAGATATCAACAAATTATAACCAAGCTTGAAGTCATCAGAGATCAACTACTGAACCATGATTCTGTTGATGCTTACTAAAAGTATTTCAAACTTGCAAAGGAGCTTCTTCAATATGCCGATCATGCTATGGCTCTTGGCAGAGCTATGAGGTCACATGATGCCACAGAAGATTCTGAAGACACCATCCTAATAGCAGAAATAAAAGATGCAATGAAAGAAACTTTGATCATTCTATCAGCATTTGATCTATTTAATCCTTAGGCCATTGATAAGAGTGTTGGGAAACACATGGACCACCTGGATGAGTTGTTAACCATTTCGAGCAACCAATAAGTGATACTTACGAAAGTAGCACTACTACGGTAGCCAATTGTGAATGGAGGAGGTTGAGTCTGAAATGTTTATTGAAGAATTTGATTCTGCAATTAATACTCTAAATGATAAGTTGAAGGACAAAGTTCAAAAGTTTGTTGCTGCAGGAACAGTGAAGCTTGATGCTGTTGACAGCTATATTCAGTCAAACAAGCCTATTTCGACTAAGTTTTCGTAGCAATTTGTTTCAATTAAAATCGTTTCACATTTCTTTTCAAGTTTTACAAACATAATCACATGAACTTCGTTTCAAATTCGTATCACTTTAATATCAAATTCGTTTCAAATTCGTATCACAATTTATTCCAAATTCGTAGCCATTTTTAAATGGTAAATCTTAAAATCGTTCCGTAAAAGATTTCAATGGGTTATTATAAATTGTTTCGGCACATCTGTACCAATTTAGAAATTAACAAAAATTAAACCATGTTTTTATTTTTTTTTCATTAAGACATCATTATAATTCACCGTAGTGATGTCGCAAAAAAACATATTAAAGACTCATTTCCATTTAGCTACATTTTCCGCTGTAGCACAAGTAGCTCAAGAGAACTTTCCTAAGCTTTTGGTTTTTTGAATATATAAGAAATTATATATAAGAGACAGGAATAAAAAACGGAAAAATCGGATTTTGTTTTGAATGATAATAAAAAAATTTAGGAAAGGAGTTAATTTATTCTGATTTTGATTATTGACGGCCCGTTGTTTATTGAAATGATCTGTTATAAGATAATAGAAATAAAAAAAGGTTCTTTTTTCTTCTATCAACTAAATAATTTTTTACTTACTCACACATGAAAGAAATTATGAGGAAAAAGAATGAATGGCTTTTTCTTCCCTCACATGTTTATGGCTGGAGGCTCTTTTATTTTATCTATATTTAGATATTTTTTTGAAAAGCAATAATGCAGAAAATAATGTATCAATGTGTCAACTGATACTTTAAAAAAAAGACTCTAACGGTGCTGACGTCCAAAAACTAAATTTTTGAAATAAAAACACAGTTCTTGTCAAAATCATGTTGTGAAATGTTTATTTATTTTTGAGTTATAATGTTGTGTCTATCTTGCGTTATCAGCGTGAATTAAGTGGAAAGAATGAATTTTTCATTTTAATCATACGCAGGTTAAAATGATGTTAAAATGCACAATAAAATGTGTGTGTATAGATTTTTTTAATAATAAATTTAATTCATGAATGAATGTAAAACAGAATATTTTTTTTTTTTCGAAGAAAAGGAATTATAATTTATAATATCTCGCGATGTCATCTGCAATGACTAGAAAATGGTCTCAGGGCACTTACGACATCATTTACATATGTTTTTTAATGTCTGAAAAATTTTCAGTTGAAAATTTTGCTTTTTGTCTTGGTTAACTTCTTTATTTGCTTCATTGAATTTTCCTTTCCTGTCTGCCTTTGCAAGGCGAATAAACTCTTCTACAATACCTACCGAAGAAATTCAAATCCAACGTGACTTTTTTTTTTTTCTTTCCATGGGGTTTAAATGAAGTTTTCATGGGACAAAACGAAATAGCCTCATTGGAATCCATGCTATGTTCCATTTAATGCGCAGTGTGAGTAGGATATAAAAATGCTTTTTCTCAATGATGTTAATTTCTTTTAATTTATGTATTAAACATTTTATAGAAAATTTTCATCTTATCGTGTCAGCGAACGTTTTTGTCTCAATTTAAATCGTTTATAATTATCAATATTGTTTCTAAATTCGTTTCAGCAAAATTTAAAAATTGTATCATAAGAAATTTGGCGACAATCCCTTAGCAGAATCAAAAGGTTTTTGAGTAATTTTAAGGGGTTTCGGCACTAGAAGTTGTAGAAACCGTATGTCCAACCCCTAGTTCTAATTCAAAACTTTTCTGTATTAGGCCCTGGTATTATATTTCCAAGTTGCATGCACATAAAACAAAATTGTATTTGTTTGCCCTTACCTTTATGCTCAATGTGAACGGCAGTAAGACTAATTAAATATTATTTAGCAGTTGAAATTTTGAGGCCTGAATTTTTTTGAGAAAGTCCCCAACCATTTAGGGCTCTTAGTATCACTAAACCAAGTATACAATCTCAGCAACTTCCTCCTTCCACAAGTGAGTTGTAATATCTGGAAATAAATTATATCTTCTACCATTGGTTCTATGAAAATGATGGTTTGTGATGGCATGTAATTGAATTATATTTGTTGTAGACTGCCAGCTCTATTGATGTTGAGCAAATGCTCTTCCCGATGTCATTTGAAGGGGGAAATACTAGTCAACAGGAAAAGGTGAGTGTCCGGTTTCATCTGAATGTATTTTCCTGTATCTGTCACCAATTCTGGCTTGAAATGATATATATTGTACTTTGAGTGTGTTAAGGTAACATGATGCGATCATTAAACTTTTTGGTTGAACATCTCTTTTTCGTTTGAAAGAACGAGGCATTACGTAACCATTATCTTGTTTAACTCAGACAGAATGGGAATATGCACCATGGAATTCCAGTCTTTGCGTTTTATCTGCTGTGGAATATTTAGGATAGTCTGGGCTAGCCTTTTTCAGATATTCTGAAACAAATAGGAGTGCATTATATCATCAATTGTTATAATTTTCAGATGTTTCTTGAATATTTTGCAAAAACGTATCAAGAATTCATGCTGGGAACGGATGACTTCTCAGAAGCACAAGAAATTCTCCAGTCTGCTATCAGTATGTAGCTTTCATGACAACCTAGTGTTATTTTCTCAATTTTGAGGGTTAGGGTTAGAAAGAATTCTAGTGGATAACTACTAACTTTGTTTCTAAAGTTTCCGTTTCTAAAAATCATTTTTAACTTCCTTGTTTAGTAAAAAATGCTGGTTGCAGTGAAGAAGGTATTCCATATTTCATTCTCATGAGCAAAATACACAGCAACCCAAAAGAAATTTTATACATTCACGAAGGAATGAATTTTTACATTTAAACACACAAGATTTTGTGTACATATTTATCTACTATAGAAGTCATTATGAAAAGCTTTTGTTCAACATGATTTGTTGCATGAAAGCTAATTATCTTATGCAGACACGTAAAGTTTCTTTCAGGCTGTGCTGTAGACTGCAACTTAACAGGAATTGAATTGGTTAAAAATGTTTTTCTCGGGCAGCTAGTGATCTGTTAATGATATAATTTTCATTTTTCGTGCCATATTCCCTTTAAAACCTCCATTTCCTAGTTGTACGCCTGAAAAAAAAATTATTTCTACTACTGAAGAACTTCTATATTTTTGTTCAACCTGTTTTCGTTTGGATGATGCCAAACGTCTTGACCTTTGATGATTATTGTTGAATATGATAATAAGCCTAATTTATGGAAGTTCATTGAGGTATTCGAAGGTATTCGAAGTTCATCGAGGTATTCGAAGTTCATTGAGGTATTCGGAGGTATTCGAAGTTCATCGAGGTATTCGAAGGTATTCAAAGTTCATCAAGGTATTCCAATACCAAAATTTATTTATTTATTGCATTTGTATCATTAGATCATCAAAATTTAATCGACGAGGTTGAAGTTTTGGAACAAGAGCTTGCCACACTTGAAGCAGAGCCAGTAAGAATCTCATTTTTTCCTCTAAAGCACACATTTGACGGTTCTTGCCTGTTATGGGATTTAGAACAGGTTGTTCAAGTTAGATTTACAACCTGTTAAAACTGTTTGTTTGCGTTTTTAGGATCAATTGGAAGAAGCAATAAAAATCAAAACATTATTGGATGAACAGATGTAAGTATGGGATTTGATGAAGGTTTCCTGAAATATTGAATACTCTGAATTTATATGCAACTAAGGGTATATGCTTATGTTTTCTGGGAACATTGCCGTAAATCCTTTTTGATAATGTTGTCATTTAAAAATTTAAAAAATTTAAAAATGTGCAGGGAGAAAGAAACAATTTTATTGCGCTTCATGGGTGTATTCAACTGTAAATTTATGTGAAAGTACTCTTGACGTTGCTATACAACAGGGTACGAATTGGCAGTGTTTCTAAGTTTCTGTGAAGCTGTATTCTAGCTAAACAAGAAGTATGCGAAGTTATGAGCAGCAAAACAGATGATAACTTTAAGTAAAAAACACTTTAAGCACAGCAACAGCTTAGTTGCTAGAAATTTCACGAGTCCATTTGCGTGAATTATTTACCTATTACAAATCCCCCTTTTTGTTCTTATTTTTGCAAAGCTATTTTTCTTTCCTAATTCGTACCCTGTATAAATTCGAGGTTGTTCCTTTGAAAATATCCTGAGCTTGAAATTAACTGGAACAAGACAATAAAAACCTGTTTCGAGAGGGAAGACATTCAATCCAACGAATTTGTTTAAATCTGAAATTTGAAATGTTTCTTTCTTAAGAGATTAATGTTTGGAATTAAATTAATCTCGATTTTTTAAGAAATCTTGGGTTGATGTGATTATAGTTCATAGTGCATTATTCCCAGTGGGTAAAACTGGGTTGTTGCATAATTCTGATATTACTTTCTTTCTCAGTGAACAGGATTCTATGGCGATCATGGAACGCGATCAGGAGCATGAGGTTTTAAAACAGCAACGTTTACAACTACAAGGCCCAATAGCTGAAGAAGGTTAGTGATTTTGTGTTAACAATGGTGGTTTTGAAGGACACAGCTTTATGAATTTGTGAGTCTATTTCGACAAAATTCCAACAAAAAAACCCTGAAATTCCAAGCTAAAAATACGAATATAAACAAATAATACTTTACAATTTAAAAAAGTGTAGAATACAAAACATTACAAACTTACTATTATATCCAACGTGAAACAAAAACTCATACGTTTGTTCACTTGTCTCAACTGAACAGAAAAAGTTACAAACGTGTGCATATACAAAAAATCTGACAAACGATCAAACGATAATTATGACGATAATTACAAACGGTATTAAAACATTAACAAAACACGAAAGAAATTGATACACAACATTGAACATGTAAATAAACATTTGACACTTTTAACAAGTGTTGTAGGAGTAAGTAGCAGGATCATATGTATTCCATTGGTATTTTTGCCAGTATTTCTTTTAGAGTTTCTGATTGTCTTAGCAATATAACAGAGATTTCTGTTTTGTCCAAATTTGCTCTTATATTTTTTTTTTTTTGTAGGTGTGGCTTGTGCACAGGTATGGGAATAACAGTACTTCTTTTAACTCAATTGTCGATGAAACTACTATCAGCTTTTTAAAAGGGGCTGTGACTGACGGCAAAAAAAGTAAAGAAACACAACAATCACGTGATTCATGTCGTAGCCCCTTTATGAGAAGCAAGTAGGTTTTGGTTTTGGTTTTTTAACTGAGCAAGTATCATTGGTATGTTGATTTCAGCTTGGTGATCCAGCTCGACAGGAGGTAATAAAACACAGAAGTACTGAAATTAAGGTGCAGCTAGAAAGACTCACGATGGAGAAAGAACGTTTGGAACAGCAGAACGGCGAAAGAGAAGTCAGATTTTCAAAGCTATACAACAAGGTATAATTATTACTCGTAGGGATTACAAAAGGAGTTATTATGGGAAATGGGAGGATTTGGTTGGCTCAGTAACCAGTTATCTTTTGATACTAATATGATAGTCTGGTTGCATGCTTGTTATTTCGCTTTAGCATAAAAATTGTTATTTTTTATTTCAGTAAGTGTAGTCACCGAGCTTTTCTTCTGAGGATGTGCAACTTTCCTCCCATATTTAACCTGCGTCCTCACCCACTAAGAATTCACGAAAAATAAAATCACCGAATTAGTAACGAAAAGTATTACCATCTTGTAACAGCTATAAATTCTAATCAAGAAAATGTATAGGATCATATGTCTACGACGAACTGTTACAGAGATATCGTTGATCAAAGATTTTAATGACGCCATAGCGCCCGGTCCTTAAAATTTTGCACAAATATTTTTGTCACCATACCGCCAATGTCGCGGACCCCCAAAAACGTCAGTTATCCCTATTGGTTAACGAGATAATTTTTCCCTTTTACGTTCGATTTGGGTCGCACTGAATCGGTTTCACATTGACGTCGCACTGAATCGGTTTAACATTGACGTCGCACTGAATCGGTTTAACATTGACGTCGCACTGAATCGGTTTAACATTGACGTCGCACTGAATCGGTTTCACATTGACGTCGCACTGAATCGGTTTAACATTGACGTCGCACTGAATCGGTTTAACATTGACGTCGCACTGAATCGGTTTAACATTGACGTCGCACTGAATCGGTTTAACATTGACGTCGCACTGAATCGGTTTCACATTGACGTCGCACTGAATCGGTTTAACATTGACGTCGCACTAAATCGGTTTCACATTGACGTCGCACTGAATCGGTTTAACATTGACGTCGCACTGAATCGGTTTAACATTGACGTCGCACAAGAAAAAATAATTTGTGTGTAATCTTACGTTATAGTCTCCCCGATCTCTCAGATATTAATATATAGGGAAACTACTTTGGCAGTGCTTTACTGGAAAATATTCCCCCAGGTCTAAGTACCGAACGAGTGTGCAATTCATTTTCCTGTCTTGTTCTATATGAATCATTTTCTCTAAGATTCGTAAAGGAACAAAGAGGGAATTCCAGATAAAATGGAGGATAACAGACGACATAATATTGTAACTCTGCCATCAAGCACTTAGCAGAATTAACAAAACAGTTAATAGTGTTGTACGTATTAACTTGGTTACATATTAAAATAAACAATGTTTTTGATTTCATCGTAATGTTCTAAACATAAACAAAAGGCGTGCAATATTGGAATTATTTTTCTCATAAAATTCCCGAAATTATCTTTTTTAATGATTTAAAAAAGCCTTCCAATGTGGCAGGATTTTTTTTGTTTGTGTTTTTGATCTGTGTAGATGCCACATTGCGATGAAACCACCGACTCTTTGTTACCTAATGTAGCGCGAATCAACATCTTTTGTTTGTGTTTGAGAGAACATTATGATAAAATTAAAAACATTATTTAGTATGCAACCCAGTAAAAATAATCCCAATGTTGCAGCAAAAGTTCACTTGTTTCACAAAAAATACCTGGTCTTGAGCAGGTACTTCAGTTATGTTTTTTTAAAAACTTTTTAATTTTTTTCCCAATGTTGCGGAAATTCATTTCATAATAGAAATTGGTTTTTTTCCTTTATTGACGTCAGCTGATTAATGTTTTGAATAATTTAGATAAAATACACAATAAATTATTCCATAAACTAATCTATTTTAAGTAATTTTTGAGCATAGTTTAACTTATAAATTACCATCTAACAGGGTCTTCAAATTGATTTAAAGATTAAAATTGGCTATACGTTCCAATGGCCATCATAAGACATCCTCAACTATTTTTCAGAACTACGATAATTTGAATTCATTTTTAGTTTTACTCGATCGTGAATGAGTACAATGACATCGCACGAGTATTGAGTCTCAACCCAATGATTAGTCGTTACATTGGCGAGCAATCTATTGTATTGTATTTCGACCACAATCAAAAAGATTTGTCAGCGTTCAACGACTGCAACAATAGGTTAAAGGTAAGTGTGCGTTAATTTCTCGATGATGATAAGTTTGTAACAAGATGCGATCATCGTTAGTTTGCAGTCAAAACTTGCTTACATTTGTCTGGGTTGACGAGAACATTTTGGCTTAATGCCTCGCTATTTCAAACGAAACTTGCAGACTTAACCAAAAGGTTTTGTAAAGGCATCTTGTTAGACAAATGAACCCGTTCTTGATTTTCCGATTGCCCAAACAAGATTTATCTTACACATGAGTCCTACTCAGTTGTAATCTCTACGGGGACAACAAATCAATTTAATAAATGTCCGAGTTAGGGAAGAATCCGAGGGGAATTGAAAATCGGTCTGAGTAAGTGAGTATCCTAATTACACAGTTTTTTTTATAAGAACACTCATCTGCCTTTGAACATTCTTAACTTTTCAACTGTGCAGCCTAAAAATGTTCTTAGCATATTCTTAAGTGTTAGACCTCGGAAGCCTTATGTTCTAATATCCTTTGTTCTTAAGCGTGGTTAACACACCAGTTTGATCTCACTGGTGTGAACTGGTGAGAAAAGAAAAAATGATCTCATTCGGTGAGCTAGCAGATTTTTAGTGAGATCATTATCAAAAGTATGAAAATGTTTTGATATTTTTCTCAGCAAATTAGGTTCAAGAGATTCATGTGTCTCGTTTTTTGATTCTTTTGTTGATCTAATATACGCACCTAAACGTAGATACAAGTCTGCAAATAAAAAATTAACTTTTTGAATGAAAAAATTGTGAAGAAAAGATAACAACAATGCCCAGTGGAGGAGTGTTTTTTTTTATTCAAACAGCAGGCGATATTGCTTGCCATTCCTATAGAAAACACTCCCCCTCATAGGCTTTTTGAAGATTTTGCCAACTGGGTGTGATGGGACAGATGAAGATGAACGTCTATCTGAGGAAGTGCGGAAATACACTTGTCTTTACGGGATATTGAAGAGAGGAGTAGAACCAAACGAGTTCCATGACTGTTGAAGAAGAACGAAGCCATGTGAAATTGCCCTTCGTGTTGGATTTTCATGATTTTGACATTCAAGTGAAATGAATAAAGACGGGAAAATGTTTGAAAACAAACATACTTGAAATGATTTACTCTGCACTTCTTGAATTAAGTTATGAAAATGGGCTTGTTTTCCTGAATTTTTATTATAATATGTACCCATATGCGCCTTTCCTTGGATAAGCGCTATCAACAAGATTTTCACGCAAGAAGTAAAACTGAATAGGAGACTGGTTTATTTTAACCTTTTATGATAGGTACCAGTTTTAGCACGTGTATCCAGGATTAAAAATAAACCGCATTCAGATTGTTTTGATGATTTGATGTAGCATTGATGGATGCTGTTTTAGATTTTGTTTTTCCTAAGCCGTCCAAAAAGAAATGACACCTCAGGGATGAAAAGATTTTTTGATGATGTTCTTTTATCATGATTAATTACTTAATAAAGGCTGGTTTCGATAAAGTGTAAAATTCCGCATGTGCAAAATGGGGATTCCTATTTTTGTTTCACTCCGTGTGGAAAGAAAAAAGTTGAATAGCATTCTACTTTTTCCGCTCAATTCTAACCAACAGTCAATCAGATTGCATAGATTTTTTACCAACAGCCAATCAGAATGCATAGATTTTTTACCAACAGCCAATCAGAATTCATAGATTTTCCGCTTTATTCGAAACCAGGTTTAATAATAATCATTTAAAGCTGGGCGATGGATGTTATGACGTAATTTATGGAAGGTCTGTTATAATAGAATTGCCTTGTTCTTTTCGTCTTCTTTTTAGCCGTTGTTAGTGAAATTAGCGAATCAAGTTGCTGAAGACAGATACCAATTGGAGGAGCAAAAGATCACCGAGGGAGAAAAACTAGATCTGGTAATGATTATCTTGATTCGTGTTCTAATGGTACGTAGGAGGGCGGATAATCAAACGCCACTGTCGGGAGAGAGGGCGCAAGTTGTAAAATCGCCATTTACGTTCTTGCCTATTACACGGTATTGTGGTCAATTGATTTAAAACGAAAATAGTAGATGGCGTCGCAACTGTTAGGTCGGTTAACTTCTAAGCACTGATGTATATAGGTGTTTATCATACGCTTTACAGTGCAGAGAAGTCACAGTATTTTTTGTGGCGCTATCGGATAATGCTTTTGTAGCCATTTTGTAGCCATTCGTAAAAAAGATTACCTCTTACTAAACTTGAACAAAAGCTAGAACATTTGGATTAAAAATGACGTACAAATCATTCTATATATAGTGGACATCTCATTCTTTCAGCGGACACTTTCTAGGAAAGGATTTTTTGTATCATTTCCAGACTAACTGACTTCTCCGGTGTAAACTGTTATAAAAGTGTTTGAAAGAACGATACGCATATCCTGACCCTAACCCTCGCTGACCCGAACAAATTTTGCTGAAAATGAGACATTTATTTGTATGCCTTATAGCGATCCACTTTTTTTAGTCCCGAGGGTGTCTCTGTGGAGGAGTGTTTTCTATAGGAATAGCAACCAATATCGTCTGCTGTTTTAATAAAAAGACACTCCTCCATAGAGACATTTTAAAGATTTTGCCCATTGGGTTAGAAAGGCTTGATTGTATAATTATTTTATCATCAAGCATAACATCCTTTCCTTTTTTTTGTTATAGCTAACTGAACTTTGTGTGGAGAAACAGGCGCAGTTAATTCAACTCAAGACGCAATTAACAAATCTTGATAAGGAACTCGAATCACGTTCAGGTGTACGTTGAAAGTTTTCGGTGGAGGACCATTTTTTATTGAAACAGCAGACGACATTGCTTACCACTCCTATAGAAAACACTCCTCCTCATAGACTTTTTAAAAAATTTTGCCCACTGGGTGTGTTTTTAAGTGTGTATGAGACCCCTCTGCTTATGGAATGTAAGTCCATAGGCACCATACGCAACGAGGACATCGACGTGAAAGTGTTCCATGAATATTTGGAAAGTTTAAAGGTTTAGTGGGTTATAACTAAAAGTTTGATCGGTGAAACAAGATAAAAGCAATACAAGATACTGCTTTCCTTGCGCCTTCGTTTTCAGTACGCCTTCAAAACATAACTTTTCACGTTGTGTGTAGAACGTGCAAATATCCCAATGATGTAATTAAATGACTTCCGATAAATTTTTCCAATGGTATAGTATGAAATCCACAAGGAGAAGTCACGTCGACGATTTCGTCCTCGTATTATTTGCGTGCGTATGTTTTAATACGAGATTTTTAATGGGATTGTTATATGGGGAACGGTAAAATTTCGTTATATCGAGATTTTACTGTAGATGTTCTACTACCTTAATGGCCCTTTTTACGCCCGCCCTTAATGGCGCTAATTTTCATGACTTGGCGTAATAAAGACCGGCGTTAGGTGCTTGTCTGTGAGAGTTTGACCGTCGCAAAAAGGGCCAATTAGGTACATTAGCATTGTTTTTCCGACTATTACCTTTCCCACGTTTAACTTTTAATTTATATTGCTTCAGCTTCTTGATAAAGAATATGAAACAGCTATCATCAACCTTCGAGAGCAAGAGGAATATTTGGAACGCAAGTTGAAAGAGATTAAAGAAACATCCGAAGAAGAATTAGCAGAACTAAACTTAACAAAGGCAACGTATGATCTTATATAATTTCTTTTGTTGACGCTTTTTTAGTTTCTTATTCGGTTCCTTGGCCTCGTTTTTATGAATATTCTCTCTACAGCATACCTGATGACTTTAAGATGTATTATTCCACTGAATGTTAGGCACGGTTGTCATTGCACTCAGGTGGTGTCCAGGTTTAATCTTGCCGTCAGTTGACGCCTTACTCGAATCTTTGTTTAATCGCCGATATTTTCCAAAACTGTCCTAAACAAAGTTTGTTAAAACGTAATTTTAAACGTCAAAACGTGAAAGCGACGTGTAAATTGTATAGGGAAAGGTGTATTTACCGCGCACCGCTTAGGGATTAAACCTTAGTTTTTCGGGTGTATCCGGGTCCAAGTCAATGACATGTATTCGCCGCTACTGTTTTGTCATTGTTAATAATGTTTTGTTTTTGTTGTTGTTTTTGTTTTTCAGGTTTAATGAGAAAGAAGCGGCACAGTTGAAAGAAAAAAATCAACTAGCTAATTCACTGATCAGTTTCTGCATGACTATAAAAAATCATCAGGAGTTTGTTGAAGTAAGTTTTCTATGCCTTTTTATACCCTTATGCCCTTCTTAAGGCGGGTATTAGGAAGATTGATTTACACGTTGGAGTATTTCTCTCAGAAAGACTTTTATCCCTGCGTTATTGATGACTTGGCGTATAATGTTGTTGATTTTAGGACCGGGTAAAAAGTTTCAATGACATCCTAAAACGAGAAATTCAAAGAGAAAACGAAGTGAAAGAAAGAATTAAAAAACTGGTCATTGAAGAACAAACCGATGAAAAAAAATAAAGTCCCAACTTTGCACCAAATGGTCCAACCAACTAAAGAGGGTTTTGTAGGTCATATGACGAATATATTACGGTGGTATGTCTCTCTACATGGGAGGCGTGCCAGTCCTCTTCCTCTCACTGTATGGCGTTTGTTTGTCGATAATGCTATATGAAGTATAACATTTTGACATCACCTGTAGATAAATTATTTATGTTAACATATATATGTATGAAACTAAAGAATTTAAAAAAACTGTTTGCGTTGCACAACTTTGTCCTCTTGCCTTTTCGATATACTGGACACGGCGGTAAACCCTGGGGACGAGGTTGTGCGTTGCAAGCTCATTCATTACATTTTTTATATAAGAACCCTTATTATGAGTTACCTTGTTGAACTTTTTTACGCTGGCCCCTAAATGACGTTAATTTTCCTGACTTTGCATTAAAAGGGCCGGCGTTAGATGTTTGTGAAGGTCTGATTGTGAACTTGCACCGCCGATGAAGACTGGTGTAAAAGGGCCGGGGTTAAAATTTGTTCCGGCGTAAAAAGCACCAACAAGGTATTGTTTTGAGCGTGAAGTTCCTTTATGAAAGAGTGTAAGCCTCTTTTTCGTACATCACACCAGATTTCTTCCGTTTGATATGTGTAAATAAGTTTTATTTTATTTTCAGCTGAAAAAGCAAAGATAACCCTTAGCTGTTTCGTAAATTGTCGTTCTTTGTTCTTTAAAGGCATACCGAACTACCCAGGGTCTAATTCTAATTTAGTAGGTCCCACGGAATTAAAATTGAAGCGAGAGAATATACAAACAGGAAGTACTAACCTGTTTTCACCATAATAATGTTTATACTGTACAATAAAAGCTGTTATGTCTAACCATTTAGCAGAAAAATATGATTTTCAGGAGAAACTTCTGGTAAAAGTTTAGGATTGATAAAAAAAGATAGAACCAAGAAAAGTTTTGAAGAATTAAATATATCATAACTAGAAATATTAGAGAATACATTTTTTATTATCTTCGTTGCACTAAACTGTGTCTGTGTATCTATCTAATATTGCCAACAAAGTTTGATCGTGATTCTTCTTTTTCTCTCCATGTTGCTTTGCTTTGAAAACGACGAAGAATTGTCTGAATAATATACAGACTAGCTAACTTTCCACGGTCAGTAAATTAATGGAGGAGCGAGTAATAAATATTTTAAGTTCAAAATAATAATAAACATTTCTGGTCTGCATAATTCAAAAGCATGTAACACGTGGTGATAAAATAGGTGATACCCTGGGGTGTAGTTCGGTATGCCTTGAAGGTTTTAAAATTCACCCGGGCAATTTTAACAATTCCGGTTTTTTTTCTCTGGCAATTTCCATCCTTTGAAAGGTGTCCTTTACTTTAAAGAGCAGAAATTATATCGGGAAAAAATTTCGTTATTTACGGTCTAAACCGTGAAATTTCTAACCCTCAAGGTATGCACAAAGCTAAACGTGTTTGACTGAAGTGCGTGTTTATCTCCAACCTCGTCCCCAGGGCTTCTCCTTTTTTTATATTCCGCATATCAAAAAGGTGAAGAACCCCTGAGGACGAGGTTGTGTTTATCTCTACTAGAGGTAACTGCTTGCGAAATCATATGAAAGCGGCACAAGTAAGTAACCTGGAGTTTTGGGTCCTTGGGCTTCCATCCATATCGGTTGGTTCTTCCGCCTGCCGACTTGCAACTGTCAATTTGCTTATCGCTAGAGAAGCGTGTAGCATTACTCCAACTTGCACGAAGGCCAGTGTGGAGTCAGTCTATGGCTCCAAATGGGCCGATACGCTGCTTATAAAGCGCATCGCCAGTGATGAAGTTTCAAGATAAGACATGACTGAGACTGGAACACGTGCCTCAGCGGTCCCACACTTGAAGGTACTATCCAAACTACACCATCGCTGTACGAAGATAAAATAAACCTGTTCACACCCTTTAAATAGCTCTTAATTTCTTCATTGATATTGATGCTATACATTGAACCTGGCGTCGCGAATGCGTTACTACTGTTATCAACCATATTTCTGTCAAATTAAAGGCTCGGCTAATCAAAAGATTTTTAATTCTTCTCATTTACAAACAAGAGCAATAACCTTTTTTTTCTGCAAAGCTTTCTATTACTTTAAGGATATTCGCGAAATTTGTGGATTTCCTGAAGATAATAACTTGAGCGAATTGTGTCATTTTCATTTTTCAAACGATACCCCATTTCTCAATAGATACCATACATTAATACATCAATTTATTTTTTCCCCGAATTAAAGAGTTTTAAGAGTCAAACTTCGCGAAAATTGTCAAAATTCATTAGGATAATCTACAAGAAAGTTAATCTCATTTCAGTATCGACCTTTAATATTAAAGGCTGGGCGTAAAAAAGGTTAATTCTCATGAGAAAGTTAACAAACAAGACACATCTTTATTTTTTTAATAGATATTATTTACAAATCATTTTTTATCTTCTTCAAGAGACAATTTTACAAAATTCCATATAGATTTCTTCAGAGTTCTTCCCTTCTGTTTCGATCGTGATGCTATCTTCATCAACTGGAACAAGAAAGAAAGAGTTTGTTGACATTAGAAAATATTGTATAGACAATAAAATTCCTCTAAAATAATTCCACACATTTTCACTGCTTCAAAACTGTCTCTTTTTTTTCTTATAGGGGAGCCGTATTCTCTCGAGTAACCACACTGTGTGCTTAGCAAGGTTTTGAGGCGCTTAATCGAACGTTTGTGTACGCTTAAAACTGCATTGCTGGGGGAAACAATTTTCTTTTTCTTGTGCCGTTTATAATCGCCATAAAATCTTTAATTCATAGAAAAAGTGAAAGACTATTAAATCTTAAAATTGCCCTCTTGTTTGCCAATTTGCTTTCCAGATTTGCTTTTCAAAAGGGGTATAGGTGCATTTATTCGAACGTGTGCGCGTATTTCTATGCCTGCGTCTGTAACGTGTGTTTGAACGTGTGTGTGTGTGAGTTTAATAAAGAAAATACGGTATATAAAAGTGAAAGCATGTGTTTGAAAAATTACTGAGAGACGCCGAGATTGGGTTCCAAAGTCAAAATTTCTTAAAATGAATGTTAACTAACGTAAACTTACCTAGATTGATTGACAATCCCATATAAGTTCATGGTGTAAACCTTGTAGAATTTGTTTGGGTGATTGAGTTTATAAACAACTTTTGACTCGTTCTTTCAAACACATTTATAAGAGTTCTCACATAAACTTACCTAGATTGATTGACAATCTCTGTGGCTTTTCAGGATCTCTTGTGCATGATATTGACATTTCAGGGTTGTGGAATTTTATTTGGGGAATTCGTTCGTATAAGAAGAGACTAAAATCATACAAAAGTAAAAACATATATTAGCGTTATCAGAGGCGTAGCTACAGCTCAGTCAAAATTTGTGGAGGAAATTTTAGTCATTTAAAGTAGAAAGGAAAACGTGCAAGTAACCTAATCGACAATTAAAATTGAAAAGAAAGATCACAACGTTGGACTTCTCCACTTTTTTTACTGACCCCTGAGTACGCCTATGATGAGAGTCTAATCGAGACATAAGACTGAAAAGAAATATCATAACGTTGGACTCCTCCACTTTTTTGACTGACGCCATAACTTATCATATTATTTAATAAAGAAAATAAGATAAAAATTGGAAACCAACCTTGCACCATCTGTTCCCCTGCTCTCAAATTTATCGTTAACTTGGATACCTTTTACTTTCGAGCGATTCACTGTAACTTTATCATTACGTAGATGTTCTAAACTTTTTTTGATTATCAAGGCCCGATTTTCTGTTTCACGAGGAACAAATGAACTATAATTTTTAATTCTAAGCGTAATATTTTTATATAAACTAGAAGTAAGTCTCTTTGAAGGTAATGTCGACTTCCATGTTCTAAGTGCAGCCATTATTATTGTATTTTATGACCACGCTTCAACATTCTGCGAAGATGTTTATTAGACATATGAACCAATAGTGGTGCAGTTATCAGTCCGAAAAAAATATCACATGGTAAAGCGCTGCTCGAATGGTTGCTGTTTAGTTAGGTTGTTCCAGTGAAATGGCAAAAGGTAAATTCCCATTTCGAAGAACCATAGAATTTCTGAGCAGTGGTAGAATAATACTACAAAAAAGACTGAAGACTGTATCGATATCTTTTACTACAGAAAAATCCAGCAAAGGATTAAGGTATATATATGTTTTAAAAAATATTATAATGAGCTATATATCTTATGTTGTTTGCTAAAAATATGATGCCATAATTGGATTTAAAGTCACCAATATATATTTTAAACTCTTATAAAAACAAGCCAGTATAGATAAGTAGAAAATGTTAACCGTCAATGTTCCTTATTCCGAACACACTGCCTTCCTAATTATTCTCCGTCTGAACACACAAATCGAAACATATTCCAACTGTTAAATTAAAAACATTACACATCCCGCACTGTCAATCAAAGAAAAAGACAAACAAAAACTTTAAGTTGTATGTGGTGATTTTAGTATGATGGATGTATATTTTACCAAAATCTTTCTTTTTTTCTTTTTTTTTTGCGTTCAGAATTATAGGAAAGTCGTTCGGGAATTAATTAAGAACATTGACTGTATATTTTTACTGGAAAGTGGTATAAAAAGGCAACCTCTTTGGTCACCATATCTTGGAGAATATATATATATATATAATCAAGTAGCAAAGGTTTGGCCTTTGTTTTGGCATATATCTCAAACTTAGACGAACCTAGAAAATTATCATCCTTTTGACCAAATGAGTTGGTTGGTCATCCGGGCATAAAAAATAAGAACGAGATCTATTGAAATCGGCAATTACGAATTCCCAAGTGACTGAGCGTCTATCATAGACGATTTCTTTCAGTACACGTCTACTGAATTTCAATTCAAAATAAAATATCTCTTTCAATGTGAATTCTGTTTTGATAATTTGTTTTATAATATTCACTACCTTCAGATGATATAATTCGCAAAAGAATTTGACTTTCACACCGGGAAAAGAAATGTTTTAAACCAGGCTGTCCTGTTTACAAACAGTCCCAGTTTATCATAGCTTTTTGAACTGGGATGGAGGACCGTTTAAAATTGGGGCAAGCGTTTCAAACAGGCCATTTTTTAATCAGGCTAGAACAGAAACACATGTTTGTAAACAAGAAACTCTTCGTGAAAGCTAATTATCTTACACAGACACATAAAGTTTCTTTCAGGCTGTACTGTTGACAAAAGCTGCAGGAAAGAAAGGTTATTTATATAAATTACAAAAAAAACATGAGAAGTTTACAACACTGTCTTCCTTCATCACATTTTTGTTAAACCAACATCTTCATCTGTGTGATACGTCCAGGCTTTCAGTGCTTGAGTTTTTGCGTAACAATGACATTAGTAGCCACAGTATTTTCATATCTGAACACTAGCGATTGCGAAAGTAAAAAAAAAGTTTGGCTTCAAAATATCCTGTGCCTGCATTTTTGTTTAGTTTTTTGACTTGATATGTAATGAAAGGATGCTTCAAAAAAAGTTTAAAAATTATTTCTAGTGTGTTTACCGTAAAACTTTTGACTAAAGTAAGTAATGGGGAGTTTTAAGTCCTTAGCCTTCCATCCGTAATAGTTGCCTATTCTGCACCCCCCCCCCCCCCCCCAACTAGGAAGTTCACTTACCACCAGAGATACGTTAAGCATTGCTCTAACTTGCTTGAAGGGCAACGTGCAGTCAGTTGATGGCTCCGAATGGGCTGATAAGACTGAGACATAAACACGGGCCTCAGTGGTCGCACTCGAAGGTACTATGCACTACACCATCGCTGCACACAGCTTTCAATACAGCTTTGTTTACAAGTTGTATTAACCTTTCATTAATTTAACCTTTTTTATAGAGATTTTATTTTGAGGGATCTTCCTCAAGTGCAGTATAAAAATCCTTACAAGCAATTCGTTTGTTTTCGAAACAAAGACAAGTTTCCGCATATGACATTATATTTTGGTAAGTTCTTGAAGTACAGTAGAATCCTGATAACTCGAATTTTAACTTTTTTTTTGGTATAATCTTTAATGCTGTTCTCTAATAAAAGACTTTGTGTTACGCAAATGTGCTACGCAAACGTTTGAGTTTTATTGTGAGTTTACTGTATTATTAGATGAAATGGAACTTAATTTCCAAATAATGTGTTTTCGTGTCTGGATGTTGGAAATATATGGGATGTAGTATGGGCTTGATGTTTTCCTACATATGAAACCTGGTAAATTTATTGAAATTATAGGAGGTTTTGAAGGAAATAAGTTAATAGTGCAAATCACAAACCATGCATTGTCAAGATAAATTGCTGAGATTTTGAATTTGTTTGTTGTTTCAGACGGAGGAGAACGACAACTGATAGATGTGGACAATAAATCTGCTGATGATATTTTGAATTTACTTGAAATAGCTGGTGCCGCTACAGAAAGGTATGAAGCATCATAGATCTTGTATAACTTTGCTTTAATAATAAAATTATCAAGTTTATAAAAATTCCCCTTAATCCGCTCATATAGTATAGCCCGTAAGAAACTTTACATGTTGATGAAGGTATGGATTTTAACATGAAAGTGCAAGATTTTCGTGTACAGTTTCTCCTGTTACACGAAATCACTATTAAAACTGATCTTTTGTATTCAACATGGTATGACTAGCACACGATTGAACTGAACATGAAATCTCACATTAAATAAAAAGACTTCTAAAGACATAGACTCTTCCTGAAAGCTTACAAGAAATGCTTGGCATATCACCAAATCACGTGTAGTAGATGGACCCGATGATGGCGACTGAAAAGACTACAGCAATATAACGGCAAAGTGTCTAATGAGTTCATGCTTGTGTCGTTTTTCAGGATACGAAAAATTCGAGAAAACGCCTTTTCCCCAATTTATTTATTACAATGGCCGCCAAGAAGGGTCAAACTGCGCAACAGTGCGTGCGTCCCTACCATTATTCTTCGTGCTATTCTACGAGATACAGTTAATCTAAAATCATATCCATAAATGTGTATTATTCTAAGAACAAAGGTTGCTTGTCATTGTTTAGAAATAAGAATACATTTGGCGAAAATTAACCCTCTGCAAATTTTGCCTTAAATAAAAACTATAGCTAATTTCTTTCTTTCTTTTATGAATGTTTACCTAGGATAGCCTCTTCAGTTTTGATAGAACTGTTTTCAATGAAGGTCTTGCGCAGGAGACCCTAAACATTTTAAGCCCAAGTCGCATGTTTGCTTCAGCCGCTCAGCTAGATAATTTCCTTACACATCAAGCCCGCTGTCAACCTGAATGGATCGATTCACACTGTTATAGTCGCTGGCAAGACTCGGTATTTGAACCCTTATCTCACGCCCTGGAGACGAACACTATACCACTAGTCGGTTACAATTTTTTACATGTTTTTTGATCAATATTTACAATCCGTTAGTGTAAAAGATATTTTCGAGAAGTAAAATAACCATTTCAATTAATTTAAGTCAAAGTTGGGAATGAATGGAACTAATGTTATTGGACATCGAATATTAAAACGGCATCGAAAATTAAAAAATGTTTTGTTACTTTAATTTAGTTACCTGGCAATAATTAAGATTAAAAAAAACAACGATAAAAATAAACGATGAAATTTTTGCCTTGACGAAATAAAGGTTGATGTAACATGCGCAGGCAAAAAATTAGGCGAAATAAGCCAATAAGATAACGTAAAGGCCTAGAAAAAAGGCGATGACAACTTCAAGATTATTGATTATTATTGATCATAGGTAGTGTACTTTCATACAAAAAGGACAGTATCATAAAGACACAAGTAGTTTTTTGAAAAACTATTTTTTATTAAATTAAAATTGATTTATATAAAAAGTCATCAATAGCAGTTAATAAACAAATATGCATTCCTAAGTCTTCACGAAATGTCCTACACTTGTCCAGCACAGTTCAGCAAATTCTATAAATTCCGGATTATCACTCTGCAGGATTGCAAACTCAGGATCCTGAAACTCCTCCACTTCAGAAAAGTCAATGGTTTTATGATGACAAGGATAACAGGCACGAAGTACAACAGTTTGTTGTGTAACAAATACATAAATTCCGATAAGTGGTCGTAGGGAAATATTAATTGGTCATAGAGAAGAGTGCGCACTGTTTCTGGCTATGAAGAGTGCGTAGATTCGTAGCAGGCACGCAGTGTAAAATTTCCTGAAGGGTGCGGAGAATAATCATAGAAGCGCGCAGTGCTTCCCTGCTACATTTCGTTTGCTACTAAGTATATATATAGCTGCAAGGAAAACTGTCTGATTTCTTGTTCTTTTACCCCTCAACCATCGCCACTAATAATGGGAAAGGGTTTGGTAGGTAGAATTATATAGAATAAGCTTATCTGTAATTTTACTTCAGATTTGTATGCTGCTTCTCATAGCCACATCACTAAAGATATATATTCTATTTTCATGCTCATTGAGACCCCTTTCGAGAGAATAAGAAACAGGACGCTCATTTGAATAAAAATAGTATTCAAAGGTGGCGTTCATGAAATAAAAAATTTTATAATAAAGCTTATTTAGCTCGTAGTGCTATTTTTTTGTGTAAATAGTGGTGTTTTAAGCAAGGGTGTCCAGTATATTAAATCTGTTTTTGATATATGTAATGAGCGCCTCCCTCGAAAGACCGCCTCCCTCGAATAAGCGCCCCCTTTGAGAACCCAAAATTAAATGACCGTCCCGGGCGCTCACTCGAGTAAATCAGTATGCCACATTTGCTTATCCACGAAAATTAATTCCAGTGAAATATTTGATTTTGTCTCATCCGCAAAAATATCCGTGAAAAATATCCACAAAAAAATGAAGAAAAGTTGTTTAACCGCAAGAAGTATATTATTCCGCCATATTCTAAGAAAATCCTTAATACGATTTGAAATGGGTAAAACTTGTGTTGGCGGTGTAGCTATTTTGCAGTCTTCCGATTGCGGGTCATTAAGGTCGTTAAGGATTCCGTGCAGGTCATAAAGGAGGTCCTACAGGTAACCGCAGAGGCTGTGCTGGTTGTAAAAGAGGTCCTGTAGATAACCGAGGAGGCCACGGTGGTCACAAAAGAGACCATGTGGGTCGTAATGAAAGTCATGCGAGTAACTAAGTTTATTAAAATTAATAGATGAATTCCATTATGACGTAAACTGTTTTGATATCAAATATCTAATTTTCCTTGTTGAAGTATTTTATCGCATGCATAATGTAACATTTTTTTGTAATAAAGAAACTGGGGAATCTGCAAAAGCAACCCGTATGGCTTCCGCTATGACCTGCATGGTCTCTTGAACCATCTGTGTGGCCCACATGACCGCAACCTGCAACCCGTCCCTTTAGGTTAACCTATGTGTTGGTTTATTTTTGCGATGAAAAATCTACCTTTCATCTAAATCATTAATTTTATTTTTAGGAGAAAGGAGGGTAAAAAGAGTTTGCAATATGAAAACCTTCAGGAGATGAATTTGAGCCCTCGTGGTTACTAAATAAATTTAATTATGATTCAAAAAAACTGGGTTGCTTATAACAGTTGTGTAGTGAATGATAGTTACATAATAGTTGTGATTTTCATAGCACTTATATTGGAACTATACTATCACTATCACTTGCGGCTGGATAAAACTTTTTTAGTGAATTTCCTTAACATTTAGAGGATCAGCGGGTCAATCCAGGAGGGTCGATCACAGCCTTTCAGTAAAACTTCCCCTTTTATAAATTACAATGGCACAGAAGGGTCATGCAGACATGTAAAGTTTCTTTCGGCCTGTACTGGTATCCACTCATTATCCACTTAACAATATACTGTTCAGTTAAAGGGAAAAGACAACAACATGATACGTTAAAAATAATATATAAAATATAAAACACGAGCATTTAAGTAGCAACATTCTTAAAAATGAACCTCTCTTCATTTCATAGTGAAATTTTGCAGAAACAGGAAGTGGAATACCCTGGACGTTTGAACTTAGCAAATTTCGGCAAGTATGGAACGTGTTATTGTATTTGCGAAAAACCTGGCCAAGTACCTTGTCCAACCAAAGTTCCAATCGAACGGACACCGAAATGGTGGCATAATAAGGGGAAGAAAACTTGAAAAAGAGTGTGCTAGATCGAAAATGAAGGCTTAGTGAAAGTTCAAAGGGCCAGTCAAATGGTGCTATATATTACAATCTTATACAAATAATTAGTGGACTACCCCCATGTAATTATCCCTCTATAGCGTTTAGCTAGTAGTTGTGTTTTTCTCAGACCAACGTTGAGTTTTGGGGCCGTTCATATCAATGCTTTCTACTTATTATTTGTCCAAGATAATAGAACAATTACATGCGATTGTAGTCTGTTGTAGTACTTGTCTTTTTTGTATGTATAGTTCTTATTCAATTGGCTGTTCCCACAATTCAGTCATCTCTGCAATGCATCATAAAACGATCACAATACAATGCGGGGGAAAGGTTAAAAATATTCCAATTAGTTAAGAATCACGAACAAGACTAAATTCTCCACAAGCATTTACGGAGATGGTTTAACAAACTAATTCAATGCGAGTAATACAGAGATAGCTTAATTGTGGGAATCTCTCAACGTGACTTTTTTCTAACGTCAAAATTAAATGTATAATTTGAAATGACGCCAGTTTATTTTGTTATTGTGTAAATCCCAGTGGGCAAAATCTTCAAAAAGTCTCTGTGAAGGTGTGCATTTTTTAATTGAAACAGCAGGCAATATTGCTTGTCATTCCTATAGAAAACACTCCTTCTCATAGACTTTTTGAAGATTTTGCCCACTAGGATGTAATCAGATGCAGCATGTTTACTCGAGGTTCTTTGTGTTCAAGGATATTAAACCCATTGAATTTAATTAAGAATTGAAAGTTTAACCACTTGTCAAATGTCTTAACATTTTAAATGATGGTTTAAAAAGGTGTTTCTTTCTGAAATGTTTCACTATTCCACCGACTTATAAAGATGCATTGAAAAACATTTGCGAAATCATCGAAGGATTTTATGTCGCTAAAGAGAGTGTCGTGACCTCTCATTTTCTCGTGCCTTTCTCTTTACCAAACTTACAAAAATATTTGTATTTTGTAGCATTGAATTCCATCCAGGGTAGAAAATGGTCCTTTTATGTTATGCGTGAAAGACACACGTTTTTAGGCAATCAGATATCACTGCAGTCGTTGACAAAAATTACATTAAATAATCACTGCGTATTCTTCTCTACCGAGGTTATTCCTACTTCAATATAGGTTAATGTAACTAGATGCGATCATCACTAATTTGCGGTGAAAACCTTGTTATTTCTGTTATTTTTCAACCAAAAAGTTTATTGACATTTAAAGTTGCTGTTTATATAGAACATACTTTAGTCGTACAAACTTTCGCGAGCAGAAACTTTCGCGAATTTTGGCCCAATTCGCGAAAGTTAATGTCTTCAAAAATTCTCGACTAAGCGATTCGCGAAAATTTATGCTCGCGAAATAAATGTTTTTCCTTGATTCGCGAAAGTTTATGCTCGCGAAAAAAAATTTAAAAAGCTCATTTTTTTTCAAGGTTTGAGAAGAATTTTCGGATACTGTAATGTATTCTTCAAAACGAAACGTCTCAATATAAACAAATTTACACTAATCTAGTCTATTTGAATAACATCAGCAACTTTCTCTGTATTGTTCGCGCGATTTTGGTTTCGGGGTCTTGGTAAAGCCGGACCAAACATAGTTCTGATATCCGTTTGTTTTGCACTTTTTTTGGGAGGAACCTTGTTCTTTGGAGGATACTTGTTTTTTTTAGGATTCCTAATTTCTTCTTGTTCGATATCAAGAAACACACTTTTTTTTAAAAGCATCATGTATTTTAAGTTCAGCCTCGGCCATGCTAAAAAATCTTAAGGGTCAAGCCTCAAACATGCTTATAAATTTAACTATTCAAATATCATTAACTACTCAACTATTTCGGTTGGTAAAATTTACTTCTTTATGCTAACTTCTTAGCCTCAAGATATCCTTAATATATGCTTAAGATATTCTGCCTCTGTATGCCTATAAAACACTGGTGTAACACACAACTGTTGTATATGAATTTTTTTATTCTTGAAAATCCATGCATTTAAAATTTCAGTTTGGTCTTGATTCGCGAAAGTTTATGCTCGCGAAATTTTCTAAAATGCTCGATTCGCGAAAATTTATGCTCGCGAAATAAATTTTTCTGCCTCATTCGCGAAAGTTTATGCCAAAAATTTCGCGAGTGTCAAAACTCGCGAAACTTTCTGCTCGCGAAAGTTTGTACGACTAAAGTAGAGAAAATAAACAATTAATTTGCGTGTTGTGTGTCAAATTAAATTTGTTTTGTAACCGAAATGAAGATCCCATTTAAATGATGAAGAAATACGAGTGAAGAAAAGTCTTATTATGACATTGGAAAATGAATTTGAAGTTGTGAAAAATTTGTTTGGTAGTTCATCGTCCGTCTTTATTTTCTTATAGACAGGAGCTTATATATATTGAGTTATAAATTATGTATGGAGGTTTGGTCCCTGGCCGTTTCGTGTGTACTCACTGTTTAAGTAGGAAAAATTCTGATATTTCTAGTTATATTTACGTGTTACGTTCGGAGAATAAAACCCACATTTCCAGGGTGTATCAGAGATAAGGGTCAAGTTTCACCATTCCGATCACTAGACTCGCAATACTTAACTACAGTAAAAGTGTGAATCATGCAGCATTCAGTCAAAAATTAAAATAATGGTTTAGCTATCTCAGGCTATAAAAATATCATGTAAATCTTTCTTTAGATTATCAAATTCGTCCAGTTTGTAAGGCAGAAGGGATTGAATGAAGTTCCAAGAGGATACACAATTGTATCTTATTGATTTTTTTCCAAATTAAGTTGTGACAGTTTCAATGAGATTCAGTAGACCAGTAAATCTCAAAGCGATTTAGCTGAATAATGAATATCTTGAGAGGATTAGTTTGGTCACAAAATAAATCGAATGTAAAAAAACGTTTTCAAAGAAAAACAGTTTTCTTCTGAAAGGTAGTTTTTTACAGAACTATAAAAAAATGACGTGGATTTACAAATTGCAAAATGTTAAGTTTACATATAATGGGTTTTTAAAAAATACAGAATTCAATACAATTTCCACAAATTCGAATATTACTTAAAATAGCAGTTAAATAAATTAACAACAAATTCTTGATGTTATAAAAACGCCCACAACTTAATTCAATGGATTATTAAATAATATGAATATACCATTAAATTGTTTTTAAAAAAAACAAAAAACCTGAGAATCTTTTGGGTAAAACAACTCCTTCCTATGCTAGAACTTTCATTGACTAAATTCAAACATATGTTCGATTAACAGTAATTAGAGAGGTTTTAAAAAGGCTTCATGCCTATCGCATTGTATATATCTAATGATAATATAATATAAAAGGGCTTGAGATGAGAACAGCATGTTATACTAGTGTTTTTAAGGAATAAATAAATATCATCATAATAATATAGCTAGCTATTATCAACGTAAAAGAAAGTAAAAAAATGCAAAATAAATAATCGCAGAAATTATCAATTTCAATTGATTCATAGAAAACTGCATTTAAAAATTCTTCCATCTTGAGGTGCAATCCCTGACATTGTTAAACAAAACACCACTGGTTTATTTCTTATATAAAAAAAGTTCTCATCTTCTTTTACGTGTTCGATTTTCATTTCCACTCTTACTCTTGTGAGACGTTTTCACTTGTGCTGATGATTTCATTACTTCCGTATGTTCATTAACAGTGTCAAGACGACTGCCAGGTAGGAATATAATTGCTAATATACAAACAAATTGAAATATTCCACCCAAAAATAATCCATATTTAAGCACAATATCTAGAATCGAATCTGCCGCCATGTTTGTTGACAACATGCGTATTTTGAGTGTATGACCTTGAGGTTCATTAAATTTTCGCGCTCCATCACGTCAATTTTTTTTTTAGTTGACTTTAAATTATACCTTCTTCTCAGGTGTGGTGTCAGGTCGAGCCTTCAGTCTTCAGAGGTAAAGAACTAATCTGATTTTAAAGCTTTTTGTTTTACATGTATTTTTTTTTACTTAGTAGCAATAAACAGTAAATAATCATTATTTTGCATCATATCAAATCGAAGACGAACTTTTTTTTGAGATCATGATGATGAGTGGCGATAAAAATTGTGATGATAAAGAAGTTAAAGAAGAAGACATTGCAGTTACAGATAGTGCTGTGAAAAATAATGTAATCGATGAATGCATGGAAGTAACTGCAGATGGACCGTTTAGTAGGGTGTTTAAAAATAATTATACAAGCCGAATAGTTTCCAAAAACATTGATAAAAAGGAAAACATTGAATACACCTACACCAAATTTGAACCAAATGGAAAAGCTTTCATCCAAAATGTTAATCACTTAGAGAAGATATCAGCAGATGACGTTTATAACATGGATGCATTTCCACGAGGAATTGTGACTCTTCTTAATGTACGTGACTTCCATAAAGAATTACTTTTGAAATCTCGTCAAGGAACTGATAGAGATGCTGAAGATTTATGCAGATTATTTTTGGACTTGGGATTTATTGTTGATCGCCACGATAATCCGTCAGTAAATAAAATACATCAAATAGCAGAAAATGTTACCAAAGGAAAACATACTGAACAAAGTTGCTGTATTTTCATTGTGTTATCTCATGGTGAAAGAGATGGTACAGTTTATGGAACAGATGATGCCATTAAAATTTCTGATATCACTGAGAAATTTCATGGTGAAAAATTTGCTGGCAAACCAAAGTTTTTCATTTTTCAAGCATGCCGAGGCTATCGTGTTATGGACTCGGTCAGCGTTCTGGAACGTGATGGTCCACCCTCCAAAAAGTCTCAGAGGAACTTATTGACACTTCCAACAGAAGCTGACTTTTTATACGCATATTCAACAGTTCCTGAGTATTTTTCTTATAGAAGTCCTTCTGGTTCGTGGTTCATTCAAGCATTGTGCACAGTATTTCGTGAGAAAGCGCATGAAATGGAAGTGTACCGGATGCTCACTAGAGTAAATGAGAAAGTGGCTCAGCGTGAAGCTAACACTGGTGATCCGAAATCTCAAGGGTCAAGGCAAATAGCATCCATTGTTAGTCAATTGAGAAAGGATTTCTACCTCTATCCTGCTTACAGACTCGATAAAAATTGATTTGGTTTTTAGATTTATCAACAAACAATGTAGTGTAGTATTCAAATTTTTGCTGCTTTTGAAGCTTGTTGTTGCATTTAAGGAGGCATGGAAAAAAAATTGTTGTAGATATGCAGATACACAGCAAATTCTTAAACACCGAAGATAATGATTTTCATTTTTAATAAATATGTAATTTCATGTTTATTTATGATGACCTTCTTGTTTAGTGATAAATATAAGTGATTGAAAATCTTTAACAAAAATAAGCTGAATATATACAAAACAGAAAAGTATTTATTTAAAATCATGTTAAGCCTGAATTGTATTCGGTATTTTCGTATAAGTAATTGTTTGAAAAAACTGGAAGGTCAAGACAAAGAAATCTGATTTCTTTTAAATTTGAAAGGGGCAGTCTTCGGGAAAATTGCTTATACAGCCCAGGTAGATGATAGATCTTCACTATAATAAATACTTATTTTTTTATTTACACATTTGTTATCACATTAAATTATGATTTCAAAGCCAACCTCTACTCACCAATATTTGTACAGATCCCCATTGAGCATGTTCAGAATATTATCATGTACAGTGAATGTGTGCTTTCTCACCTTGTCTATTTCCATGCGTACAAAATAATTGAATGATTGGGGGGTACGAAAAATTGTTGAGTGAGTGAAGGTTGACCTGAAAGCACCGAACATGCCTGAAAAATCATGGCTATGTGTCTTATAATAAACATTAATCAAAAAAACACTTTTATCTGAAATGACTTGCATTGATACTTTTAGTGAATTGATTTCAGTGTCAAATTAATGTCAAGATTGCTATAGATGAGTTTTTTTATAGATCTATTTAACAGAAATAACTTTTTCATTTTTGTATTCCACTTTTTTTAATAAAAATAATTCATACAGTCAAACTGTGTGTTACAATTACCATATTTCCTTATTTAAGCACCTTCAAAAAGTTGCAATTATTACTCTTGTTTTGTTTACTGATTTTCAAAATAGATTTGTAAGTGTAATCACCATGTTTGGTTTAGATAGTCAAGTCGAAAATTGAACTGAATTATAAATTGTTTTTGTTTTTCCTTTGGAACAATTTTCTTCGAAAAAATTTAGCCGTCTATTGAATACGATTCAGTATAATTTATAAAACATTTCCTAATTCCCTGTCTCGAAATCGATTGTTAATTATTATATATTTTTATATATGAAGTCTTAATCAGAGTACATATTAAAAAGGTCTCTGTTATCTTTAAGGTTCCTGTTAAAAATTTATAAATAATCTTAGAAAACATATAAATATTTAAATAGTTTAAGATAAGGGTAAAAAATATATATATATATATTATAGATATGCAGTTTAAGATGGTATAGAAAATAAAAATGTAGATAGAAAAATATCAATAACAGATCCAGTTGATTGGAAATACAGATACATGGCATACTCTGATTGGCGTTGAAAACCAATGTAAGGGGTATTCGTACGATAATCCTTAAAATTTTAAGAAGCCTAATTCCTATAAAATGTTCTCGTAAAAAAGACGTGTATTTGTTAAACTGCTGCGACGAGTTACGCCAACCTCAAACCCAGGGTCTCTTGCCTTTTCGATATACGGATGACCGCCGCCTCGACACCCTGGGTTCGAGGTTGCAGTTACGCATGTCACTCAAAAATTTATTTAGAACTATCCAAGATTTGATGGGTCGAGTAGAATTCCTGCACAAAACAATCGTTTTGAGAACTTTGAACTCCGCCGTCATCAACAGAAGTATTTTTGTTTAGTTTGTCATTAGAAAAGAAGTTTCTAATGTTTAAATATAACCTTTGAGCTTTCGAAATGATGGTGAAATCTTTTTTTTTTTTCGTATTTTTAGATTGCTCAAATTTCGAACCCAAGTGTCTATTGCATTTTCGACGGACGCAGCGCTGATATATCGAAAAGGCAAGAGATCCTGGGCGCGATTGCTGTAAACCAGAAAATGACTTAATATAACCTTTGAAGCATAACGTGACTCTACCCTCACTTACCCAGACACAATTATAAGGTTTGCACCATAAATTTGGGTAAGAGGTTGAGCTGTCAGTCAGTTTGGAATGCTCGACATTAAAGACTGAAGAACGTCTTTCATAGTACTTCGTTCAGCTTTAATGTGTGTAAGAGGAAGTCGTTTTAAGAAACGCGCACAGGTTAATAAAATTGACGATTTTGAAATTATATGTGACACATCTAAGTGTGAAACATTAATAAGGCCTACATATATATAACAACATAGATTTATTACTTATTTTACTGATGTATATTCTATTGAAAAATAAATATTATTAGACGTGCAGACTCACATTGTTGAGAAAATGGTGACATATTTCCTCTAATTATTCACGCGAGTCAGAAAAAAGAATATAACAATTTTATCCCTTGCGTTAAAAATTAAGAGAAACAAGAGGCCCTGGGGCCTGAAGGTCACCGCCGTTGGGCATACCAGAAAAGTAGTACACATTACGAACTAGAACACTTCAGATAACATTCCGCGTGTATTTACTAAATTTCACAGCCTTTCTCCTGCAGCGGCAAGAACTACATTTTAGAAAGAAAAATTGTACCAAACAAAGAATTCTATTCTGAATCTGATATTCTTTATAACTGTAGATTTTCAACCTGAAGTCCTTATACTGGAGTATTGAATACAATTATTCATGTATTGTGAATTCAATCTATTATAAAAAAATGTTTACAATAGTACAATGTAACATAATATGTGCCAAAGTAAAAACTGAAGAATATATGAAGAAAACTGAAGAATATATACTTCTCACGTGACAAAGATAGCTGAGCAATGGAAATCATTTTTTGGAAATATCTGTAAGTAAAAAATCTGGTCAAGTTCAGATAAGGCCGACAAGTTCAAAGACTTCGGACAAGTCTAGGTAATTCTGACAAGGTCAAGTTTTGAGGAGGAGTTCTGGCAGCAGATACGAGATAATACCGGAGATGATGCCACCAACAAAGGACCTAAATAATAAATTATATAACTGTAATACAATCTCAGATCCACTAGTGATGAATTTCTAACTATTTTTCACAAGTATTTTTAGAAATTTTAGTGGGAAGAATGTGATTTTGTTTTCATTTTAATCTGAAAAAACAACGAAAATTGATTAATTTAAAAAGAAATTCTGCAATATCCCTTATTTTGATAATCTCCCAAAAGTTAATGGGCAAAAATTCACAAATTTGTGGTCAAAAGGAAGTGTCATAGGAATATCCGGCTTAGTTGCAGTTCACTCCTGGAATGATTATCTTGCCCTGCAAAAATGAATCATAATGAATCATTCTTTGGAACCATTACAGGTAGTCTGATCCATAGTAGCAGTTTTTGTGCAAATTTAATTTCGTGAATTGAGATAAAATAAACTTTTTCCCAGGAATGTAATTTTGTTAATTTCGCAAATAATTAGTCTTCATATTTTTTAAAATTATATATTACTATGCATACGTTGACAGACATTGAGGCAAAAATATTCTTTCCTTTCACAAGAATTTAATTTTAAGAATACGTGAAATCCATTTTTTTCCACCTTGAAGTATATATTTGGTATATATACAGTAAAGCCTGAAATAAATTGACGCACCTGTGAAGGAATGAATTTTTACATGAAAATGCAAAAGATTTGTAAAGTCTGTTACATGATGAAGTCATTGTCATCAACACGATTTGGTAGGGAAAGCTAACAATCTTAAGTGGAAATGTAAAGTTTCTTTCTTTCTTTTGGATCATTTTTATCAAAATAAAATGATAAAAAGTCTTTTATTCTCGGATTTGCTCTGACAAGTTCAATAGAAACTCTGTCACAGTGTCATATTTTGGTGAAATTTATGAGAGCGTATTAGGAAAAAATAGAATTTTTAGTGCATAAACGAATCGGTTAATACACCGATATAGTCAAAACAACAAGAACGTTCACAGAAAAAAAGTAAAGATTGGCGGCTTACGCTCCTTCACGGGAAAGAGATTACCAAATATCAAGTTTCATATCAATATCAATTATTTTCTTTGATTTATTTGACTGTAAATATTAGTCCAAATTGTGTATAAGGGGTACCGCTATTTAAGTTTAATTTTTGTCATCCCCCAACAACCGTCATTATCCACTATGTAAATTTTAATGTATGTTTTTTTTCGTTTTTAAAATAAAATTAGGAGAGTAAACAAGTCTTAAGTTAACACAAGACAGGACTCCACCCAGCTAACAATTTTTAAAAGTACAAAAACTGCCACCACAATCAGGGTCTCTCTCTACTCCATATTATGTGTGTGATGTGAGTGTGAAGTGAATTTATATAGCTAAGAGAACGCTATATGTTAAACACCCAGGAAATATTATGTGTATTTGTATTTTCATCAACAGGGAATTTGTGAAAGGCTACAAAAAAGGGGAGAGGAGGGACAGAAGAGGAGGGAATAAAAATCGAAAATGGGATTGAACAGTTTCTCACAAAATCAATGTCATTATAAAAAAAAAGTTTAGTGTCTCCAAAATAGCCCCATTTCTCAGAATGAAAGCTCGTAGTTAGTTCACATTACAAAAACATTACAAAATTACAAAAACAAATTGCTGAAAAAAAACAAAAGATAACAAAACCTGAATTGACAGTCTGAACAACAGAAAAGAAGAACTGAGCACATCAACAAGAACAGATGATGGAGTAGAAATTTCTGAAGTTCCGTGCTTAAACTGTGGTAAACGATTCCGCACTCCACGGGGTGCACTCCAGCATCAGAGACAATGTAAAGTAATTGGAAACAGAGTAGAAATAGGTGAACCACCACCTCCACAGCCATCAACTAATCCAAGTATTGCGATTGGAAATGAAGAAACCCAGAACGTTATTACTGCACCGAAGTTAAAGGTAGCGACTTTATCGTAATGATAAACGAAAGTTATGAAAAAATCGTTTATTGGCGACGAAACCTATTCAACCTACCAAGTGGAGGTGCCGGTAAAGATTTTATCAGAGAAGTGACAAGATTACTGAATGCTTGGACGGAGAAGAGCCCTCTCCGAACTATTTCAATGAAGGCAGTACATATCATGCCTGCTCTGCTCCTCCAGAAACCAAGCAAAAATTCAAAGGCGAAAGACCATACAAGAGCATTGGAAAGAAGATTGAAGCTGTGGCACCAAGGTAATATTGCCGAGCTGGTTGATGAAGCAGAAACCATACAGTCAATGTTATCGAGACCAACTGAGAGAAGAAACATCGAAACTATCTCAAAAATGTTTAAAGGAGAATTAACGTCAAAATTAACGTGCCTTTTTTTTTCGATAGTTCGATAGTATTGTGAAAGAAGAACTTGTGTTCAAAATTTCAGCTTCATTGCACCATGTTTCATCAAGTTATGACCAAATAAAGTTTTCTATCTTTTTGAAAGTGTGACGTCATGTATGTCCAAGGTTAAGTTCGCGTTTGTGATCTAACATTTATGATCACGCTAACAATAAATGAAATCGATTAACTTTTTCCTTTTCAATTGACTATTGAAATGTTTTTAAACATAAAAGAAAGAAAAAGAAGTTAATGCAGCTACGTCGTAGGGAATACGCGGATGAATAAAGTATAAAGAATAAAGTATTTTTCTATTTGTAATTTAAATTTTTTTTTCACTTTTTAATAAGCTTCCAATTTTAAAGTTAATAAGACAGAAATGACGGTTTGTAAGGCATATGGATGCTCATATCACAGTGGAAGAGTAAGTGAGAAAAACCCGAAACGTTCATTACATCGCTTTCCCAACCCAGAGAAAGAAAAAGATCGTGCTGAAAGATGGGTCCACAACACTGGAATAAAATTCAAGTTGACATCAACGAATTATAAAAAAACATATTTATGCGCTGAACATTTTCATCAAGATTGTTTTGAAGAGGATTTACAGGCAAAATATGTTGGTTATTCAACTAAAAAGACAACTCTAAAACCAGGAGCTATCCCCACATTATTTAATCACAAAACGTTCAACACGATAAATATGAATGGAGAAACAACTCAGAGCAAAAGAACTTCATCATTGAAAAGAAATATTCAGAAGGAACATGATGAGGTACGTGCGTTAAATCTTTTACTAAACACCTGTTTATATCATATTTCAAATATACGTGAGAACTTTTATTGACCTGGTTGTTACTTTATGCTTTGCCTCATTTTTCGTTGTTTTTATCATTTTTTTATTTGCTCTTTTTATTCGTTATTTTATTCCTTTGTTTATTTTAATACTCATTGATTTATCCATCCATTTGTTTATTTATCATTGTCGTTGGACTAATTGAATCCGACAGTTTTTTGTTTGTTTGTTTGTTTGTTTGTTTGACCACTTTCCTCCCTCCCTCCATCCCTTGCCAGTGTCAAAAGAAGTAAAACACAATCACGTGGCCAAACCATTAGTTTCCAGTATTTTTCTTGTAAGGTCATTGCCAAGCTGCTTTGCCCCGATGCGTCATTACAACAATCTGTCGACGAACTTGATATCAGAACACATACAAACGATTTTGAAATATTGGTAAGATGTCCTTGAAATAACCAATCTGTCTAACGTCGTAAGGAATAATAGCAGGCGTACGTGTTTATTTCAGGATACCTGCGCTGCTAGAGATTCTGAAGGCATTAGTTGTGACGGAAATTCATCATTCAATCATTCAGTAAGTCCTTTAGGCTCTTTTGACCCTTTCCAAAGACACTTTTATTCTTATCTTGAACTTCATATTTGTATAGACATTATCGCATCGAACAGCGTCAATTGGAATTCAGACAGATATTGACATGGAGATACTTTCCCTCACTGGAGAAAATCGAAAAAATTCTTCTGTTGTTATGAATACCTCTTGCTCCACAATGATTGGAAATGATGACTCTGAGTACTTCAATGATAATGACTTTGAACCCAACGAAACACAATGCAGTAATTCCACAGTGGACACATCGTTCATTAGATTGGAAGCTGATGATGAGGTATCTGTGCTGAAGGATCGCAAGTTTGTTGTTTCAGAAAAACAATTGGATGAGCTGCTAAAGCGAATAACTTGCCCTGAGTGCTTTGAAGTTCCTGTGTCAACAAAAAAGATAGTAAGTGGAACTAGTGTGTCCGTGAGAACGATGTGTGCGCACGGTCACTTGGTTACGCACTGGTCCAGCCAACCATATGTGGGAAAAATACCAGCCTTTAATTTGTTGGTAGCATCAGCTATTGTTTTTTCAGGTTAGCAATATATTTTATCTATTATCTTCTCAAAGATATTTATTTCCCTACGTCAACTGTGATCATCTCAATCGGCACATAATAAATGTTGTTGAATTCCAAAAATTTACTACTTGTACGTTCTGTCCGTTGTAACAATGCAACATACTTCCCTTTACTTCATCTTTATTGTTAGGAAGCACATATGAAACAGTCAGGAAGCCTTTGGAATTTTCTGGCCTACAATTTATCAATTCAAATACTTTCTACAAAGTCCAGAGAACTCTTGCTTTACCTGCAATTAACAAAATATTTGAAAGAAGTATTGTTGCTGCTAGAGCCGAGGCTAACAATACCACCGCTATTTTGGGTGACGGTCGGTTCGATTCACCCGGAAAATCGGCAAAATATTGTTCCTATACGTTCCAAGCAGCATCTACGAACAAGATCATAGCGTCTTCAACTATACAGACAAAAGGAGGGAAGGGATCAGCCCCGCTTGAGTTAGAGGGGTTCAAAAACTGTTTGGAACAATTGGAAGAAAACTCATTCAATGTTGGTACCGTTGCAACAGACAGAAATAAGCAAATAAGCAAGTGGCTGAGGGAAAATCGACGGAAGATCATACATCGCTATGACCCGTGGCATTTTGCAAAGAACATCAAAGGAAAATTAAGGCCATTTGCCAAACGGAAGGGATGTAAGATTTTGGCTGACTGGGTCAAGCCTGTCGGCAATCACTTGTTTTGGTGCGCAGAAAACTGTGAGGGTGATCCAGAAATGTTAATCCAGATGTGGAAATCTGTGTTGCATCATGTAAGTAATCGCCATAGGTTCAAAATCTATCCTAAATATTCGAAATGCCGTCATAAACGGTACACAAGAGCTGAAACGTCGAGAAAAAAATGGATAAAAAAAGATTCTGCTGCTTATAATTATTTGGAAAAAGTTGTTATGGATAAACGCAACATAGCTGACATGCCAAATCTCGCAGAGCCTTATCACACTGGGAATTTAGAAGTCTTCCACTCAGTTGTTAACATGTACGCACCAAAAAGAAGTGCATTCGATTACCATGTCATGGACGCCCGAATCAAATTGGCAGCTATCGACTTCAATGCCAATGTCAACAGAGAGCAAGCCACAATTGTTAAATCGCGCAAAGGAAGTGGCAGCGTCGGTGAAAAGAAGTGGAAAATTCAGGTTGCTAAGCAATCTAAGGAATGGGTGGCAAAAGAGGTGAAAAAGCCGAAGTCATATGAGTTCGTCAGTGAGCTGTTGTCTGAGGTTGTGGACCAGAAGAGATCCGGTGTCAAAATAGATACACAATTTCATGCAATCGAAGGGATTTTGAGAAGTCCTCAAAATATCGCCGCCAGTCAAAGGCCTGACGTGAGGGAAGTTGTGGAGAAGCGGACTGTCCTAACACGATTCAAAAAGAAAGGAAGCTAATTGTACGATATGTTATTTTGAAAATTATAATGACTACATTATAACTGATAACTAGCATACAGTTCGAGTTGCAATTTCTGTTCACCTGTTACCGCAGTGTAAACTTTGTAAACTTTGTCTGGGTTAGTGAGGGTAAGGGACAGGCTTAGCCTTCATTATTCAAACACTTTTATAAGAGTTTCTACCAATAAGATTTGGTGATCAGAAATTGGTAAATAGACACACTCCTAGGCTAAAAGTCTAAATCTAAAAATTCCTTGAATCCAGCATATGAATTATCCCCAGACAAGAATTCGCCTCTTATTCTACTGATAACACATGCTGGGATGACGACACGATTTCCTCTCCCAAGCTTTTCAAAATGATGTACCCAGGCTGTATATTGAGAGTATGCCATGAATCGATAGTTTCTAAAAAAGAATACGTTAAATAAAGCTGGAGGATTTGACAGGCGTTTTTTTGTTTGTTTTTTGTGTTCGTCTTTTCATTAGCGCGACTATCTTATAAAAACCAGGTTATATTCTGTGTAAAGAAAAAATTTTCATTGCTTGTTCTATTTATTTAACAACAATGAAAAAAAGATTGTGCGCAATATAACAAACTCAGAAAAAAATATGCAAAAAAAAATATATACTAGAAATGTTTTCACCAATAAAATAAGATAATCTTACTTAGATGTGAAATTTTTGACGTCCTTGAAGTTTTTCTTGTATCTTTGAAATTGAATGTACGCAGTTTCCAGAACAGTTTTATTGAGACAGATAATATCGAAATCTTTGTGCTCAGTTATACAACACGTGTTTTGTAGCTTATCATCCAACAAATCAGGAAAATCCTTCTTACAACATTTTGATTCTGTTAACGTTGGCATTAGAGTACAATGATGACAATAACACCAGTGCAAGTTTTCCAACCGACTTGAATTCAAATTGTTGTCGTCATCATCTTCGCTACTACTCACTGTGTTATCACCGGGCATGGTGGGCTCTTCGTTTGGAATACCTAAAGCCTTCATTTCTGCTTCAGTATATTCCGGCTCGTTCATGTATAGGCCATCCTGTTCAGTGGAAACTGAATCAGAACTACTTTCAAAGCTTTCGCTCAGTTCGTAGACACTGGATGAACCTTCAACGCTGCTTATGCTATCTTCGTCCATATATATTATAAAACAGATGGACATACGTGACGTCACAACTCTAATAACGGTTAGTTGTGGAGCATGACTTAAAATGCTTATTTAAAGCGAAATAAAAATTTTTAACAAATTTGGATCAAGCCATTTAATTTGTAAAAAGATAAAGTTTTATTTTAGCCAAAGTTGTTTTTTGACGTTAATTCTCCTTTAAAGATAAAATACAGAAAGGCGATGTTAACGGTGCAATCAAAATCCTAACAAATAATATGCGTGGTGGAATACTACCTATAAATGACGAAACAATTGGATTGTTAAGAGAAAAACACCCCGATGCGAGAGAAGCCGACGAAAACAACAAACTTGAAGGTCCTTGTGAAAGAATAAATCCGGTAGTGTACGTAGCAATTGACGAATCACTGGTTATGAAGGCAGCACTTGAAACTAAGGGTGGTTCTGGACCGTCTGATCAAGACTCTGATGGGTGGTGAAAAATCTTAACATCGAGAATGTATGGTGACTGTGGAAGAGATCTTAGGCTTGCGATAGCAAATATAATAGTCCAAGAGCTCTCGTCACATCTTTTCATATCATTTTCCTCAGAATTTTTACTAGTCTCAATGTCTTGGTTTTGTGGCAAGTATGAACGATCTGCCAGTCTGTAAGGGTTTTCAGGGTTCCTGTGACCTCCAGAGACCAAAAAGGGAGCTGTAAAAAAGGCTTGTTTTCATATCATGAGCCTCAGACTTAATATTTTTCCTAATGGAAGGTTTATGCGTCAAGAACTGAAAAATACAAAATCTGACTAAAAATTTGGGTTCCTTGGGCAATCTGACCCTCTCAAAGTCCGTTGAAAATAGGCTCATTTTCATATCATAAGCCTCAGACTTGAATTTTTTACAAAAGGTAGATATATACATTGGGGAAACAAAAGCGTAAAAACTGACCAAAAATTTGGGTTCCTTGGCCAATCTGACCCCTTCAAAGATCTTACGCAAAAAGGGCTCATTTTCATATCATAAGCCTCAGACTTGAATTTTTAACAGAAAGTAGGTATATACATTGGGAAGACAAAAACGTAAAAACTGACCAAAAATTCGGGTTCCTTGGCCAATCTGACCCCTTTAAAGATCTTACGTAAAAAGGGCTCATTTTCATATCATAAGCCTCAGACTTGAAATTTTTACAATAGGTAGGTGTATGCATTGGGGAAACAAAAGCGTAAAAACTGTCCAAAAATTTGGGTTCACTGGGCTTTCATGTCTGAAAGGCCTCAGTTGAAACTTTGTTTATAATAGGAAAAGCAATGTTACACCTGTTACAAATTTTTTCTTGTCAACAATATGACAAGTTTAAAAAGAATAGACAGCTTAACAAAAAAAATAAAATGAAAAAATATTGAAATGCTTCCAACTGTGAAACATTAGTTCAACATTATGAAATGCTCATCTCATATGGATTTCTGCCATCTTTAGTAGCTCTAAAGAAATAACACAGAAAAGGTAAATGAGCAGCATTGGCTTGAAGTTCAAAGGGTATTTTTAAACGTTCTATTCACACCACTTAAAGTCTCGTTTTGCATCTGTTCGGTAGTTGTATGTATACTTATTAACCCTGTAGGTAAAAAGCTTACATTCTTCATCACTAGTTTCATTATAGTTATCTTCCTCATCATAGTTGCTGTCGTCCTCATCGTCAGAGTCATTTGACATATCCTTTTCTCCATTGACATTGTCTTCGTCTAAATCTTCATCATCGCACTCTGAGAGAAAACAAAGAATTAGTTTAATTATGCAGATTAAAATCAAATGCATATTAAGCATTGTATATGACAACCATATTAAAATGTAGTGATTTCTTGTTGCTAAGCAAAATACCTTCAACTTGGTGTACAACATTCACGATCTTTGGTGCAGCATCCCCATCAAACCAATGTAGGTTGTAATGACCATCTTTCATGATCCAACCAAAAGATAATGCATTTTCTGCTTGTTGGTTGGCGTGTATACAATTTCTCCATAGCCTGGAAATATGACTTGTCCTTTTGAGCTTTTCTAGCAGAACTTTTGAACATGGTGGCAACGACGCAGCATCAAGCTTTCTCATATTGTCTACTAAAGAATCGTCAGAACTCTTTGGCTTGTACTTCTTTAAAAAAAGTTCCAACCTTAACTCGTCCACTAGCTTCATCTTTTTCTGTCCATACATTGCACAAACAAAACTTTGTACAACCATGATATCTTCCTTCATGACTGTATTCCAATTATGGAGTTTTGAAAACACTTTTTGAACCTTTTCTTCCTTCTCTAGTAATTTTAATGGTCTCACTTTACCCTTTCGATTGAATGAAGCAGTGTAATCACAACCCGTAAAGGCATGAAACGCTGGAAGTGCCTTACAAAACAATTCACCTAGATTATCATAAAGTTGATTGACACTGATATAACGAAGTGTGTTCTTTGACACCATGCCTGGCTCCATCCATACCTGCATACCTTGTTCTAAATTATGAAATACACCTAAAGCAATCACCAAAACATCTGTATCCACTGTCCGAATTACTACATTAGTTGGCGTTGTTAGCTTGGAAAGATGGTACAGCATCCTGGTGTCAGCTTCTTCGTGGTTACAAGTGAATTCGTCTTCAACTGTTTTGATCATGACTCCATTTTGATTTTGAAAAGAATAACAAACATCTGAGGAATTGACAAAGACCTTTTTTGGACCTATTATGGGCACCAGTTCATCATTTTCCCAAACATTTGTCAAAAATTCTACCAATGCTTCCTTGAATTGATCAACCCGTAATGCTTGGAGCCAATTGCCAGGTCGTTTTTGTTCTGGGCCAGTTATTTGGTAAGTAACTGCTCTGTTGTCACCCCGCTTGTTCCTTTCACAATCTTTAATAGAGGGGCTGATGGTTTTATCAAATACCAGATGGATTTCTTTGCCACTTTGCCTACATATCTGTTTGAAAATAAATCTTGCCAAAGCACCAAAAGTGTTAGGTAATTCTACCAATAGATGTAGGAAAAACATTCCATCAATTATTCTCACATGGATAGTTTGTGGACTTTTGGTGACGATGCGCTTTTCTAGCTCCGACAGCAACTTTGATTTAGGTGTCTTTTGCATGAAACCATCAGAGTGACTTAGAGATAATGGCACTGGAGTAAGTGGATACTTTAAAACTTCTTCCATGTCAACTTTAGCTTGTAGAGCATGAAAAAGAATACTTCCAAATAGGTCTCGAGTCAACGTTACTGTAACCAATTTTTTTTCCGTTGCACTAGACACTTTGAATCGACCAGCCTCAGATGCAAAGTTCATTACTTTCTGACGTTTGATAGGATTGGAAATATTTTTGGGATCTTTTATACATCCTAGCATAAATTCATCTTTTGCCTTTGATCCAATTACTGAAACTTCTAACAAAAATGCTGATGTATCTGCTTTGGCATTTTTCCCTGCAGCTATATTAAAGAGATACTCTTTGTCAACTATTTCAGAGAAGGGATTCATTGTTTCCTCGATGGCTTTGATCAACTTGTCCAGATCTTTAGAATTCTGTTTTCGTCTGTGTGGCTTTAACTCTTCTGTGACATCTTCTTTCCTTGTCAGCCCCATCTCTTCAAAAACTTTAGATATGATTGTAACTCTTATAGAGTGGCTTTGGGCCCATCGTTGTCTGGCAGAAATAGAATTTGTTAATGAGCAAATTCCAGTTCGCTGACAAGCAGCATCAGCGTTGATAGTTTGCTCTAGTGTAAGATCAATAGGTAATCGTGAGAATTTTTTTGATGTCCTCCTCAAAGCGAAACATCCTCTTTGGAAATCTTCATAAACTTGTGGGTGCGTATCTTGCAGCTTGATCAAGTTATCGTGATAGATTAATAGCCATCTTGCATAATTTTGGTGATTGAAGGTGAAAAAGTAGCTCGTGATCTTCGGCAAACAGTGAATATAAAGATCAAGATCACCAGTCCTGATACTCCTGATAAATTGATGGTATAACTGGACCATTTCAATATATCCAAACCAAAATTTAGCTGTTTTACCATGGTTACCTCTGTGAGTTTCATCTCTGTACTTTTCGTATTTTTTTAGAATGACCGTCACTTTCTCTGGAAAAGACTCTTCTTGAATTTTCTGAAGGTCTTTCGATGCAAGAGATGACTTTAATTCTTCACTAGCAAAAAGATCTTCCTCCTCCAGAGTCAGCAAAAAAGAGTTGAAATGCAAGATTTCCATTGCTAATGCAAGAAGCTGATGCAACCTTTTGCTTCTTTTGTAGGCTTTACCTGATAAAAACGATGACAAAGACCCTTTTTCAATTAGATGACATTCGTTAAGGACATACGGGCCACCTGAATCTGCAATATACTTTCCAAGGACACCGAAATAAGACATCTCAATGTGAAACGAACCCAGAGCAACAAATACATTGTCAAATTGTGGTGATTCTTCGGCTTGTATTTCAAGTGCTATTTTTGCGATTGCCAAATCATACGTTACGGGTATAGTAGCCATATCACATTCTTTTGCCATCTGTTGCGCTCTCTTCATGGTTTCTCTCACCACAGCGGCAGAAGTAGGAGATGAATTGATTTGAGGAAGATAATACACTTTCTCTTTAGCCTGAGGTTCATCACTAATATACAATGAGTTCCATCCAACCCACATCGGTGCTTCTTTTTGAAAGAAGCAACACTCTATCATCCACAGTGTATCTTTAGTTTTAGCTGAAAAGTAGGATTTGGGGACCAAGGACCTTCTTTCATCATCCATTGGTACTATGGTGTGACTTGTGAGTTTCGGCTTTTTGTGATACGGTTCAATGTCTAATCCATCAGACACATATGCACGTTTTCTTTTAGAGTTTTGTTTACTTCTTGTTGTACTGGCTATCTTGTTAGATTCTTGTGTCACTTCATTTTCATTATCTTCTATCGGTAAACGCTGATAGGCTATACAAACAGTGTCATGAAGAGTGTCCTTACCACTAGATGTCTCTACGAATCGATCATAGTTATCAAAAGCTAGCCCAGTGCATTGATTTGAATCTGTTCTCATTTCGGGTGGAGTAATGTTTTGCTCGGAATACGAAGAAAATGCAAGTTCTGTCTCAAGCTCTTCCACTGTTGTGTAACTTACACAGTGTCCATAGTGATTCACCATTTCAATGACTCTGCGGCTTCCTGTTAAACTCTTTAATGCTAATCCAAGCTTCAGGTGCTTGGATGGTTTCTTTCTTCCAGATGAGACAGCAAAGATCACATCCTCAGATATTGATTTAACTCTTCTTAACTTTGCTGAAGACTTGCTTGTTCTACTTCCAGGTCCTGTTATCAATACGGTAAAGAAATTCAATACTTCTTCTGGAATTTCGATCTCTCCAGACATTATATTTTCCAAGGTTACATCTGATGACAATGGTCGATGGTCAGCCTCACTTATTGCTGTACGGAGGGCTAATGCCACTTCTCTCATCTTCTTAGCTAACTTGGTTTTCATCAGATGTTCTTTCCTGAAGGCCTCTTCAAATGATATGTTGCTGCTAAAGACCAGGTTACCTCTCCTTGTTTTCCCTTTTTGTATGATTATTTTCTCTTTGAAATGATGTTTGACTTTATTTTCCAAAGCCTGTGTTGATGTAAATAACAGATCTTTATCTGTTGAAAGCTCTGATAAGATTGCTGCATACTGGTTGTTTAGATCGGTCATTAGGTAAACTTCGTTTTGTTTGATGATTTCATCCTCTATTAGGTTACAAATTGATTTAAATGCCCTTTCATGAATTGATCTTGATCGATGCCAATTGGTCTGTTTATCTTTCGTCACTTTTCCATCATTCCTTTTCACTTGCTCTGCTTTAGTTTGATACTTTGTTCGACAAATAGCATGATACACAATTTCTTTTGCAACAAAGTCAACATTTCCAAGTTTAGCAAGCATCTGCTGGTCTTCTAACAACGTAGCATATTCTTTTACCTTTGCCTCAAAGTTTGAAGTTTCCGCACTCACCAAAGGTTGTTTTTTATTGTTGTGTTTCTTGTCTTTTCTACCACAAAATATACAAACTTTTGGTAGAACTCCTGTAGATGTGCATGGTAAAGTAGCTGTTTGGGATCTTGTAGTATAAGGAGCTACGGTGAAGTCTTCATCTTTATTCATGTACTCTTTGCTGAGCGCTGTAAAGCGTCTGTAACAGCATACATGATAACCTTCTGAACCACCAACCTTTTCCGGCAAAACAACATTATTGTACTTTAAATCTATGGACTTTCTGACTGACAGTATCGCGTTACATTTTTTCAAAGTGTCAAGATTGAATGAGGAGATGTTTCCATCCATTCTACCATCTCCATCATGAAAAACACACCATTTTCCTGAAAGAAAATGTAATTAAACGAATAAATATCTGTTGACAAAAGTTCTTCCAAGTAATGGCTCAAAAATCAGGCAACAAAAGTATTGATCATAACATACAAAAGGAAAAAAAAAGAGTAAACACATTTACCACCGCCGCTATTATCATTTTCGTTTAAACTTTTCTCCTGGATATCTTCGTGCTCATCCGCTAAAACCAGGATGAACATTTTTTTTATCTAATATGCCGAATTTAATAAAACATACTTCATTAAGAATTCTGAATTTTTTGTTATAGTAAATATTCTTAGCATAAAATAATAATAAATCATACCTGCTGCCATGTGAAAATATTTTTCCAACTGTTGTTCTTTGCATGTATATCTCACTTAATGATTTTCTATATCTAATATCTAATATCTAGTATTCTCTACATCGATATCTATATTTATCTTCAACTGTAAACGAAAAAAAGCAAAACAAAGCTTTAACAATTCTTTTAATGTATGTATCTCTATAACACAATAATGTTTTTATCAATACTTCTATTCTTTTGAACTTTCGAATCTCTCTAACTTTCGAATCACACAGTAAACGCTTTATAAAGAACTTAATCAGTCATGTGTAAAAATGTAAATAATGCACCATTTAAAATATCTTGCTACGAATTCAATTAACTCCTATATATGAAAATGAGCCCTTTTTACGTAAGATCTTTGAAGGGGACAGATTGGCCAAGGAACCCAAATTTTTGGTCAGTTTTTATGTTTTTGTCTTCCCAGTGTATATACCTACTTTCTGTTAAAAATTCAAGTCTGAGGCTTATGATATGAAAATGAGACCTTTCTACGTAAGATCTTTAAAGGGGTCAGATTGGCCAAGGAACCCGAATTTTTGGTCAGTTTTTACGTTTTTGTCTTCCCAATGTATATACTTACTTTCTGCTAAAAATTCAAGTCTGAGGCTTTTGATATGAAAATGAGCCCTTTTTGCGTAAGATCTTTAAAGGGGTCAGATTGGCCAAGGAACCCGAATTTTTGGTCAGTTTTTACGTTTTTGTTTCCCCAATGTATATATCTACCTTTTGTAAAAAATTCAAGTCTGAGGCTTATGATATGAAAATGAGCCTATTTTTAACGGACTTTGAGAGGGTCAGATTGCCCAGGGAACCCGAATTTTTAGTCAGATTTTGTATTTTTCAGTTCTTGACGCATAAACCTTCCATTAGGAAAAATATTAAGTCTGAGGCTCATGATATGAAAACAAGCCTTTTTTACAGCTCCTTTTTTGGTCTCTGGAGGTCACAGGAACCCTGAAAACCCTTACAGACTGGCAGATCGTTCATACTTGCCACAAAACCAAGACATTGAGACTAGTAAAAATTCTGAGGAAAATGATATGAAAAGATGTGACGAGAGCTCTTGGACTATAACCAAAAGCTTATGCACAGAGAGTGTAGACGACAAATCGCTCGAAGGGTTTCTGGCGTGTAGACTTGTCCCACTAGACAAACAACCCGGTGTTCGACCTATCGGCGTTGGTGAAGTCTTGCGCAGAATCTGTGGGAAAACCGTTATGTCAGTGATTAAGAAGGATATAATCACATCAAGTAGCAGAGTTCAAATGTGTGCCGGGCAAAAAGCAGGCGGAGAAGCTGCAATCCACGCAATGAGGAGGGTTTTCGAAACTGAAGAAGCAGAGGCAGTACTCTTGATAGATGCAGCAAACGCGTTCAACAACATAAATCGTGAAGCTTTTCTGCACAACGTAAAAATGATATGGCCAGTATTCGCAAATTATGTCATCAATTGCTACCGAACACCTGCTAGGCTGTTTGTCATCGGAGGAATCGAGTTGAGTTCAAAAGAAGGAACTACACAAGGTGATCCAATCGGCACGGCAGTGTATGCGACAGGAACAACCCCTCTCCTTGACGAATTGATATCAGCCATTGCAGATCATGACGAGATGGCTGCATTTGCGGATGATATAACAGCTACGGGGAAGTGTGAGTCACTACGAGAATGGTGGGATAGCATTACAACTGTAGGTCCCCATTTCGGATACTATCCTCAACCCAAAAAATCATGGTTGATTGTTAAAGAACATCATTAAGTGAAAGCCACAGAAGTCTTTCAAGATACAGACATAAAAATAACAACTGAAGGTGAACGACATCTTGGTGCTGTGATTGGAAGTCAAGAATACCAAGAAAAATATTGCAAAAGCTTGGTGGAAAAATGGTCGGAAGGGTTGTCCCTTCTTTCTAGAATAGCAGTGACACAACCACAAGCTGTTTACTCATGTTATGTCAGTGATTATCAACATAAATTTTCCTACTTCATCAGGACAATACCAGGGTTTTGAGAGGTACCTACAACCGATTGAAGAAATCATTCGGCATCAGTTCATACCAGCAATCACAGGAGGTAAAACCATCAACAACAACGAGCGTGATATGTTAGCATTGCCTCCACGTTTGGGAGGCCTTGGGCTCAAAAATCTATGCGAAATTGCCCTAATTGAGCACGACAACTCTAAAGCTGTGACACAGCAGTTACAAAACAAGATACTAGGAATGAATGATGAAGAAATTGGGAAAAGTGTAGCTACTATCAAAAACGAAAGACGACAAAAAAATAAAGAAAAATTGGAAGAAATTAGAACGGACATGAGTGACGATCAGAAGAGAACGAACGGAATGGAATGGAAAGAAATAACTTGTAAAATCTTTGAAAAAAAAAAAAAAAAAGATGAAAGCGTGAGGACCGGGCTTTAAGTATGTTCTCCCTGTTTTAAACCGTACAGCGATGAACGGTTCAAATCGGAATGCCGTTCACAACCCGGGAACGGAGCGCCAATATCAAGAAAGTTTAAAAAAAATTTAGGAATAGCTATCGTATCGATGAAGAGAGAAGCTTTCCATTACTTTCATGTTCTTTTGATGGGTGATCTATGAGAGGGATCCATCAGCGTAAAACAATTATGTGGCCCTGTTTTATGGCTCTGATTTTCTTTAGCTAAGCTTCACTAATTACACTTTACACTTTTTTGGGCACACACAAAGCTATTTGTTTTTGGGGATGATCATTGGGTGTGTGGTGTGTGGGAAAGCCATGTTATGGTAAATCACACTAATAGCGGTGTAAAGGGACTTTTAACAGAAATAAATAAAAATGAGACAACCATTGTTTCTCCCCCTTCTTCCCTTTGCTTTGGACCAGGTGGCAAGTAAGACAGACCAGAAAAGAGTTTGTTCTCTTAGAGAGACGGAGCAAACATTTTGCAGCCGCTCCTCTGTGACTCTGTGACTGTGACTGTGATGTATGGTATAAATATTTACTTTTTGGAGATTCTTCTAATTCTGCCTTTAATTGTAGTTCTCTCTCTCTCTCTCCCTGAGAGAACTATATATGTAACACCGTTCCATTCCCTGTATAAAAATAAACTTGTGTAAATAGACCTTTTCACTTTAATATTTTTTCTGGGCATAATGTCACCAACCAATTTTACACTTCAAAAATTCTAACTGATTCACTATGATGAAATTCAATAGAGAAACTCCATCGCTGTCATAATGTTTGAGGTTAAACTTTACAAGAGAGTATTAGTAAAAAAAAAATGAGTTTTTAGTGCATAACTGTTGTTGCTGCATTTTGTTTTCAACAGTTGATAAGTTGATAACAGAAGTTGTCTAAAAACTAAAACTTGAATTTGTTCCAAATACTCTCTATTAAGTTTCACCCGCAAAAAATATCATACAGTGATGGAGTTTCTGTTGAATTTCGTCATATATTTAGCATTATCTTGGCTTAAAATCAAACCTTTACAGATATATATTATAAACTATGTGAGTTTCTATGCTGGATGCACTTATTCATTCACACAAGTTCTTTTGGGGTCCTACTTTTACAGAAAGTAAGCAAAGTTTCTTTGAAAACAAAACTTTATAATTGGGAAAAGTCTTCAAACGGAAATTATTATGCACTAGCTGCAGTATATACTGTAGTACCGTGTCCGCGTAAAATATTTATCTTTCATGAAAGATTGGTGTCTTCAGAAGTTAACAGTCTTTTGTTTTTATTTAATATGCATTTTCAGTTCAATTGTGTGTCTCAGTTAACGTTGTAGAATATAAAAGACTTAATGTCTTCATATAACATAAAAGCTGTACACAAATATCTTTTGTGTTAAATTTTATTCCTTTGCGAATGTGTAAAGTTTCTTTTGGGATGTAACACTCTGTTATATCTACAGGAACTGTAGAAATAATGGAAAGTATTGAAGAAGATTCAAGTGAAATGGTGAATAAATTGGAAATCACAAGAAATCCATTTGATAGTCAAATTTATGACAAGGAAAACTTTCCAATACTTGATGCATCAATTTTCGTCGATGCTACAACACCGCAACGACAATCAACTGATACATTCAGATGGTCCATTGATCAAATTGCAAAATTGAAACCGGCTGAAATGGATTTGTTCCCGAATCAGGAATATAGTGTAAAGTAAAAAATTTTAAGTGTTTTATTTAATTCATTTTATTTAATAAATCATGAAGAAAAAGACAAAAAAGCAAAACAAAAACCAAACAAAACCCAGGGCTATAATGTGACTTTTTGACCAGTAGAATTTTTCTCTGATAGCAGGTATTTTTTATTAAAGGAGAATTAACATCAAAATTAAGATGCTGTTTTTTCTTGATATTTTGAAACTATTGCTGATGAAAAGCTTATGTACTAAATTTCAGCTCCACAATTATTTTTGTTCAGTTATGAGCAAATAAAGTTTTGTGTTTTTTCAAAACTCTGACATCACAAGGTTGTTTCAATAAGTTTTCAAGCTTATAAACACACAAAGCTTTTTTCATTCACATACTTGTTTACGTAATTATAAAGTGGCTTGGCTTAAAAATTGATCGATTGTCATTGAATATTAACTTGCATTCTTATTGGCTACAGATTATAATAATATTAGAAAAATTGACTATACAACACCTGATGTTTGACTTGAAATTGAAAAGGCTTATCTTTTTAGAATTGAGAGAGGCAGTAAAAAATATTTAAAGAAAACAAGAACAAATAAAGGAAAAAAGTCCAGTTATTTGATGAGAATAAAAACTATCCAGTTCATGAGACCCAAAACAGTCTTCTTCTAGTTTTCTTGTTTTATATGTTAGCATTATATTAGAATTAGAATATTGTAATCAAAATGCTGTTTGTAAGGCATACAGATGCTCATATCACATTGGAAGAACAAGCTTTTGTTGAGTTTGTCCGCCTCAACGAACTTTCGCTGTCCCGTCCATATTTATTTTGAATGAGAGGTACATATTATGATGTCATAACGGGAGTTGTTGTGGAGTGTAACTTAAAATTTTAAGAGAAAAAGAAAGAGTTTTAAGAAATTTGGATAAAGCCTTTTTATTTTAAATCATGCATATACACTTTTATTTCATTTTATTCATTTTATTTTATTTTATTTTGATGTTAATTCTCCTTTAAGGATGAGCTCTTGGTATTCATGTCATATAAATTCTTCCAAAATATAACACTATTAAATTTCAGTTACGAAAGGAAAGAAGATGAAGAAAAAGACCAAAAAGAAGTTGACGAATACTTCAAAAATGTTTTGCTCCCTTCTCCGTGGCTTGACAACCGTTCGGAAGCGCTAAAGCGTGTCACATTTTCACCACATCCGCCGGCAACTAGATACATTTCGGAACAACAAAATATTTCACTGGCATTGAATTATATGTCGCCTCCGTCACCTGCTATTAAAGACAACTTCAATGATACTACTACTCCTACCATGCTGTCTGATGCTTGTTGTCAAACGACTTTGACTATCCCTGTCAACTTTGATCTGCAGTCGATCATAGATAAATGTTTTTATTCCTACTCAGAAGATTCAAGAGATGCCAAGGAACTAATGATATCTTCCTTGCGACGAAAGTTATTTGGTCAAGACATGAATTCGCCTGCCAAAGAGAACTTCCTTGTTGTCCCAAGTCCAAGAGCAACACCCAGTTATGTAACTTCAAGTCCGGCGAAAGAGTCCATTGGTATCCAACGAAAGACAGCTAGTGCACAAAAGCATGAGTATGATATTGACATCAGTCCATCCATATCACCGTTGAAATCAACGTCAACAGGCAGCACACCAATGGTATTCAGTAATGACAATTACAGCCCTAAGCAAGCATCAAATATTGGAACTCCACCGCATTTGAGAGACACTGAATTATCTTTTTCATCAGTTGGTGTTTCACCTATTCAGGGTCAAAAAAATAATGTTGAAGAAGAAAGTAATTATTCCTTTTTGCCAGCTGTCAGCTTTGATATCAATGAAACTGAGAGTCAGTTAAACGAATACAGTAGGAACGGGCATTTTGCATCGCCGGGAATATCCCCAATCAAAAATGACAATGAGGATATGTCAGAATCCCCTGCTGGTGTTACAAACACAGGTACCGTAAATGCATGATTTTATTTTGGTTTGTTTGAGATGAATCTAAACTCGTTGTGAGGATACATGCATCTTAAATGATATTTAGAGGGATGATAAAACTCAAAAAAGTTGTTTAAGAAGTTACAGAGATATATTTTGATTAAAGTCACCAAATTATGTAATGCATAATTATGATGTCATAACATGTCATAGTATTTATTGTTGATGTGCGTAACTTTTGAACGAGAAGATATTGTTACATCATTCTTCTTTCGTTGAACTCACTAATAAATTACAAAGATGTGATAATTGTTATCTCAAAAGTTTTGGTGATGAGATCTGCACATAATAACAATGTACTGCATAAATTAGATGTAAGGTTTTACAAAATGAATTATCTCAAAAACTACAAATAATTATAGGAGACTTTTAATAAACAACTTTTTGAGTTCTATCATATAGCAAAAAAACCATTCTGGACACCGGAATACCATTGAAGAATATTTACCTTTTCATTCAGATTCGTTAGAAATTCATGACAATGCTCAAAGCATCAAGGAATCAACAGCACGCAATATTCATGCTTTTAGCAGCCTTGATCTGTCATCGATAACCGAATGCTCGAAACCCAAGTTTACAGATATTCCAGAAGACACAGGTAAGTGCACTGCAACTCACCTCATTTTGACCTCTGGTTTTTGAATAGCGAACTTTTGGTTTATGTCTGGTCTGGAGCACCCTGTTCTTTGTCCACCTGTACTTGTCCCAAGTGGGGCCATTGCCTTTGTCTTAGTTATTGCTGGTAGCAATGGTCTCCCTCCTTTAGCATCTTTCTTTTTTTTAAAACTTGTAACTATTCTGATCAGATTATATGTATATATTATGCTATTGGTAAATAAATTGATTGATTGATTGATTGATTGATTGAATGATTGTATCATTAGGATCAGAAACTTTCACATACGGAATTTCCCAAATTTTGGGCCGATTTGCGAAAAATATATTTTTTAGCGGTTCGCTAAAGTTAAACTTTGCAAAAAACTGAAATTTATTCTAATTTTCGAGTTCCACTATAGTCACGCTCTTGGTTGTCATAGGGACAGCTATTGAAAGAAAAGGAAAATAGGAAAGTTGTTTGTTATAATAATTTCCAAGGATAATTTATTGTTTTTTTGTTTTTAAAGATAACGTATCTACTCCTACACTAATTACATTTTTTTTCTTATAAATCACTTAGAATACCGAATCCAGTCACCACAAGGAAGGCGTTTCCAATGGCGTTTTTGTTGGTGGGCGTATTGCCTATTTCATTCTAATATTTCTTTCTTTTTTTTTACAGGTCCTTTAGAAATCACAGAACTGACATCAGCAGAGGACACTGGTAATGCACCTCTGAGTGTGGACTTCGACGACGACGAAGAAAACCCCGACGTACTTGACATAACCGACTTGTGTATAACACCAGCACCACGGCAGACGACACTTCCTGAGGTTAACCCGTCTAATGATATTCCGAACAATGAGAACACACGGCTCGTCAAAGAATGTGGCGATGTTGAATCGGGATTGCATCCTTTCAATATTATTAGTCCATCTCACGTCACACCCGACAGTTTTTCCACGACACCATTGAAAGGTATTTTGAAGCATCGGGAGAACGTCACACCGAAACGAACGAACTTGCGTGAACTAAACTTTGAGGAAAACACCAGATACAACACTGTATGCAACAGCGGGAAACGAAATCGTTCACCAAAAAGAGCGTTCACTCAGATTGTGGCGCCGTGCAGTGTTGAAACAGCAACTAGCGGATTGCCCAAACCAGTTTTGACGGAAAAAGCATTACGAAGAAACACCTCTGAGACTGATAATGATGAGAGTTCCGAATTCGATTTCTCATGGAGAAAGCCACGCGACCTGCACGACGACACTATGTTAAGTGAAGACCTTGTCTGTTTAAGAGCCAACTCGGTGTTGAAACGAGCACGCAGGTTCACGTATTCTTTCGAAAAGGAGTTCAACGACGACAAAGAAAACAGGGAGTGTAGATTGTTCCGTAGAAACATCCAGCTTAACAGCACTGAGATTACCGGACACAGTATGGAACTTTTTGACGGGGGCAATAATTTTCCTTCCTCGTGCAGTATTGGTATCGATTGTAGCCGCCCGTCTGAGACAGGTAGTAGTGAGGATGTGCGCCCGCGAATGGCGCACTCTGACAGTGGCGTTTCCAGCATGGAATGGACTGGAAGCAATAATGAAAAACGAGCGAAGCTTTCGAAAGACGTTTCCTCACACAGTTCAATTTCGCCACTTATGCGATTAAACCAACTGACACTCACTGGCAGGAAAAAAAACGAGTACGGACAATGGGGCAACAAAAAGTATTTAGACCGGTCATCATCATCAAGCCGTATTTCCGAAAGTCGATTGATGTTGCACCGAAGCTACACTTGGCCAAACAAAGACAGACTACGTACATGTTCTCCGGGTAATGCTACGGCACCGAGATCACGTGTTTTAGCCAAGTACCGGTCAAGACATACTCCAATGAGTTTTAAAAACAAAAGTAACCATTTTGGACCGTACAATCCTATCAAGTCAGCTTTTCAAGATCTCCTTCCATCGCCACTCAAGTAGAGTGACGCTGGCGTTAAAAAATTCCACTTTCGCCACGCCATTTTGAAGAGTCTGCACGACCCTGCAGTGGTCCTTCCTCTAATTTTATTGCAGTCATTTAATTATCAAAATCATGTAATCATGTAATTTATTTTCAGCAAATGTAAATCGAGCCTAATTTCCTAATTCCCTTTTTTCCCTTGATTTTACTTTTTCTGTTTAATTTCAATTTCTCCTCCCTGCCCTGTGTAGTTAAGCTAAACTCGTCTATATGAAAGTGTTTGGAAGAATGAGACATAACGCAACCTCACTTAACCCAAATGGAATTTATAAGGTTTGCACCATAAACTTTTTAGGTGAGGAAAAAATTGACCCTGAACTATTAAGGGACTTGTTTATTTGTTTTGGTTTGTTCTCGACCATTCATCTGTTTTTTGTCCTTGTGTATATATTTTAAAATTGGTTTATGGAGAATAAATTTTAAAAATATTTCCTATTACTTGATGCATGCAATGTTTCTTGAGGAATGTGTAAGGTAACCTTATCCCCAGTGGGCAACATCTTCAAAAGGACTACGAGGAAGAGTGTTTTCTACAGGAATGGTAAGCAACATCGCCTGATGTTTCAATAAATAAAACTCCTCCACAGAGACTTGAAGATTTTCCCCACTGCGTCCCGACCCCACTTTAACGCCGCCCCTTTCACGCCGGTGTAACAGTAAATTATGACCCTGGGAAGTTTTAATTTTCCAGGAGATTTAGATTGGTCGGTAAATTATAAATCTGAAAATATACAAATTATTATTCAGATCTTCAATTGCATTATAGAATCTATAATTGATTATAAGCAATTCGAAATTTTGTCTGAGGCTAGTGTTGCTTAAGTTGGTCTCTTTTACAGGCTGATTTGATGCTTGTTGACTATCTGCGTGAGAAGCCCAAGTTTGTTTGTTTGTCTATTCACGTAGAACAGCGAGGATTTTTATCAAACCAATGGAAATCTTTTTACACGTTTCTCATCAGCCAGCGAAAATATTTATTTAAATTTTTATTTGAGTGTTCGGTTTTCTTCCTTGTTCTTGTTTGGCAAATCGAGTTGAGCCTGCACTGTTGCTTAACAGTTGTTTTTTGACAGATTTGATCATATACATATATTGGATCTCGAACACAAGCATTTATGGTCTGACGCCTTAGAAATTGTTTCGCTTCCGAACTTTTGAATCTTCCACTATTCGAACCACTTATTAAGTCCCTAGTGCGCATTTCATTCGCTATCTCTGGAGTTTTTTTCCGAAAATTCAGTTCGTCTGTTGTTGACATGATACGAGGAGCAACATTTGATTCCTTTATGTTTTTGTAAGTTATGATGGGATGTTTTTGTTGTATGTGATCAATCGCGTTTGGGAGGGAGAGGATGTGATATCATAAATTGGTTTTAAAAAATAACTTGAACTTGAGGACAGTAGAACACAAAAAGAGACCATCTCGATTTTATGGGGTAGAATCAAATTAGCTGGGTTACTCATCTGCTGACAACCGTGTCATTCCCCCCCTGTTGGCACCACACCAAGGGGAGGGGGGAGGGGACTAAAAATTTCGAAAATAAACCTACACTCATAGAGCATTATATACTATCAGCCATTAATAATTAGCGAAAACTCAAACCACTGTTAGGGTGACACTAAATCTGTTATTTTGCAACTCGGTCTACTGCTATAATAAGCTATACAGTAATATTCCTCTCTCCTACACACTCTAACTTAAAAAAAATCTCTCCTACACAGTGTTTCGACTTGGAAACTGTAAGCAACTCTACTACACACGACACACTGATGAAAATCCTAGTTGCTTTTAATAAAACATATCGTGTGTGTGTGTGTGTGTGTGTGTGTGTGTGTGTGTGTGTGTGTGTGTGTGTGTGTGTGTGTGTGTGTGTGTGTCTGGTAAATCTCCCCCTTCTTTTCTATATAAAAACAAAAAGGCGAATCTCCACATTAGGCCTTCAAAATATCCCGTCATGTAAAACACGACACGTACCCACTTACACGATATGTATGTCACATGGAACAGACCCGATACATAAAATATAAGTCGTCCATCGAACATAAACAGCCTGTCATACAGTACTCAAATAATCTGTAATACGGCGTAATAGCTTTTAATATATACTAATACCACACAACATATATGGTTACAATAAGTTACCTGTAATACGATGTAATAGCCTGTAATACGGTCTGATAGCCTGTAATGTGTTGGCCTGTGATACGGTGTAATAGCTTGTAATACAGTGTAATGGCCTGTGATACATTGAAATGGCCTGTAATCGGTGTAATAGGCTGTAATAGGATGTAAAGGCCAGTAATACGGTATAATTCCCTGTAGTACAGTGTAATAGGTTGTAATACAGTGTAATAGCCTGTAGTACAGTGTAATAGCCTGTAGTACAGTGTAATAGCCTGTAGTACAGGGTAATAGGTTGTAATACAGTGTAATAGCCTGTAGTACAGTGTAATAGCCTGTAGTACAGTGTAATAGCCTGTAGTACAGTGTAATAGGTTGTAATACAGTGTAATAGCCTGTAGTACAGTGTAATAGCCTGTAGTACAGTGTAATAGCCTGTAGTACAGTGTAATAGGTTGTAATACGGTGTAATAGCCTGTAGTACAGTGTAATAGCCTGTAGTACAGTGTAATAGCCTGTAGTACAGTGTAATAGGTTGTAATACGGTGTAATAGCCTGTAGTACAGTGTAATAGCCTGTAGTACAGTGTAATAGGTTGTAATACGGTGTAATAGCCTGTAGTACAGTGTAATAGGTTGTAATAAAGTATACGGTAATAGTAGTTCTCTTCGATGCGCCCAAAGAAAGAATGTTTTCTACGATTGTGTTGATTTCTCGATATGTGTTTGTATATATTTTATGAAAATGCGTTAATAAAAGAGTTTGAAGAACAGTAGATCATCGGTTGAAGATTAAGTTTGCAGGGATGACCTTTTTTAAGTGCGTTGACATTAATTGTCATATTGTTGATTGCGTTCTTGAAAGGTTTTGCGTGTTTGTAAAGTGTTGTGTTGTCAGTAAACTGGATAGATTGATATTGGGGTTAAAGATCATGTCGATTAAGTAAAGATTAAGGAGTGCAGGAAAAAGTATAAAGCCCTGTGGAGCACCGAAGCCATTCAAGAGAATGCAAGAAGTTATGTTATGAATGTGAACAAAGTGGCTTCAACCAGAAATGTAACTGAGTTTTTCAATAAGGACGCCATAATCTATAGTGCCGTATGCTTCTGAATAATCTGCAAAAACAGCAAGAGCGATTTGTGGGCGATTTGTGAGCGAAAATGGCATCTCAGAGCTGACAGTGGAGATTGAACGAAGAACGTCATATTACATCGTATTATAGGTCATTTCACTGTATTACAGGCCATTACACTGTATTAAAAGGGCAACGACTTGGTGTATCATTACCATGAAAAAGACCCGTCGTATACCTCAAATATAACACGTCATACATGAAGAAGACCCGTTGTATGCCTTCGAAATATCCTGTCATGTAAAACACGACATGTACCCACTTACACGATATGTTTGTCACATGGAACAGACCCGATACATAAAGTCGTTGCCCTATCACCAAATCACCCCGACACGGTATCTGTCATCGATCACGTGACATTGGGGCCAAATCACGGCGCAGTTGCCGCCATCCCCATATCGAAAAGGCAAGAGACCCTGGGTAGGAGGTTCAGGGCCATCAGTGATTTTGAATACATATGTCAGAGGCATATTTCCATCAAAAAATTAAAGGTCAAGCTTTTCGCCAGTTTTTCTCAAAAATTCCCTGTCTAATGTTATCAGACATTGCCCCGTGCTCTTTTAAGTTAATATTCTAACACAGCGAAACATCGCTGAGAAAAATTAAAACATTAGCAGGAAATTACCGGAAAACTGTAGAAGGTTCTGAAACATACAACAAGAACTTTAAGGAAACTTCTAGAACGTATTGGAAATTAATGTCAAAATTGCGGAGGAGGACATCAACCTAATTTCTATTTTCAGTCTGTATCACCAATGGGATTACTTGCACGTTTTTCTTTTATGGTTTAATAGGTAATAGGTTCTCCTTCACAAATTTCGATCTAGATCCGCCTATGGTATCGTACTGAGTTGTAAATGAAACAGGTAACATATACGAAAAATAGAATAGTAATAACGAGACAAACTGTGAAATTTATTTACACTTCCTCGAAATTGACGACTCTCCTACACAGAACATTCGGTCGTTTTGTACTGGGAATTATTAACTTATACTTTTCAATAGAGTACTTTAGAACAATTAAAGGCAATTTACTTGATGTAATGTAGTTTCACCACAACCCCAAAAAGCAAGTAATTAGAGCATTGCATTGTGGTAGTTGTATGAATTAAAGAGATAACTGAATAAGAGGGGAACGGCCCCAATTTCTTCTGTTTGATGGCAGTAGAAAAGAACAACATCATAATATTCCATGGTCGAAGTCAGTTGTTGTTCTTTTACGCAATTCATCTTAATAGCTATTAGAAATCCAGGAATATTTTTTACCAAAGACCTTGTCCTCAGTCCTTTCAATCTCAGCCATACATGTAAAATATATGACAGGTTTAAAATGAACTGAGGACAGGGTTAAAACCCCGTCGTTTGTCCATTGATGGTGTTGGTCAAACAGCACCAGCCTTAATGAATGGCTTGTGGTTGCTCCATTAAATGGAGTGGAGCGGTGCACCAATTGGTGGTAATACTGGTCGCACACGTGGGGGAAAGATCTTTTCAATGTGTCTTCTCACGAAACGTTGAGTTGGTTTTGCAACTTTGGGTGGTTTAGGTACGAGAGCTCTCAAATTCTGATTTTCTGCACGAAGTTTTGCTAATTCTTTCAGAGCATTTTCTTTCTCTATTTCAGCTCGTTCTTGCTTGGCTCTCATTTCTTTCTTTTGTATTTCCATTGTTTTCATATTTTGTAACAAAGCATTGGAAAATAATGTTCTGTGAAGTATTTTATCTTTATTATGATTAAGTTCTTCTTTAAGTTGATAGATTTCAGCTTCAATTGTTTTACTTCTATGAGATTCAAGCATGATATTTCGTGATAGATCTTCTTTTTCAACAGCATGTTGTTGTTGAATCTCCTTCAACATCGACTTCAAATTTTCCGCTTGTTCTTTTACTTCTAGATGTTCTTTTGACAACTTAAATTTGATGTTGTTTCTTTCAAGAATGTCTTGCACTTCAACTGAGAACATCTTTATGAAATCTTTCAGAATAAAATCGTTAATTATTAGAATTATAAACTTTGAATATCTTTCTCGTCAGATAAAAAAGTCCTTTACAAAGCAAAGCTTGGCAAAGACTGAACTTTTCTTTCTGACGTCAAATTTTACTACATTGTGTGACGTCAAAAAATCCACAAGATGGTGCTGTTTTACAGATCTGTAATTTAAAATAACCTTAAATTGATAAATTCTAATGCATCAGATAGATTGTATTGATCAGAAGCACATGATAGATATAGAAACAGATTTGTTTTTCTCAGTTTGATTTTCTTCTTTCTTTCTTAATCAGCTGTTTTTTGTGCATCCACCACTTCTTCAACTAATTTGTGATATGAATGCGCAACATTAGTTTTATGAGTGCGCGACATCAGTTGGCGAATACTATGCCGTATCAGAACAAGATATTAAATTAAAGCGAACCTCGAAGAAGATTTGCGTCATTCAACACCAATTCACCATATCAGGCAAAGATTCATTTCGAGTGTCCATTTACAACTCTTGAACTTAAGTAGAATGTTTGATATTGAGGCTTGTTTCAGACTTTTTAATTTCAGAAACGTAAGATGGCATGTTTGGAAATGATGTTGCACCAGATTCAGCATTTCTTCTTCTTTCTTCGAAGTAAATGGAGAGAAGTTATGGAAGACATCTTTTCCAACTATTTGGAAGCTTCCGCGTCCTTAAAATCTTATCAACGCTTTTTGGAACGTCGATCCCTTTGACGTCGGTTTATTTGACGTCGGTCCCTTTTGATGTCTGTCTTTTTGACAATACAGCGTAATGGCCTGTAATACGATGTAATAGCCTGTAATACAGCGTATTAGCCTGACTTTTTCACAATGCTAGTCTCTTGTTTTCATCCACACCAAATTGCTGATTTTATCTAATTTTTAATCATCTTATCTAGCATTTTATCTTATTTTATAATTTTTGGCAGGTCCTACACTGATAACAGAAATTTGTATTTTCTGACGTAGTCAACCTCCTAAAATATGAAATAATAATAACAATAATAATAATACAGTGTAATAGCCTGTAATACAGCGTAATGGCCTGTAATACGATGTAATAGCTTTTAATGGCCTGTAATTACGCAAAACCTTTCAAGAACGCAATGAACAATATGACAAATAATTTCAACGCACTTAAAAAAGGTCATCCCTGCAAACTTAATCTTCAACCGATGACCTACTGTTCTTAAAACTCTTTCATAAACGCATTTTCATATAATATATACAAACACATATCGAGAAATCAACACAATCGTAGAAAACATTCTTTCTTTGGGCGCATCGAAGAGAACTACTATTACCGTACACTACATTATTACCGTAATTACAAACTATTATACTGTATTACAGGCTATTCCATCGTATTAAAGGCTATTACACCGTATGACAAGCTATTACACTGTATTACAGGCCATTACATCGTATTACAAGCTATTTCACTGTATTACCAGCTATTACACTGTATTACAGGCCACTACATCGTATTACAAGCCATTCCACCGTATTACAAGCTATTGCACTGTATTACAGACCATTACACCCTATCACAAGCTATTACATCATACTACAGGCCATTACACTGTATTACAAGCTATTACATCGTATTACAGGCCATTACACTGTATTACAGGCTATTAGATCGTATTACAGGCTATTACACTATATCTTACAGGCTATTTACATGCGATGGACGAAATATATGGGCGCCCATATATGTTATGTGGTATTAGTATATATTAAAAGCTATTACGCCGTATTACAGATTATTTGAGTACTGTATGACAGGCTGTTTATGTTCGATGGACGACTTATATTTTATGTATCGGGTCTGTAACAGACAGTATTCCATGTGACATACATATCGTGTAAGTTGGTAAGTGTCGTGTTTTACATGACGGGATATTTCGAAGTCATACGATGGGTCTTCTTCATGTAGACGTGTTATGTTTGATGTATACGACGGGTCTTTTTCATTGTCGTTGTCGTTGTTGCAAGTCGTTGCCTTTTTCTCTCCCTTCGCGCGGGAAAGGAAAATCGATCGCGTGAAAAATAAATATTGCGACTAAAGCTGTGCAAACCAGTAGAAAGCTGATGCAAGCCAGTAGAAAACGAAACCAAAACTGAACTTTGTTTGTGTACGATTCCTAAAGAAAATAAGTTGTGGCATTCTCGTTTGTTCTTATCCTTGTACGTGTTATATGTTCATGTAATAAATGACTTTCCAATGTTTTCCATGGTGTGCTGTGTGTAAAATTATCAAACAAAGTCTTAAATAATAGAAACTTCCATTTTAAAACAAATTTCCACTTTTGAAAAAATGCCACTTTTGAAGAGTAATTTGATACTCTCTTGATTGAGTTTTGATTATAGTCAATTAAATTCAGTCAATTTAATGATGCATTTTATAGGCTGAAGGAAGTCATACACACCATAAGGTAGTTGCACCTATGCCTCTCCTCGCGAGGAGGCATGCTTCTATTCTCGACACACGTTAATATTAAAGTGATTAATCAACGAAAAAAAATTAAAAACATTTAAAAAGGAAGCTTACAGTAAGTACTTTTGACCCATTAGTTTAAATTTGAAATATCGGTTAATAATTGGTGGTAGATTCAAGATGAGTCTGGGGGGGGGGGGGGGGGTTCTTCCCTGGTGCGTTTGTTCTCGACATGCTTAATAACCAGCTGATAATCAGAGTTTGTATCGTGATGTAATAGTTATGAAATTGTTACGAGTAGTTTCAAGGGTAATTGGCGGTAAAGAAATATCATCTCTAGTGTGTCCTTTGGGACTATATTTACAGCACGTGGTTTTTACGGTATCTACTTTGTTATTCCACTGTTCCGTGTTTTATCTGTAAATTGTTTTGAAAATTCCTTTGTCGAGAAAAGAATACATGGTTGAACACGAACATATCCTCCCGTTCCTTTTCTCCTCCGTTTATCTAATTTTCAAAGGAAATGTCTTTATATTTTTATTACTAATGTTGTTTTGATATTGTATTTCATATCTTACATCATTTTGAATGTAAATTAGGCTTCCTTTTTCATTTATTGGATTCTTAAGTTGTTTTGTCGAGCGTAGGATGAAACTACCTTATAAATGTTTTAAAAGAATTATTATGCTGACATTTGCACTTCTTCTTTGATGCTTAATATTTTCACAAATAAAAATAATTATGTAATGAAAGTATATATATTTTTGAAAAGCTCTAAGTCTGCTCTAAATGATGGGTTAAATTAAAATTTTCAAAAAGTTTGTGTTTTTGGAAATCTGACCTCAAAAGTTAAATTGCCCTGTACTTATTAAAAAGTTTGTAAATCATTTTATGCCATGAAAAATAATATTATGATGTATAAGATAATAGACCAATTTTAAAAAATATATGCAGAAGCTTTACAATTTATTCAAATCATCATCAGTGCAATATTTAGTGCTGGATAAAGATCGTTCAATTATGTTAGTTTATATTCTATAATGAATGTTTTGATCTAAACAACAAGAATAAGGAATATGTATAAATATAATATATGTAAATACGTTCATAACTGTACATCCCCTTTCAATTCGTTAGCGAATTCAGTCCACGTCACCACCAGACATTTTCTTATAAATGCAGGTCCCAGATTCTGGCTGGTAGCGTTTTAGAGGTAGTTGGATACGCTTTTGTCTTACGTCCTTCTCCACTATTTTTTCGCAGGAGGTTGGCATGTGGAGCTCTTGTGGTGGAAGCTGAGTGTGCGAATTTTTGGTGCAACGTTGGTCAACGATGGGAATCATGGCGGAATCGGTTGGAGGAATCTCTACAGCGTTCGGTCTATCGCCTGGTGCTTCACTCGTTGTCTCCTGTAGATACGTTGAAGGTGTCTGAAGTGGAATCGAAGGTTCGTTGACCGGGGCTGCCGGTGTTGATGTTTCAGTCGGGTCCGCCGGGAAGTGTTCGTCAAGTGTGGTGTACTTGATGATCGGTGATGCAGAGGTGAACTTGTGTAAAAATCATTGGTTTCGTCGTGTGATACGTCCTGTCCCATCAATCTTGATTGTATAGCTATCATTTAGGAGCACTTCAACGGTTGTTTCCGAGCGATCCCAACTTTGGGGATGGTTGCCTGTCTGGTTCTGCCCGTAGCATCGATCTCCAATTGATAGTGCAGGCAGATTTCGTGTGTTCGTTCATTCTTTCTGCAGACCTGTGGAATCTTTCACGAAGGGCCTCTTCTTTCTTTTCCCATGCCTCCCTCCAAACTGGATGAATGTTCTTGTTCGAGAATTTTTCCAGTCTGTTGATGAATGCGAAAGCATCCTGATTCCTCAAGAAACGTGGAAGACTGTTATGGACGCATGGAACGGTTTCCACACTTGGGGTGTGGAGCAAACACCATTTTTCACACTCCACTGTAACAACTTGACAGTAGTGACTGATCACAAGCTGCTGGTCAAGATATTCGGTGACAGGGCCCTTGACGAGATCACCAACACCCGGCTGTTTCGGTTGAAGCAAAGAGCTCACCCATGGTATTTCACAATCGTGCACCTGCCTGGAAAAATCAACCATGCTGCAGACGCAACGTCCCAACACCTCTCCCCCGAATTCAGAAACATCACAGAAGATCTGGATAAATCGGAAGCCATCATCGCCGTAACCGTCTGAAGGGATACTGACTCTTTGACGTCGATCACCTGGGAGCTTGTACAACAGCAAACTGACAACGATGCGGGCATGACCATCCTACTCAATGCACTGCGTAATTTGTTCCCCGACAAAGCCCGTCACCTTGAGCCTGTCAAACCTTTTTGGCAGTATCTACATGGTCTCTACAAGTCCGATGGCGTTCTTCTATACAAGGATTGAGTTGTGTTGCCACCCTCACTTCGCAAGAACGCTCTTCATAGTCTCCACTCTGCACACCAGGGCGTTGCAACAATGGCGAGTCGTGCCCGAACAATTATCTTCTGGCCTGGCATCACAGACGATATCACCCGGACGAGCGCAAGATGCATCACCTGCAACATATGTGCTCCATCACAGGCAGCGTTCAATGACCTCTAGTTTTTCGTCATCTTCGAGGTCGCTGCAAACTTGGTCACACCAATGAATTGGTATGGATGCTGGTTTATGGCATCCAACAGGCTTTGCTTCCTCCTTGATATGTATCTCCACGGGTAGACCAGTCATCTCAGGGAGGCTCTGGTGTGGACAGGTGTTGAATGTTGAACTCTCATAACTCCTTAGCAGCCATTTTTTCGGGGATGCATTCGAAAGGTAGTGATGATGTGCGCTCTGGGATACAGCTCCTTCGAGAGCAGTCGCAAATAGCTCCATCGTCCCGGGTTGCACCGCAAATTCCAGCGATCGAGCACGCTGACTCAGCTTTGGGATGACGATTCAGTTTTGTGATACAGACTTATTGATACAGGGGTTAAGTCCTGCTTGGTAAAACCAGCAGCGGTTTTCCTGTAGAGACCACGTTTATATTCTATAATGAATGTTTTGATCTAAACAACAAGAAAAAGGAATATGCATAAATATAATATATGTAAATATGTTCATAACTGTACAAGTGCTATTATTAAAAAGTGTCCTGTGACAACGGTTAATATTTACATTTTCAAAAATAATACATAATGTTCCTCTCGAATGTTATTTAAAAACCTTGTCTGCAAATTTTTTTAGTTTACGTCAACTAAATTTTATAAAGAAGCATTTCATTTCGAATTTCATAAATCAAAGAGTCAAAACTCTAACCTTTGAATCGATTGGCTCATTATTTAAAATCGCCATAATTATTCAGCAAGCACCGACCTGGTTTTTGAGTTCAAGAAACACGACTGAACTTGTAGTGTATCACACTGTAAAATCAAAAATTTTATAATTTAGAGAAAACGGCTTTTAAAAATTTAGAAAATAACAGATGTTTGAAGCATTTGTTGTCATAGAAATGAGATCACCCATTGTGAGTAAAACCAATGGATGTTTCTTTTCAGGTGTTTTATTTTTATGTTTTCTTTGTTTCTTTGTTTCTTTATGAAGATGTTTGTGTTATGAATAATTATTAGCTTCGTTTATTATTCAGATTGATCGATTAACTGGCAGTGTGGAAGTTTCTGCAAGAGCTCGCATAGAAAAGAGAAGAAATTTTACATTGTAGCTAGTTTTCAGGAAATGAGAACTTATTTCAAAAAATGCAGAGAAGACACAAAGCCAGCCCTACCCACCTCTATTGATTAATGGTGGTATTAATAGCGGCAAAGGCTGTAAACCTGCTGAAAACTATCGGCCCTACCCACCTACCCGGCCCTTTTGTAGGTGGCCTTCTGGAATTAACTTGTTGTCAGCAATCAAAACTGAACTTTTTTTTGGTGACTGTACCTGAGCCATTGATACCAAATTACGTGCAATATTGACATACATCATCAAACAGTATCATCGACATGATGAACACTGGACTTTTCAAGTTACATGTGTTACAAAAGTAAAATTCAAACACAAATAGAATGTCTTCTATTTTATTGACAGCATTTTCTTTTTTCCTTCTTCTTTGTTGTTTTGCATTAATTTCTCATGTGATATTGTGATTATGAAACTGTCTGAAGACAATTTGTTTGGGAAAAAATCTTCCGAAACAATGAGTATTTTCATGTGGTAGGCAGGTGAGTGATAGTAAACTGAGGTAAGGAAATCAACCTTAAAATTTCTCTTATCGTATATATATTGTGATATCATGTTTTATTTGGCAGAGGATCATAACTTAAAAAAGCTAAATGTCTTTACATGCTAAAGGATTTCTGCACATGATTTGCAAAAATGAGAAATTTCCAAATGATGATGGTAATTTTCCTGTTGGTGATTTAATTATTTTTTTTTAATTTCTTGTGATTCGAAAAATTTAGAATAATAAAAAAACAAAGTCACCATGTTTTCCTATGTTGCACAATTCATTAGTTACATGGCTGGAGGAGGAGATGACACTTTATTGGAAAATGAGTTGAAAGAGCCCGAAATTCCAACACAAAGTGACAACAAAGACTTTGAACTAAAACGTTCATTTAACGGGAAAATAACGAGCTACTTTAACAATCGGGGTTTAATAAACGATCACATATATTTCACACAAAATGTAGTTACTGGTAATGAGCAACCACAAGTCGGAGATACTGTGGTTGCAGAAGCAGCTCGTTTGCACATAGAAGGAGGTTGGGTGGCCAACAAGGTTCAAATCACAACATTCTGGAATATCGATAACAACGATGACAACAATGAACCATTCAAAGATATTATTATTGGAGTAATCACAGATCAGAAGCCACATTCTTTGTCTGTCAAGACATCTACTGATCTTACAATAAGTGTCACAAAACTTAGAACTGGATACAGGCCTTTTCGTGGAGACTGGGTTCAAATTGAAGTCTGGAGAAAGAACAGTCAATCTGCTGAGAATAACGAAAGCAATATAACTGAAGATGATATTGTCAGTGTTTCGCCTTTGCGTGAAAAGAAAGTCAACGGTATTGTTACTGACTTGTTTTCTGGATTCGGTTTCATAAACGATGACATTTATTTCTCCTTTTCCGTTTGCAAAAGAGGAGAACGGGTTCGAAAAGGTGATCAGGTGTTTGCGTTATTGATTGAATCAAAGCAGAAGCGAGGTGATTGGAGGGCACTGGAAGTGTCTCGCAAGAACAACAACAAAAATAACATTGAAAGTGAAGACAAGACTGATCGGAAAATTGTATCGAAGCCTACTGATATTGAAATCAAAGATAACATGGATTTTGGTGATGTAATGGTTAACACATCCCGCCGATTAGAAATTAGTGTCAGGTATATTACAGGCCGGTTACTGATAACTGTAATGTATTGTCTTGATGTCTTTTTGTTTTATGGTATATCCAAAGTGAAACTTTACGTGTCCACATAAAGATAATTAGCTTTCACGAAGAGATAACAGTCTCTTGTTTATTTAACATGCATTTTAATGTTCAGCTCAATCATGTGTCTTAAACAAATGCCATTGAAAACAAAAGATTTTAATAATGACTTCAGATAAAACTGTACGCAAAAATCTTTTGTTTTTCATGTAAAAAATCATTCCTTCGCAAACATGTAAAGTTTCTTTTGGGCTGTGTGCTATCTTTAATTTTTATCTTAGTTAGTGTGACTCCTCCCCCAACTTCACGAACATAATAACTTGGGCATGACATTTTCATTTTCAGTCAAAGCTCTCTATAGTGAACACCTGTTTACACCTGTTTTGGTGATAGGCATAGAAGAATAAAAATGGTAGAACAAATTCAAATATATATGTATTTTTTCCTTTATGTTAATTTTAAGTTATTCTTTTACTTCACAAGTTTTTTAAAAGTTTTGTTTTCATGATGGACGGCATACAAGGCTGAAATAGATTGATAATATGAAAATATTAAGTAAAAGATGGTATAATAATAGATTTCAAAGATTAAAGCAAAAAATTAGGTAATTTCGATAACAAAATGTTCGGTTTTATTTTAAACACGTGCCATGTTATGTAATATTTCGTTGAATATGCCTTTTCCATAACTCCTTGTAAATAAGCAAAATATTCAATGTAATGCATTACTAATATCTAAAATTCCACCTGAGCTGTATGCTGCAGTACAGAGACATTTTTTGATTTTTTCGCAGCTTAATTCAAAATTTAAAACATCTCCTATTTGTCTGTTTTCCAAAAGCAAATATACTTCCGTTTCTTTGAGGATCTATCTTATCCAAACTGTTTCCATTAGACCTGTTACCTTTCAGTTTGCATTCAGAAAAATTTAAAAACCTGGGTGAAATGTGGTCAAGGACGTAGCTTCACAAGCTGACTGGTTTCATGGCTTTAGTTTGGTCTCTTTCTTCTTTTAAGAATATCTTTCTACTTACTCCCTCAACAAAACCAACAACAACAAAAAACCAAAAAAAACAACAACAACAACAAAAAACAAAAACAAAAACAAAACAAAAAAATAAAACAAAAAGATGAAATAAATAAATAAATAAATAAAATTGGTTGGTGAAAATGTATTGGAGAGGACTTTGAGGTCCTGCTTAATTTTGATGAAGTTACACTATGTTACATCATCATCTAGTAGAAACAAGGTCTTCAAAATCTGCCAGAAAAAAAACGACCACCTGAAAACATTTTTAATACTTTCTGATGATGATGATCACCAATGTTTGAAAAGTTATTTCGAGCCCCCAAATATTATTCACAAAAATACTTTTTGGAAAAAAGCAAAAAAATCCCTTCTATATTACTGAATAAAAAATAATCGAAATAATATAATAATACATATAATAAAAATAAAAATCGAAAAAAAGCCCTTCTTAAAACTTCGTACAACTTCATTAATCTTAATGAAGGATGTCTGCTAATCACTAGCTGTGGCTGTATACTTATAGTGTATGTTATTTTCATTCATTGCAGAAAGACGGATTCAATATTTTATGTTTTAGTTGTCAGTGTACTGGTATGTATCATAAATAATAGTATAGTCTGTTTTGTGTTCTTTCAGTAACAATGGGAGTGAAGCTCTTGAGTTTCAATGTGCTGAGATGGAAAAACATGTTCCTGGTTTTTCCTTTTGTTATGGTCCGTCCAAGAACAACATTAAAGATAAAACCTCTTCGTTTTCAAGTGAGTCAAACTTGTAGACAGTTTACTTTCTGTCGGCTTGAAATAATAGCATCCTAGAAGTAACTAAAACATGGGCAAAAACTGTCTCAATAAATTGTAGGATTCTTAAGAATATTGGGTGTGCAGCTTTCCCTTTCAATATTGGTATGATCTGATAGACTTACCAAAGGAGTGTTTTCTATAGGAATGGCAAGCAATAATACCTGCTGTTTCAATAAAAAAAGCTCCTCCACAGAGGATTTTTGAAGATTTTGTAGTTATCAGGTTATGACATGTTTTTCATTGGCAAATGTTTACTTGTTATGTTTTACAGCAATGCGATCGGAGATGGTTGCAATCACTGTCAGTATTTCTAATCCCATTCTTATGGTTTAAGGTGTGTTGTGGCCATCCATGATGATCAATCCTACAGAGAAGAAAATTATACTTGCCACGTTTAAACCTCAGTATGTATAACACTTCTTATCAAAACATTTTAATGACAAACTTTGATGATTTTTGGTCTCAGGTTTGGTTTGGTTTTAGGGAATCAAGCTTGAACTTATTGTACGATTTGGAAAAAAATGTCCAAAATTGAATCTGCATGTGCTATTTTTGAACTAGCGACGAGATTATGAGTGACTTGGTAAACCCAATTCAAAGAGTTCTAGGCTCTAGTCCCGGATCTGGCATGTCAGCTCTTATAATACTGTCAAATTTTTTTACAAAATCATCTTAGATAGCTTCTGTTAAAACATGGACGTATAAAAAGAGAAGAACTTACAACTAAACTTCTAAAGCTTTTCAAATCTATTGTTAAAATGTTGGCTTTTCTTTGATTTAATCCTCCCCTTGCATTTCATGGATTTTGGTTAGATGGGCGGATTAATATGAATGTTCATGCTTCACCTGTTGTGGAAAATCAAGAGAATCAAGCCTTTAGACCCATGTCACAACTAATAATTCTGGTGGAGGATAGTGTGGTATAATAAAGCAATCACTGAGATGAATTTGAAATATAACATTTAAATGCAGAATACCTCAAAGAGTAATTTATTCTCCTTGCTAAAAATGTGTAAAATATATAAACTGATAAACTGATGCTTGTCCCAAAATATATAATATTGAAGAAGAAAATGTGTTTTTGCTCTAATTATTTTTACTACACATTGGCAAGCATTGGCTACGGGGATAATATAAAACTAATATAATCAGAGCTAGAGTCAATTTGGTAAATCAACAAAGTAGAAGTGGTAGTGGATATCCACAAAGCTCATCTTTAAAATAAAATCAAAGAAAACCTAGAGAAGTGATAAGAGAAGGTGATAATGTTCAATTCTCCATATTCTATTGCACAAGTTATGTCAGAATTTTGGTAGAAAGCCTGTCAAATGCGACAAAGTATTCAGATATTTTTGAATCTGACTATCAGAATCTCTACACAAAAAGCCTTGATGTTCTATTTTTTTTGTTGGGTAAAATTAGTTGGTGTGTATATTTTTGTTTTACATGTTGTGGAAAACAGCCTTCCTTAAATTGGTCAATGAACATACGATTAAGAGGGAATTACGATTTTAGTTGATAAACCGCACAACTCTTGGAAAGGAGCTTGAAAGTTTTAAAACCGAGTTTCAAGTTCAGGAATGGATTTAAATCTAAAGTTCTTGTTCATCAAAGTGAACAAAATGTGTTTGTCTTGTCACTTTTTTGCAGAAATTTTTCAGTACAACTCGCACATAAAAGTAAGTGTTTATTTCATTTTCAGGAGTTTGGGGAAACTTGATATTCACGTTTCTTTGTCATTTACTGGGACGAAGATTCATCGTAAAATAACAGCCAACGTGATCGATGAACTCCATACAAATCTTACACCCAACATATCCTATAAGAAGCCAACGTTTTTCGGAAAAACTGTTAACACTCGTTTTGCTGACAATGCGGTTGTACCTGGACAAAGACCTGTCAGGTAAACTGTTATTGTTATTGTCGCCAAGCCCAAGAAACAAGTTTCCATGAATTTTTTGTTTAATGTGATGGATAATGCAAATTCAATTAAAAAAAGAAAATGTGACTGTCCAAGGGAAAAACTAACATGGAATTATTGATAGATTGAAATTATAGATCATCAATTCTGAGAACAATAGAATTACCTATTAGTTTACCTATAATCTATGGTAAATAAAGTATAGGTTATAGATAATAGATTATAGGTAATTGTTTACCTGATAAACCTTTAATATGGATAATATAGATGAAGTTATAGGTATATAGATAATCTTTATCTATAACATATAGATTATAGGAAAAAATTATAGGTAACTCTTCACCTCTCTGTTAACTACATACAGAACTTAGCTTAAGTTTTTATTTCATGGACTACAGTAATACCATATGTTCAGTCGTGCCATTTTCTCTCGAATTGAATTAAGTTAGGCGATGTAAAAGTTTGTGGCCAATATCTTATCGTTTTAAACCTGCATTTCATTCAGGATTGTAAACAAATGTGGTGCTAATTTTATACTGGAGCTAACTTATAAACTTCTGAGTGAACATTTTGTACTGATTTTTTTAATACCGGCCGAACATTTTGGGGGGTTCACAGATTGCAGATCAGTTCCAGGAAGTTGGCCATCATGGTTTTTCGACCGGCATGACCTCCTTTTTTCAATTACGTATTTTTTTCCAGGAAAAAGAAGATATTTCTACCGAACAAGTTAGATAAATATCCTGTCCCGACATATTTGAAAGATCATATTTCTTATGCCAAAGATGATATTGAATTGCTTGTTCCAGAATTGACTAAGGTGATTTTTATATATTTCTTATACTTTATTAATGGCCTTTATTTTAATTACACAACATTAAATGGGGTCGGAATGAGATGTTTTTCTTTGAGTGTTTGACCATAGATTTTTCCAAAATGACACTTCATATTCATTGCCGTTCTTTTGTTAATCTTGATACCATTTATCAAGCTACTGCAGGTCAGGAGACTTCCGGGTACAAATTTCATCGTGGGGAAACTTCTCATAGAGAAGGTTTCACTCTTATGTAGCATCTTTCAGAATGTAATAAGCTTCTTTTAAATTGTCTGTGAAGCTTTGCAGCATCCAGCATCATTGAGCTTGAAATTAAGACTCTGTGGAGAAGTGTTTTTTATTGAACAGCAGGTGATATTGCTTGCCATTTCTGTAGAAAACACTCCTCCTCATGAGCAATACAGAAGTAAGTACACAACAAGAAGCTTGAGGTTTGTTTGTTTGCGTTGAATCTTTTTGAAATTTGGAAGTATTTCCCAAGCTGTCCAGACAATCTGAAAACAAATATTTTTAATGATTAACAGCCAGATAAATACTTTGCTTTCAGCTTATTTAAATCCTGCGGTAGGATTCGTTTGTCTGGCCGGTGTAGAAAGATTAAAATGTTTCCACAGTAAACTGTTGAATTAATAGTAGTCTTATTAAAAGCAGCTATACTTCTGATATCATTCTGTGTTCTTTTACTCCTTGATTAACTGTAAAATGCATGAAAATCAAATTTGAAGTCGAAAAATGGAAACCAAGCTTCCCTTACCTTACTTAAAAACTGGATATTCTGAGGATAGTTTTCAGGGGCAAACCCTTGATAGGATTGCTCTTTTGAATTAGTTCTGATCTTTCCCCATTATTGTACTTCCTTGATCTTTGGGACAAGTGGCTTATTTTGACGTAAAGGTTTTCAACCCAATGGCCAAAGTCTACCCTAACCAAAACACTGAAAGCTCTACATCGAAGAAATAAACAACAGAAAATGCGTTGCTTTTTCCTCTCTCTCAATGGTCAACTAAACTGCTTATATCTCTTATCTATGTAAGAGTCACCTTGTCACAACACCACAATACCACAAGCAATCACAGAGATACTGGCTTTATAGACATCTTTTGACCAGCCAAGAGATTGGAAGGCGGTTTTGGACAGCTAAAAGAGCCATAACAAGGGCGAAATGTGTCCCGTTCTACGGAGATCTCACCTCCAGATGAGTTTGAGCATGTGGAATGACTTTCAATATATTTAATTGTGTACCAAGGCACTCCTAACCTAACCTAGATTACAAAATATAAACATGTTAACATCGTTGAACGCATGAGTAGCATCACAAAATTCGTTACTATGACCTAAGTGGCTCTATTAAACTATGACAAATGAAATTGAATGGTAATGATTTTTCCAACAACTTTCACTGCACTCATTGAATGTATTAATTGTTGTAGGAAAATTTTTTTCGTTTAGCCGGTCAATACGGGAAAATATTGACTAAGATTGTGATGTCATGGACCGCGTACAGTGAGGTCCATAAGAGCGACTGAAGTCAATATTTTCCCAAGTATTGACAGGCCAATAAGGTTAATAAGTCATTTAGTACCTGGCAACATAATTAAGAGAAGATTTATGGCCCTGCTAAAATGTTTTTGTTCTAATTAAATAAAATATTTAATATTAGTACTTGGCAGTGTAGGGTCTTCTCTCAATAAATCATTATGATTGGTTAGTTGACGTCATGTGGCCGGTCAATACAGGAAAATATTGCTAGACTACTGTTTTATCATTCCTTTTTTAGCCCTTACACATTTCCACGTATAAAAGAAAACTATCTTCTCTGCTTTACATTGAAGAGCTACAAATGGAAGAAGAAATGAGGGAGTATGACCTAACTGAAGTAAGTGTGAACAGTGATTGTGCAACACTGAGCATAGGTTCTTGCCTTTATTGTTATTACAGATATTATTCTTTAATTTATGTAAGGTTATCATTTTGTCAACTTTAAAACGATACATCTGGTCACATGTTGCAGATAGGGCTATTGGAACGGAATCATTTTACTTCAGACATCGGAATGAAATGGTTTCATTGCGGAATGATTTTCATACCAGTTACATGTGAACAGAACAGCTATCCGATTTGAGAACTGTTCTGGAATGAAATCTATCCGCAACATGTGAACATGTTCTATAACAAACATCATTTTGATTAAAAGCTTTTATATTTTTTTTAACCGATTCATTCATTCATTCCCTGTGAGTTGTAGTCCATCCACCCTGCATACTTGAAAGTAACAGCTTTTGAATAAAGAAACTTCCTCCACATTGTATGCTACTACTACTACTACTGGTATAAACGTTTTGAACTATCTTAGCGACTACATTGGGACCAAAAAACGTGTCCTCTATAAAGAGGTGTCCCATAGGTAGAAGTTTGGTCTTCCTTCAAAAAGTGTTTGCAGTATGTGTGCAATATTTACCCTCAGTATTTGCTGTTACTATGGTTATGCCAGGAAATATTGGGTGGTTAATTCAAAGTGCGTTGAACAGCTGTGAGAGAAACCCAAAAAGTGTTGATTATTCATTCCACCCTTTGTATATACCTCAACATTTATAAGCTGATTGAAAAAAATATTTTTATATGTGCTCACAATCCCTGTTCTGGAGATCTTGGGTCGTGGCTATTTTGGTCACAACAACATTTCCCCCCGTTTTTTTATTTTATATATAAGTGCCCTCCCTCAAATAAGCCCCCCCCCCCCCCTCCCCTCCCTCTCTCCTCAAATAAACCCCTCTCCTGGAAGTCCAATTTTGAAAGAAGCACCACGAGTGCTTATTCAAGGAGATAGTGTATAATACTTATCCAGTGCAAAAAATCTTGTGGAGTCTTTGTGGAGGAGTGTTTTCTATAAGAATGGCAAGCAATATCGGCTGCTGTTTCAATAAAAAACACTCCTCCACATAGACATTTTGAAGATTTTCCACCCTGGGTTACATACTTATAGTTCTCCTTCTTCATCCACAGGTTTGTCATACTTAGATCTGGTTTTTAAATTATTTCTTTTTTGCCAAGTTATTATTTGGTGAAATGATGACTCTTGTTCCAGGTTGTTCTTCGTCCAGTTGGTGAATTTTTGTCTCTGAATGTTCCTGGTTTAGCTGAAGGACGACCGTCGTTGCTTCTGGGAGATCGTGTGATTGTGAAGTACCATGGTAACAGCTTTATCTAAAATCTCTTAATTGTTTTTGCTTACATCAGGAAATTGTTAGCGACCTATATTCGGAACGTGGAAATTTCAAACCAAGCAGATCTGACGTTCCTATACAATGTGTCAGGCTGGTGACTGACTTGTAAAATTCATGGAAATTAAAAACTCCCCCGTAAATCAGGGAAAAATTAGGAGTCCTTTTTACCTAAAAAAATATTATTCGTTTTTGGTTCGATGAGCTTTTCTGTGATATTCATGCACCTTATCCGAAATTATTGAGAGAACTTTTGTTCGGGAAAATGTCAGGAAAATGTCATGGAAAAGTCAGGGAGATTGTGAGTGGAAAAAATTTGACATTTTATATATACATATGTGTGACGGTTCAAGGAAAAATCACTATAAGCGCAAATAGCGATAATCAATGATAATATTGATAAATTTATCAATAATATTGAATATTGCGATAATTATCACAAAGATTTATTGATGATATTATTGCAAAGATTTATTGATAAATCTGTTCATAAATTAATTAGATTTATTGATATTTGCAATAATAGCAATAATTTCTTAATTATTCTACAAAGATCTGGAATAATTAATCAGCGCTTTTTCGGTATATTAATGTTGTCGGTAATTTATGTGAGATTGTCACGTGGAAATTTATTGATAATTTATCGCAAATTAGCGCAAAGTTTGCGATGAAGAAAGTGATTTCAGCTTGTAGTGACTTTCCCTTAAACCCTCATATATATATATATTTGTTCTTTTTTTCTTTTACGTACAGGTATTCAGAAATCACCCAGTTATGAAGGATATATTCACGAGGTTAGTGAATAAATTGTTTTGGCTGTTGTGTTTTGTCAGCTGGCTAAAAGTTCCGTCAGTTGACTTTATTTCTTTAGATAATTTCTGATCAGTAATTCCTTAAATAACTAACAAAGCAGAAACATGACGTCGTGTTAACGTCTGAACATCGTTCAAACGTTGTAATGACATCCAAATAGCGTTCCAACGACGTCGTGTGCCTGCTGGGAAAGTGTATTTGAATCATATAGGGGTTACATTGAGCTCTTTGTCATGAGAAATATATATACAAATGAGGTTCTCCATCTTCGGGTCAATTTCTGTCATTGTGTTATACTCACCTTTTCTGTCACCACAAACGATCACAGAGGGGCTGGCTATATAGACATCTTTTGTCCAACCAAGAGATCAACTTCCAATGCCCTTTATGGTTAAATGGAGAGCGGCTATGGACGGCTGATGAGTATGAAGTTAATTCAACACCAAAATCTCGTTTATCAAGTCGTCAAGTCGCTTTAGATGTTGACTCATGACGTCATTAATCGTTTAAAAAGTTAACGCGGTTCTTAATAAGTCGACATTCAAGTGGTCGAGTCATTTTTAGATGAATACTCGTTTTTCAAGTGGTCGAGTCATTTTTAGATGAATACTCGTTTTTCAAGTGGTCGAGTCATTTTTAGATGAATACTCGTTTTTCAAGTGGTCGAGTCATTTTTAGATGAATACTCGTTTTTCAAGTGAAGGCGTTTTAGGAGTTGGTTCGTTACAGATGATGAAGCGTTCTTCAAAATTTGTCGGTCTTCAAATCAAAAACTATTAAAATTTCTTGAACTGTGTATTCCGAATCACATTATTCGTGGGTCGCTTACTTGAAATCAGGCGAAATAAACAACATGGATTTGTGTCTTTAAACAGAGTAGAGCATAGTGCGAGTTTAAGGTCTATATTTTTATGTAAAGCTGAGGGATCTTTCAAATCAATTTCTAACAAACGATGAAATATATTTAACTTAAAGAAGACGTCTTTACTTTCTGCCTCAAGTTAACTTATGTATATGTGACACAAACATCTGTTTTCATGTAAGAACTATAGCATCACAATTCGAGGGACTGGTAAGTTGGTTGCAGCGTCTCATCTTCTGAACCGACTGAGCATCTAAAACGGCTAATCTTTCGAAGCGTCTCGCTTACACTATGACATATGGCAAAAGCGACAGCATCTAGCGATTCCAACTTCTAAAACGCCTTTAATTGAAAAACGAGTTAACATCTAGAGCGACTCGACAACTTAATAAACGAGATTTTGGCGTTGAATTAACTTCATAGATGAGCCCTAACAAGGGTAAAACGCGTCCCGATCTGCCGAGATCTCATCTCCGGACGAGTGTGAGCATGCGCAATGACTTTAACAATAATGTTGTTATATATTATATTTGTGTTTTATTATTATATATTACATAATATATAATTTTATTATCTATATGTTTTCTTCATTGCTTCTTGGCAGAAGGCTTTCAGAATAATAACTGATTTGCGCATTTCATGAAGTGTAGCATTTTTCTTTTTTTCTTGGTTTAAAGGTACATGCAGATGATGTATTACTCAAATTTAATGAAGAATTTCACAATAAGTACTGCAACGATGACATCAATGTCCAATTCTATTTCAACAGGTTTGTAGTCAGCGCCGTATTTTTGTGAAGGATTGTAGATCCACCACTGGTTGTAGAAGGAAGTGAATTTTGTTGGAATGCATTCTTCTCAAAAATTTGCTAGAAACCAGGGAATGGTAATTTTTCGTTTCCAAAAAACCTTAATTTTTTTCTCGTTAATACGACGCGAATTGTCCCTTCTCTTTTTTTTTAATTTGAGAAGGGATTGTTTTCTTTTCCCAAGGTTTAAAAAAGGTCATGAAGTAAATGTTAGAGATATTGAGAAAAAAATCCAACGTTTTCACCGATTCAATTTCAATAGACCTTTCCCGAATTTCTGCTTAAACACCGTGTTATGGCCTAGTCATTAAGTATGGCCTCGTTCTGTTTAAACACCGTGTTATGGCCTAGTCAACAATGTTTGGCCTCCTTTTTATGGTCTAAATTGCTTTTAATTCTTCTTCTGGGGAATTGACTATTACTTGGTAATAACGCTATGAAATCAGTAAAATGCTAAAATGCATAGAAACGAGGCGAAACTTGATAACTAAGCATTAACACGATGTTTAAACAGAAATTTGGGAAGGGTATATTGAACCATAATAAGCAACTTTCAATGCAGGGTTAAAGCAACGGTGATACTATTTGGTTTATTGACACGTGTCTCTTATTTTGGAAGACAGTGTAAACATAGAATTCAAACGCTTTTTTTTTTCTTTGAAAGAATTGGGTTTTTTCCCAAAAGGTTCATCAAAGGTTTCAGGGCATCTTCTTTCATCATTCACGCAAGCATTTTACTCGGTCTTTACTTTGTTTAGTTTAGATGCGATCATTAAACTTTTTGGTTGAAAGTTTCTCTTTTTCGTTTAAAAGAACGAGGCATTACATAACCACTAACTCGTTTAACCAGACAGAAATAACAAGGTTTTCACCGCAAACTAGTGATGTCACAAAATTCATTTCCTTATTTTTGGGACTGGTATTACTTTACCAGTCCACCACAACCGCAAATTATTTTAGTTTGCACCGCTTTATAAATAAGAAATTTGCTGTTTCAAATCACACAATTTGCTTTCCAGTCTCCTTAAAGCGTTAATTGGTCGGGTGGGAATCGAATAACTTGTCGCTTCCCGGGCGATTGCTCTACTGTCTATGCTGCCAATCTTTGCCCTACTTCACAGTAGGACAGGAGAGCATTAAATTCAATAATACTTGCATCCTGAGAAGCGGTGTAATATTATCGAATTGATGCGCTGTTAACATATCCATGTTTTTTAAAAGATAATAGTTCTAGAACTTACCCAAAATAGAGAAGTCAAGGTTTAGAGTGGAAAAGAAAAACGTGCACACTTAAGGATGTTATGGAATGGACAAACCAGTGACAGACCACCTTCGGTCACGGATATTTATCAGACTATGCCACCAAACCGATATCTGAAACGAAACAAAGATTTCGTGACGCAATTGAGAAATGTACAAGAGGATACTTAAAACACTTAAGGTCGTTTTACATTAGACGGAATCGTCTGCGCGGACTTTTTGGCGGACTTTGCGCATGCTCTCTTGTTTTAAACTAAGATTTTTGAGCTATAGTGCATACGTCACAAGTTGCAGACCAGAATCTACTCTTTCAGCCCGCACAACGTTAAAAATGTTTTTTTCTACTGTCTCGTTTTTCCGTTGAAAAAGATTTGTTTATTACAAGAATTAAATTTTTTTGGAGTTATTGTGAAAAAATCAGACTTGTTTTCTGCACAACAAAAGAAAAGAGATATCAAGGTGTTGTATAAAGAAAGTAAGTTACTATTGCAACAGTAACTTACGTTCACGCCAAAAGAAATTCCTCATACGAATAAAAAAACTCACGGCAAAAAAAACAAATAACTTGTTACGTCACAAGCAATCATTTTCGGCAGCCGGGTAAACAATATGTTTTTAAAAAAAACATTTGGCAATGGTGATTCTTGGTGCTCAAGCGTGTGGATAAAAAAATAAGAAATATTCTCGTTACTAAATGTTTTTACTTGAAATGTTATCGTTTTTCTTTCATACTTTATTAAGTATTTTCATTTCAAGCTTTCTTTAAAAAATGTTTGAGGGTGATATGTTTAATATGCTACACATGCCTTTTATTGGTTATGTGTCCCTTCTGTTCACATCTCATAATTCTGTTACTATTTTTGTCCTTATTATAGAACTCCCCTTCGAAGGGCACATCAAGCTGTCGATAATGCCATAAATTTGGGAGAAGAAGGTAACATCTTGAACCAGGCGCATTTTTTATTTTTATATTTTTTCCATTTTCTTTAAGATATACTTACTTTTCGTGGTTTCGCCGAACTCGAAAAACAGCAAAATCGTACGTCAAAGACGACACGTTCGGAAAACTCCTGACGATAAACGGATGGGGTGCCTAAGGCCTCCCACACACCATATATTTCATATATTGGGGCAATTTCTTGAAACAATCATATAAATGGCATATATGTGATACATAAACATATATTTCATATATTTGGCATTGACAGGTCACGCAAGGCCAGTGTATCAGAAAGTTACTTACTAAACCTTCAGATTTCTTCAGAAAGTTACTTACTAAACCTTCAGATTTCTTCAGAAAGTTACTTACTAAACCTTCAGATTTCTTCAGAAAGTTACTTACTAAACCTTCAGATTTTCTAGCACAATGCAACTAGTTATCAACAGTTTTTCCAAGAATTGAGTTTTTCCTATAACGCGTGTGTGCATCCCACTTTTATTTTAGAGAGTGATACATTTTCAGAAATCTCACGGTCATTTTCTCATGAGGAGCGCGTAAAACCACGATACTGCGAGAAGCGTTTTTCAGTATTAGTATATTTGTAGTAGCAAAGGACGCGAGGTCAATTATTTTGCACGGGGGACATTGCATTGCATCCCCAATGTACACTTTGTATGATGTGATTGGGAAGTAATTGTTTCTATTAACCTTGATCTGGCTGCTCCGCCAAAAAGGAGGATTAATTCAAAAAAAAAAAAAAAATCTCCAATGGAACGCGACGTTTAGGGTCAAATATCTCGAGAACCAATAGGGATAACTGACGTTTTTTGGAGTCCGCGATATTGGCGATGGGGTGACGAAAAAAAAATTGGGTCTTAATCTTTTTGGGGACGGGGGTGGCGTCATCAGAATCTTTGATCGACGATATCTCAGTAACGGTTTGTCGTGAACAGACGATCCCATACATTTTTTTGATCAGTTTTTCGAGCTCTATGGGATGGTAATACGTATCCTTTTGGATTGCGTGATTTTATTTTCGGTCACCCCTAAATTGAGAGAATAACCACGGGTGTTGCGGTCAGTAAGTTATGGGAAAAGTGACCTCTAAAGTTGAAGAGAAGAAAATAACAGCTAATACGGGAATTGATTGCTTAACATAGCTTATACTTGTAACGATTCACGAAGTTTTGTAGTTTAGGACTAGTGTTACCGATTTGTTTTTTGTTTCAGCGTAAAGAAGTTGTACATTCTCACAAAATTAAGTTATTCCCTGTAACTCCATTTGATAGGGGGTTCTAATAGATCTGTAAAGTCAGAAAGAAGTAGTACTTGTAAGGTGAGGAGCATCAGTTAATAGGGCTTTACTGTGTATGCACGTACCCAAGTATCAGACATCTTGAAATAGTAAACTATCAGTTTTATTTTTTTTCGCCGAACTCGAAAAACAAAATCGTGCGTCAGAGATGACGCGTGAGGTAAACATCTGGCGATAAGCTTATTAGATTTCTCCATTTTAAGAGCTTACGCTTTAAGTATTCGAGATGTTGTTTAATTGAAAAGTCTTACCTACGCAACCATCGGGTGATTAAGAAATTAAGAATATATATTTCTATTTTTTGTATTTTGTATTTCTTACTTCTTTTGTGTTGGTTTTACATAGTAAAAAAAAAACACCAACAAAATATTTTTATTTACATAATTTTACAGTAACTTTAGTTACATAACTTTACATATATCTGTAAGTTTTAGCGTTTTCAGCGTTCCTTTGAACAAGTTTAGAGTTGACATTTCTTTTACACTATTAGGAATGGAGTTCCATAAGAGGCTTTCTTTACTCTGCAAACCCTACCTTCTGCTTACTAAACTTACAATTAATGTCTCGTCTCCAGACCGCCAAAGTTCGTGGTGTAAACGTTATAAAATCTGTTTACACCGGAGAAGTTAGCTGGTCTGGACACGCAATGACATGCTAACGCCCTTTCAAGGCCTATCTCCACGCTAGGTGCTCTGTAAATGCCAAATTATATATAGGAGGTGAAAAATGTCACCAGAGAAAGCTAGGGCCAAATTTCTGCAGTTGGAATTTTTATAAGATTTGATGGTAACAAAGGTAATTTTAATACACAGCTTGCTAAAAATGTATTGTAGTTGTGTTTACGTTTATTACTTGGCCTCGTTCTTATGCGTGGCCTCGTTCTTATGCGTATACTGGATTTCTGTATGAGAGCGAAATGTGCATAAGAAGGAATAGAGAAAAACTGTGAAAATGTCGTTTTTGAAGAAAAGAAAAGAATAATACGTAAAATCTACATTATCTTTTTATCTACATTACACTACTTTAAAAGTAATTATTACAGATTTTTTCAAATATTTAGATAGGTACCGATTTCAACCAATCACGATTCTTCTCTCAGACGAAATGAACCAATCGCGACTCTTCTCTCATATGAAGTTATATTCCTTCAAATTGCGTTCCATGATTTTGAGTAGTAACAATCTTTTGATATCGTCGCCAGTTATCGTCTCCTGTATCGCGTTCCGCCGTGCGTATCGTTTCTCCATGAAATCCACAACATCGGCGGCGGCTAGTTTTCGATTGAAATGTATGTTAATACCATTGTTTAAATCCACTTCAATTCTATTTTTGCGCATTTTCATCTTTTTCAGATATGACATGTTTCTACAAGGTTCTTCTAAATTCGAAAAAATCTTTTGATGTTTTGATGTTTTGTAATGAAAATTAGTTTTTACCTCGATTTTATCGTGTTTTTACTTGGTTTTTATCTCGTTTTATCTCGTCAGTTGCTTCAACTTTTTGTTCTTGCACCATTTGGGTTTGCTTTTACTTTTTCTTCTGATCTGTTCTTTTCTTTAGTAACTGTTTTTTAATCGATTCTACTATGTTTACAAGCATTTATATATTTTTAATTTGGGCAAAAACATATGGTTGGTCAGAAAGAAAAATAACAGGATGCTATTGAACATAATTGCGAAACAAAAATTTACAATATGTGGTGTGTAGATTGTTGATTTCTATGTTAAAATGAGTAACAATTTATATTATTATTTCAATAAAGCTAATTTGTAATGAAAAATAAGAATTCTGCTGTTTATATAGCCATTTTTATTCTCTTTTATCTCTGTGTTCATTTCTGATCAAGGTTTAATTAAGAAACACCAGAAACTTATTGTTTAAAACAAAAGAAATATACAACTGTAACTATAGATACATATTTTAAAACAATTTTTTTTTAACTCGAAGAAAAAAAATATAAGGAGAAAAACACGCGCCTTTTTCGAAAAAATGATGATTTCATTAAAGGGGAAGTTAACACAAAAATAAAATCATATAATTTTTTAATATATTTTCCTAGTTAGCCAAAAAAACATAAAAAGTAAATTTTTACATATCAAAAACATGATCTTCCTTGTTTATAACGACGCATATATATGCCTCAAATAGCGATTTTTGAGCCGACCGCTAATTTTAATGTTGGACCGGCACTAGTTTAAAAAATGACGTCAGAAAGTTCAAAAACATTATACAGCATCAACACCACACAGAGAAGATACTAAACTTTCTACCATTAACGCCTATATTTTTGTAGCGCGTTTTTTTCAAGTTCTTATTTACAGTTTTTTATTTCCTGGCATCTGCACTGGATAATTTTGGAATGGAGAACATCAACAAGGAATGTTATAATTCGTCCAGTTCAGAGGACGGCGACGAAGAGATACCAGATTTATCCTCGCTGCAACCCTTTAGATTTGAGCCAGAGTTGCCTTCAACCGAAATAAATAAACTATGGGAAAGCAGCGATAATGACTCAATCGATGATGAAGAACCATGTGTGGTGGTCAATGTAGGGCGATGCAAACCTATGCTGAAAGCTTGTGCTGACGTGACACAAAAAAACTTTTTTTTTTTATCAACATTGGAATTTTTTAGCATCATCGTTCTTCTCCATTGCGCTTTAATTGGATTTTTGAATTAAATAATTATCAGACTCACAGTTTTAAAAAGGAGTGTAAAAATTTGGCACATCTTCAGAATACACACCTGACGCATAAACATTTCAGGGGGATCTAAATAAAAGAATGTATAATTCATTTGTAGGAAAATTATGTATCACGGAACCAAATGATTTCAAGATAGTCTGTCTTCATGAGCCAGTTCTAATGATAGCTTTGTCTGCGTTTAATAACGTACATGGCGATGTACTTGATAGTAAAAACAAGTAGGCAATCTTTTTTTTTTAAAGTCATAACGATTATATAAAACTGTAACGCTTTCTCATGATTTATCTACTTGGTTTCCTTTTAGTTCACTGAGATTTGCCGGTTATAAGCGGTACACTTGGTGGGTACATAATAGGCTCGGCAAAGGCGTTCGTTACGCCACTGTGTTGACCTTGAAGTTACAATAGGTTGAAAACTAACGCTGTTATCGGAAACTTAAGGTATTGCTTGCGCCCCAAAATCTAACCACTTCTCAGCATATGATTGTTGTTTATTCTCAACAAGCAAAGAATTCACCATCTACATTTAATATCATGAAATACATATTAAAACGCAGAAATTACTTTGTAACAAGAGAAAATAATGTTTTCCTGTTTCTTTTGCGATTTTTTATTCTCTCATCCGTATTTTTTCGCTTTTGAATTTTCGATGTAAATCCGAAAACTGTGGGAACCGTATTAGCAACTAACTTCTCACGAGATGAACCGCCAAGCAACTCAGACTACAAATAGATATTTTAAATACGTCAAATACAACATGACAACGTAATTAACGTTAAAACAATTCTTTAAAAAATTTAAAAACGAATTGAAGCTAAATAAAACTAGAATATTCAAACAGAAATAACAGTGAACATGCACTGAATCCTCATTAAAGATTTTTCTTTTTTGAACTTTCCAGTGGTAGTGGTAGTGAACCAGTCTAAAGAAAAAATTGTAGTTTTATGATTACTGAATAAAAACTATAATAGATGTGCTATAGATGGATAGATGAGCTTCTTGAGATGGCAGCTTTCTCTGTTGTCATCTGCAAAATCATGTTTTGGACTAAAGTTTTTTCTTGAATAAGGACCAGTATCGTGCTTACTATTTTGCACTATATTCTCCACGATTATAGCTTAATAGCACGATTATAGCGACATGAGCTTAAACTTGCAGCAGCAGGAATGTGTTTATCATGATGTGTGCACGAAAAAAACAAAGGACTTGATTGTCAAGAATAATGATGCTAGCTAAACAAACTTATGATGCAAGACGTTTTGTAAAGAACTATATGAATTTAACAAGGTGTACACCATGAACTAAGATGGTTGGAAGGCGGCAAGATGAACTGTTATGTAGAACTGAACAGGTTAGAGTCAGGATTTGACTGGTTCTTTCAAACACTTTAATAAGAGCTTTCACCGAAGAAGTTAGCTGGTCTGGAAATGGGTCAAAAACGGCCTCGTTCTGAATCAGAAGAATAATGCCGTTCTTACGCACTATAATAGTGGTCAAAAAACTCCCCTCAAAGCATTACGTCACCTTATCATGAAAAGAATGGCATGCTATTACTTTCATTTGAAACGAGGCCGGGCTACAAACGAGGCAGGGGCTACATAGAACAAAAGTGAAACGTAGTTTATGAAAAATGTCTGTTAGATCAGCCAGAACGAGTTTTCCAACATTATAGGTCTTTCTCTATGACGACTTGTTTTTTTAAGTTTGAACCCCCAAGTCATCACACAACCACTCAATCTTCTTCTCTTATAGTTCTTTTTCCAAAGCCGTTTGTTCCGAAATCTTCCCTGTTTCACCTGAAAAATGGTAAGCTCTAAACATTTTTTAGTTTTGTTTTGTTTTAAATAAGTATTAGTTATCGCACAGTGCCGAGTGCAATTATGGCGAATATTTCTCGAGTTTCTTATATTTTTGCTGTTATTAAATACAAGTGCAGGAATTTATATCGCATCCGTAGACTGCCTCGCATTTTGTTTAATAGGGCTACGACACACACAACAATCACATGATTCGTGTCATAGCCCCTTTAAGATACTAACATGCGATCATCACTACTTTTTAATCAAAAGTTTGTTATTTCTGTCTGGGTTAACGAGAACATGCCTTGTTCTTCCAAATGAAAACAAGAGACTTTCAACCCAAACGTTTTGTGATCGCAACATAGTATGTTTAAACTCTCGCGTAATGCAGCAGTGGAGTCTCGATAAGTCGAACTTTCATTAACACGAAGTACTTTAGCGTTCCTCTTGAACTTATACTAGTGACCTTACGCGTCTGCGACGGCAAAGTGACAGTAATCCATGATTATTCGGAAATCAATGAACCACAAAGTAATAAAAGCTTAAAGATGTGGTTTGTTAGAACTAAAAGTTTTGATCAATGGGCTAAGGAAGAAAGAAATGCTCTTGAAAGATTGTAAAAGCAATACAACCCAGTGGGCAAAATCTTCAAAAAGTCTCTGGAGGAGTGCTTTTTCGTTGAAACAGTCGGCGATATTGTTTGCCACTCCTATAGAAAACACTCCACCACAGAGACTCTTTGAAGATTTTGCCCAGTGGGAAGACACTACTATCCTTGCGTCTTCGTTTTCAGTACGACTTCAAAACATAACTTTTCACGTTAGTATATTATGAAATAGACCTTCTTTCTAAACGAAATCCACAAGGAAAACGAATCCTTTTGTTTCATTCACGTCGCCGTCCTCGCTGTCGTCGTAAGGTCCCTATTCTCTCGGAAATGACTTCGCGATTACTGGAATATTCGGTAACTCGAAAGCAATGTTTCATTGGTCTGTTAGAGGGTCGAGTCGAATTTTATCGAGAGTTTACTGTAGCTCGATAAGTATTACGTGTGGCAGTTGTTTTTTGTTTTTTTTGTTGATCACGCTGTCTTCCAGTTGTGATGTAAGAGCAAAATGCCACTTTCAAATCCTATGTGTTCTTATGAATAAGGTATAATTTCTGGATGTGCGTCAACGTCAGTAGGTATTAGTTTGTTCTTATCCAAAAGAAATCGTTCAATTTCATTACGCCTTTCACCTAATATCATTCATTACCTTTTTGCCTTGATGTACCATAGTCTAAAGTGTTAAGCTTGGTTTTCACTGATCGTCTTCACGCTTCAGACACAAATGATTTTAAGCCTTACGACGACCGACGACGACCTTATGATTATGAAATCTTATTTTGAGGTGGATTTCATTGGAATCGTTAGAAAATTGACGAAATGTGTCTTAAACCTTAAGATCGTTTTTCGTAAGCATTCATATGTATCAGTGAAAACTTAGGTTTATCCTATCCGAAAGGGCCCATAATAAGTCGAGTTGTTTTATTGTTTCATTTCAAGGGCGGATCAAGCCTTTCAACAAGGTGTTAAACGAACGCCAGCTATTGGCTGTCTCTCGCATACTGGAAGGACGTGGCCGCCCAATCCCGTATGTTTTGTTTGGACCGCCCGGTACTGGCAAGTCCATCACAGTAGTGGAGTCAATTTTACAAGTGTTTAAATCCATCAAATACAGCCGGATATTGGCCTGTGCCCCTTCCAATTCAGCCGCTGATCTGATTGTGAGTAACTTTGTGTGTGTGTGTGTTTGTTTGTTGTTTTCCCAGCAGGAATACGAGGTTACTTGAACGTGGTTCAGGACGTATAGATATAGATTGCTCATAAACCACTTTTACACCATCAAATCTTTGCTTAAGACTTATATTTTGAATTTGTAATTACCACTATCAGACCATTGCCAGTGGGCAAAATCTTCAAAAAGTCTCTGTGGAAGAGCGTTTTTTATTGCAACAACAGGTGAACAATTGCTTGCCATTCCTATAGAAAGCACTCCTCCTCAGAGACTTGAAAATTTTGCCCACTGGGTTGCTATTATTAGTAAAAGGATGTATGGTTACAAAATGTTGAATAATGGAATTGCCGCTCTTCCTGGCCTTTTTAGCCTATAAATAAAGACCGTCGCTAACTCGTATAATTATATCGTTTTATTGAGAAAAAATATCAAATATTTTATATCAGGGTAAAGAATCAAAATGCGTCTATTTCGATAGAATATCCAAAAAAATTAAATTTGAATTCGTCCTGAGATATCGCATTTTGTCGCAAATTGACGCGTGGGTTAATTTTTTAAAACTTTTTCTGTTACTAAATATAGAAAATGATCGCAAGTTATCGCAAGACGCCCAGTGGGAACCGAATTTAACACATATCCCCAAATAGCTCTTCGAAGAGAGCTTATCTTTCTTATCGAATTCTATAAGGAAAAACAAACTTTTGTTTCGTTCACGTTCCCTCCTTTTTCTTTCTTTGCGGCGGATCTAGGGTGTCAAAAATTGTGGTTAAAATTCTAATGAAAAACAAGGGAAGTGTTGCATAAGTAATTTAGAAAAATCTTTGTTTCACTTTTTCACAACTGTTATTCCACAGCTGGTTTCAAAATTCTATTATAACGTTTCTCTTAATGGCGAAATAATACGACAAACAAACGAGCTTTTTGCCAACTATGAATTTCGAAACACAGCCCACTTAGAGTTCGAAGACTCGGGGCAAGTCACCGTGTGTTACATGCTTTTCAATTATGCGGACCAGACATTTTCTATTTTCAACTTAGAGTTCGAAGACTCGGGGCAAGTCACCGTGTGTTACATGCTTTTCAATTATGCGGACCAGACATTTTCTATTATTATTATTTTCAACTTATTTTCAAATTTACTGACCGTGGAAAGTTAGCTGGTCTGTATATTATTCTGACAATTCTTCATCGTTTTCAAAGCAAAACAACATGGAGAGAATAAGAAGAATCACGATCAACTTTTGCTGGCAATATTCGATGCACAGACACAGTTTAGTGCAACGAAGATAATAAAAATGTATTCTTTTGTGTTTCTAGTAATGTTATATTTAATTCTTCAAAACTTTTCTTGGTTCTATCTATCTTTTTTGAGCAATCCTCACAAAACATTTTACCAGAATTTCTCCCGAAAATCATATTTTTCTGATAAATGGTTAGACATAAGTTTGTGGTGAAAACAGGCTAGTACTTTCTGTTTGTGTATTCTCTCGCTAAAATTTTTATATCCTGGAACCCACGAAATTAAAAATAGACCCTGGTTCACCCCGCACTTTTGAAATGAGAAACATCGGCGAATAGAATGTGTGTCCTTTATCGCACAGTGACAGTACAGACTTTTCATTGCAAAAAAATTTGCGGTTTACTACAAAACAGTAAGATGCATCCTTTCTTTTAATTCCGATACCGATACCGGCTGGTTTCAAATTTGCCAACCTAGAAATCACTGATTGATACATACCGGATATCGGAAAGGCAAGAAACAGAGAATAGAGAAGAGAGAATATTTAATTACCGGCAATCACGTTGTCGAAGAACTATAGAGAACACATTTGGAATTCTTGTAGCAAGATGGCAGATATTTCGAGGACCAATTAGAGCAAAACCTGAGAAAGTTGAAAGCATTGTAAAGGCCACCTTATGTCTTCGTAATTACCTGCGACTTACTGATTGTGCCAACTATACGCCAACTGGTTTTTTTGGACAGTGAAAGTAGCTCTGGTGATATCATTCCAGGTGACTGGCGTGCAGAACTTCTTCAAAGTTCATGCTTAGCAAACCTAAGTAATTTCAGAAGTAACAGATACTCACATGAAGCTAGTTTAATTCGACAAAACTTTACCAATTATTTTAACAGCTCAGACGGGGAATTACCATGGCAAAGAAGGTATGTAGAATCATGTGGACACAACCCTGTTACTAGTTTACAATAGAAAAAACAATCTTTGGTCATCTGATATTCAATTCAAAGGAGGAGACTTTCTTAATTAAAACTTTTAGCATAAACGCTTATTGTCTCATTTCAAAACGCACAATGAGAAAACATCCAGTTTAATTTGTAAACAACAGATTAAGTAGAATATGTTGATAAATATATAGTTTATCCTTTACATAAAATTTACATTTAGTTTGTTTTGTTTTTCCCTTAAGTTATCTCATGAAGTATCAATATTTGTTTCAGCAGTCGTTGGAAATTCAATGTTATTCAAATACTTTAAAATCTCCATTTTAGCTGTCTCCCGAGCTACAAGAGGCAGCCTGCGTAATTTTGGTAAGATCATGCGCACAAACAAATTATCTTGATCTGTGTATTCATTTAATGGAGATTCTACAGAAACATTTTCTTTGCCTTTGTCATTTACTAAAGCATTAGTGATAGCAGAGAGCGTCGAAACTAGTTGTTGCTCTACATTAAAATTTGAAGCACGTTTTCTAGATTTACCAGTAAGGCCAGGCGTGGCTGGTTCCTCTGATGCGGAAGAAGATGACTGTGGTGAAGAGAAGGCATCAATATCAACTGTGGTTGCTTCCTTCTGTGTACTGCAATTAGCAACATCATCTACATTCTCCGTTAATTCATTGTCAAAGTTTTCTACCTATGTCTGGTGTTTTAATGCTGGAACTTGAAAAATTACTCGAAGTTTCTCGATGTTCAATATAGACATCTAGCCATTTTAGATAGCTGTACTGGTCTGATGATGGTACACCATTTCTTCCTTCACCAGACTTTATTTTCCTTGGTTTAAGATAACGGCCATATGAAGTCCTGACTTTTGTATCGGTCTTCGGCCTCCTTTGAAGTTAAATTAAAAACAGAACCTACTGCTTTCCAAGCATTCTTCTTCTTCTTGTGTTTGTCCTTAAAATCTTTCGAAAATTTGTCATAGAGTACGCAATATTTTTGTACTTCTTCCATAAAACGCTCTGCTGATTGTATGATTGGAGAAGCACCAGAATCGACAACAACGCTACTGAAGTTTTCGGTTTCATGATGGGCACTGTCCATCTTGGAATTTACAGCGGGAAAGCAAACAATAATTGTCGAGCTTGCTGTTCAGAACATGGAACAATTTACCGAACAAATACTAGCATGACAGATGTCATTTTTCTATTTCTACAACGCCTGTTGTAAGTGTTGCAAAACAGTCGCCGATTTTTTTGAGCGCATATGGAAACAAAAACGCCGCAACAAGACCACTGTTGCGCGACTGTTTCACAACGTAAAAAAATTATATGGGAACCGGACTTTACGGGTACTTTTATTTACCTTCATATTAATAAGAAAGTGCTTTAAATGAAAATGCTTTTCAAATTATTATTAATTTCTTGGTGAAAGTCGGAACTTAATAATCAGTAGAAGAGTGTGTTTACATGAGAGCTGTATTGAACTCCAGCCGGTTTAAGACTTCAGTACGGCTCTCATGTAAACGCACACTTAAACAGGGTGGCCACCAGAATTTAAAAAAATTTCAAGAACAATTCCAGAACATGTGGTTCGCCCTATCAGACAGTAGACATGAGATAAAAATTAATAACAAACATACACCTGAAGGCAGTTTTTAATAATTTTACATCTTCGATCAGCCACTGTGACTAAGAACTCAAATATCTTGGGAAAATAATTGCACAAACTGAAATGTCATTTTCTTGCGAATCTCAAATAGGGGGCAACCAGAAATGCTGTAAAAAAATTCTGAATTCAAGAACATTTCCACAACAAACCTGCAAAATGGACCTTTTTCAAGAACATTTCCAGTATAAAAGAAATTCCAGAACAACTCAAGGAATTCCAGAACCAGTGGCCAGCCTGTGTTAAAGACAGCCGAATTATGCAATGCATAATATAACGGATTCATAAAATAGTTCTATTAATTGTCGATGTACGTAATTTTTGGAATAAAAGATTACTTTTTCCATGTGTTGTTATCAGTTTAGCTGTACAAAATAAAACTATAATCCCCTGGGTTCGAAAATGTACAGGACTTAAAGTGTTTTGAGGATCAAATGCCCTCGGCTGTACATTAAGGTATCTAAAACAGATGGTTGAAGTGAATGAGAGGACCGAATAAAATAATTATTTAAATCTGCATATTTCGTGGCGGAAATCCCGCTATTTGATGTCATTTAAGTTCGTGAATTATTTCGCCCATACGCCCGGGTAAATACGCAGTCTAAATCCCATTGCGACCAATAACGCAAATTGTTTATAACGAAATGGCAAATGGACCAGTATACATTGCATGTGCACTGTTTCCCAGCAGATTCATCAAAACGAACATCGCCTTGACAAAATGATCCGCAAAATATTTTGTCAGGAAAAAAGGACCGGGATTCAATTCAATATCGTAGGCTATAATCGAAATCGTAATGACACAATGAACAGGGTGTCCACAGTCTTTTCGTTCTAAAAATCCAGCCTTTTTGGGCAAAAGTTTGTATTTTTCTAGCATCGTCAAAGTTAAAAGCATACATTTTTTCCAGCTCTTGCCTGAATTCTCATATAAAACAGCCTCGATAATACAGTTTTTTCAACGCTAAATGATGAAGGAGAGGTAAAATGTTTGCTATATGGTTTGAATTGCACAATGAAACAATTAAAGAACATTATATATGGATAAAGACGCAAATACTTGTCTCCAGTCTTGTACATAATCTCACCAGAAGAAAAATATTTTTGTCCTAAATAGAAAAAACATTTCCCGGTTTTTCCAGCCTTTGATGTTATTTGATGTCAGCTGAAATTCTAAAAACAGGCCCTTTTCCAATTTTTCCAGCCTCCGTGGACACGGAAGTAAAATATAAAACATTGGAATACTACTTAGAAAAGAACAACCCATCCTTGAGCTCCCAGCAATATTACTAAAAAACTTTGTATTAGAAACGTGGGAGATTTTAGTAGCTGCCAATTGCTACGCGATATGGTTCAATGGAGATCATTCATTACTAGGAGGGAGACAATAAAAACAACTGACCGTTTATCGTTTACTTAATATCTTTAAACACACTACAGTATAACCCCGTTAAGTCGGACACGGTTTAAGTCAGACTTTTCTTTAAGTCGGACTAAAACCTTGTCCCCCTTCGGACTAAATAAGTAGAGTCTGACTTAAGACGAAGTTCGGAAAGGTCGGACTCCCGATAAGTCAGACCGATTATTTCGGTCCCCTGAGAGTCCGACTTAACGGGGTTATACTGTATTTATCGAAATTCCGAGCTTTGAGCTTTCAGTTAGGAGTTTGAGCTGAGCTTTGCTGCTTTCCTCAGTGAACTTTAGTTTCCACCCAATAAAGTGACCCTCCCTCAAAAGAGGTGGAGGTTCTTTGCTAGGTATTTGAATTCCTAAAAATAAATGCAATAATTAGGTAAAAACAGTGTTTTTCCAAGACATTGATGTCAAAACAATAAAAAAAGGTGCAAGCTGGTGAAGAATAATCAGAGCAGAAGGCCATATATACAAAATTTCAAGGACCTATATACACGTTTTTTTCATAAGAGCACTCAGCTCTGATGCTCCACCCTTCTGAGAGACCAAAAAGAGAAGAAATTATTGAAAATTCCTTCAAACGTTCTTAACATTTCAATTTTGAAGCCTTAAAATGTTCTTAATAATAATATATAATATATGTTTTTAATATATGTTTTTAATTTAATTTAATAATATATGTTTTTAATTTATACATTATTTTATATCCAAAATTCGAAGTTCAACAGACTTGGTCGACATTTTGATTATGATATTCTTGTGTTTAACATCATCGTCATGACGTTTTCTTGGAAAATTCTAAAATATTTCTAAAATAGTTCCTAAGCCTCAATTTTTCTTAGGATGTTCTAAACTTTTAGACTTTCGAAGTTTTATGTTCTTAATCCTTTGTTCTTATAAAAAATGTGTATTTATAGTATCATCCATGGTTTACATCTAAGATAAATGGATTGATTATAATAGTTTTCAAGAAATTCTACATGACAAAAGTTTTAGTTTACATATCTGTTTTTCTCCTCTCCTTTATATTTTTTGCCCACTGGTCTCTAAAAACGGTTATGAGCAATAATGAATTGAATCGGTTAATCTAAATATTCTTTTCAGCATTTTCACTAGAGCAAATTGTTACGGATTCATGAGTGAAGTTACTAAAAAATAGGAATTATTACGGACAGCATCTATACTGGCATCTTGTATTTATACGGTACAGTTTACTGAATGACAAACACCCAGCCGCACCAGATACGTATGATGATTATTTCAAGGCCTGAGTTATACTATGGTGATTACGCATATGAATTCATTGATAGATTGCTAATTCGTCAAGTGGCAAGTCGAATCAAAGGAGCCGCGGGATTAACGCGGGATCCTCAAACTTAGATGGCTGATGGCTGGCAAAGAATGTTAACATCCTCGAAGTTTGGAGAATCCGACAATTTGGAATTCTTATGGGCGGAAATACGTCAGAAAAATGCAAAACCCTTTCTGGTTTGTTCTGCATATAAACACCCGGACTCATCGAAATATATCGATCAAAACTTTCACGAAAATCTCAATCACTTGTTATCGTCTGTTAATACCGAAATAAAAGATATGCTAAAATCATATGGATTTCTTCAATTAATTAAATCACCAACCAGAATCACTAAAACCAGTAGAACGATTAGCCATTTACTTTTTGTAACCGACAAAGATAAAGTCAATGACACTTTGGTTCACTCAAACTCCCTCAGCGATCATTTCCTCATAGGATCAATAACAAAAAATGAACTGTAAACGGTTCAATTCAAAGATTATAAAAGTCCGTTATTACTCAAAATATGAAGAAAATTGCTTTAAAATGATTTACGCAACGTTCCATGGGAAAACTGTCTCATTTTAATAACTGTCAAATTTTAATGATGGATGGAACCTCTTAAAATCGTGCCTTACGAAGGCAATGAACAAGTAGTGAAGTCCGCGGTAAAGAGAATCCTTGGCTGACTCATGAAATAAAACTTTTAATGAGAACTAGAGATATTCATCTACGCCATTTTAAAACATCAAACAGCGAGGAAGATTGGTTGTTATACCAACGTTTCAAGAACACAGTCTCAAAAAAAGTTCACGCAGCCAAAGGAAACCAGCTTCGAAGTAAATTCAAAGATACCGCTGACAAACCAAATAAATTCTGGGATGAAAATAAAGAAATGTTACCAAACCAAAGAAACTCCAAGGTTGAGTAAATAAAATCACCACATCTGTCAAACACCTCATTGCGAACGCCTTTTGCTCCTTTTTCACAAAAATTGGTTCGAGTATCGTGAATCTTCCATTTGTAAATACTGTATGGAAGTCGTTTAACCATCGCAAGTATTTATCACAAATCAAACCCCGCAACTCGATATTTACATTCAGACCAGTGACAGTCCCTGAAGTCACAAACATCCTTAACCAATTAAACACCTCCAAATCAGCTGGTTTTGATGGCATTCCAGCCAAAATCATCAAAGATTCAGCCCATGATCGCAGGGTATTCAAATCTAGTGACAGTAAAAACATTGAGAACTATCGATCAATATCGATATCGAGCTGTGTATAAACAGTTAACAGAATAACTGTGTCTTGTGTCTTGTGTCCACCAACCTTCTCAGCTGTTTTCAATATGGTTTTTGTAAAAACAGGTTCACCCAGCATGCAGTTGTAAAACTAAAAGATGACATTCGTAGAGGTATGGATAGTGGAAAAGTCACTGGGGCCTTGTTCATGGACTTAAAAAAGGCTTTTGACACTGTCAATCACAGTTGCCTTCTCCAAAAGCTACCTTTTTATGGAATTCTTGGGAGAGATTTAAACTTTTAAATTCTATATATACGATAAACATTTTCCTATGAAACTTATATTTTCACCTCCTTAATGTCAAAATAAACCACATGGAGAGCAATATAACAAATCGGTTAATACTGTTAGTCAAAGGAAAACATCACAGGGTCATTTTTTGAACTATTTTATTTTCAATAATTATGATAATATCTAACATGATTTTTTTTTAAAAATCATACGATAAAAGTTTATCATAAATAATGCTCATGGTCATGAATTTCTGCTCTGATGTTCTCAAGTTCTGTTAAGTATTTGACAGTACAAATAATTTAAAAACTTGATTGGTAATATGAACAACTATTATACTAGCCGCCTGGCCAATTCTTTCTTGAATGCCAACGTTCGCCAGCCCTTTTTCAGAATACGTGGTGGTGTGGTTTAGGGTACCAAAGCTCGTGATTTAAACCAAAAATTAAACTATAAAAGAGACTGAAGATAAACCAAATATTTAAAGAAGTATATTGAAATTGTCAGCTTTTATACTTGAATTTAATAACGATAATGATGGATAGATAAATTTTACCAAACGACAACACTGTTTCACCATTCACGTGAAGAAACTAGAAAGTAGATCCCAAAATGCATAGCCGTTGTTCAAGTTCAAGATCGTTTGCACTAGTTAAGGCGAATGAACGGTGGTCTTGAACAAAGGCTAAAAATGCACTGCTGGAGGGGCGCATTGAAAAGAATAAATATAGTTCTAAATACTAATACTAATCTGATATTAAAAAATTAGGATTTAAATCTTCAATAGGGCAGAAGAGAAGTTGACTTTTATTCATTGGGAAACGTGCTTAAAAGTTTATTATTTGAATTAGAAACATAAAAGTGTTGAGGGCCTTACCACACGGGCGGAGAGAACTGCAGCATTACAGAACGACCGACAGACAGACACGGGTAAATGAAAGATCAGCTGCCTCGCGGCGGTGACCAACGAAATAGATACAAACTCATTCATCCGAGTTTTCAACTGTGTTAAGTGTAAACAAGGTTTAACAAAGAAACAACATCGCTTAAAGCATTATACATTTGTGAGCTGTAATGGAAAACAAAAAAAAACCCGTCTTCATCGAAAAAAATATTATTAATAAATAAAAACGAAAAATCCATTCGAAATACTGGGTTTTAAATTTTTGATAAGCTTACAATTTATACAATTTATATAGTTTCGTAAAGGGAATTTCGCAGAGTCTAAAGCGTTGGCTAAATACCATTTCGGCCGGAGGAGGAGGAGTAGTCCGAGGGTGTTTTAATACGGTATTATATCGTTTGGCTGCTACCCTAATAATAAAAATAATAACGGATTATATTTCAGTTCCAAAATATTTATAATTGGCCTATTCTTCTGAAATAGTGTATGATAAGCAGTAATACATGGGTGATGGTTAACGATTTTGATTGGTTCTTTTATTGGCAGAATAATGAGCAAGAGTTACAACACAATGAAATTATTCGGAATATTCGGAATTATTCGGAATTGCATATGTTCCAAAACCACCTACTATTTAACTTAAGAGAGAAGGACTGCCTGCCTCTTTCGTAGCAGAGAAAGTATAATTTTTTCTTCTTCGGTATGATTTTGAGCATAGGGTGGTGTTTAGATGGTGCTTATCGTTTTAGTGAATATGAACCTCTGGTTCTCATAAAAGTAGTGATCATAAAACAAAAGCACCGTTACAAAGACCGAGGCCGTCGTCGGTTTACGTCAGGGTTCGGGTTGGGATTCGGTTCAGTTAGCCTCGCGCCGTTCCTAAAACTCGGCAATTAGACAACTGATCTGTATCGGACTCGTTTTGTCTGCTTGGTTACAAAAAAAAGTTTGAATATATTATTTCGGGCATACAATTTTATTATAAATTTTATTACGTATCACCAGAAGCTTTAAGTGTTCAATTTAAATGACTTTAACGTAACACTTAAAAATTCTTGCGTTTTTTTTTTTCAAAAATGTTGGAGCTTCTGATGATATTTTTTATCATAAGAAAATGTTTGTTTGTGTTTAACTTTCAATCGTTTTTAATTTTATTTTTATTTTTCAAGGCGGAAAGGTTGCATGAAAGTGGTATGGTGCGAACATGCGACATGGTCAGAATGAATGCCTTTCATCGTTTAAGAATGCCAGTCCCAGAAACCGTACTGCAATATTCCGTTTCTGAATTCGATGATCTTCGATTGGCCTGTCGTTATCGTATCATTATCTCGACGTGCAGTATGGCCGGTTTTTTGTACTCGTTCGATTTAAAAGTTGGACACTTCACTCATATCTTCGTTGACGAGGTAAAAATATTGTCCAAATTGTTTTCAATACCGGGGGAGTTTATAGTGATTCCACTGTATAATGTTTTAAACCGAAAGCAATAAAAAATCGGACATTCCCAGTGGCCACGCATCGGACGTCCTCTCGTCCACCTCTCGTCCACGTACCATTGTGGACGTCCTTTGAACGTCCTCTTCAAGTCCCTGTTGGACATCCTATTCGCGAGCGGACAGATTAGACTTCACTTTCGACGTCTCAGTGATACAATGGAATCTCTATAAAGTGGACATCTCCGTATAACGGACTAATACTCCATGTACGGATGGATGGATTTACAGTCAGATTCTCTGTCTCCATAAAGTAGGGAGATTCCACTGTATAATGTTTTAAACCGAAAGCACTAAAATGATCTGTTTCTTCTTCTTTACAGGCCGGTCAAGCAACAGAACCAGAGTGTTTAATACCTGTTGGATTTGCTGCTGGTTGCGATGAAGCACATGTTAGTAAAAATGTTCACCAACTAGTCTGTGTTCGCTTTCCTCACTCCATCGGATCTCTTTCTTTTCTTTTTTCTTTTTTACTTTGTCAAAACATTCAAGCAGTTTAAGGCACTTTGGTGGACCTCGTGGTGACCTCGTGGTAGAGTGCTCGCCTCCAGTGCAGTCAGGGTTCAAATCCTGGCCGAGTCATGCCAGCGACTATAACAGTGTGAATCGTTCCACTCAGCTTAGCACTCAGCTTGAGGGTGGGAGTGATACCTAAGGGAGTTGAGCGGTTGAGGCGTACTTGCGGCTTCCGTAGCCCAAATGGGAGCTTTAAATGCTCCAGGACCTCCTACGCAGGACCCTCATTGATAACAGTTCTATCAGAGCTAAAGAGGCTATCCTGGATAAACATTAGTAAAAAAATAGAAGAATGATTTACCGACCCTTTTTGCGACCACACAATGCGTAGCAGGAAGAAGTTTCTTTACAAATCTTCCATTAAGATCTTAAGTAAGGTTTTTTTGGAAATCTTTGACGTGAAAACAAAAAAGCAAAAACAAAAAAGCCATCTTTATTGTTGTTAGTATCTACGGTCCGGAAGTTAAAGGAGCTAAGACACGAATCACGTGATCTTTTGGTGTAAGTCGATTGGAGGGATGAATACAGTATACTCTCGATAAGTGATACACCGGATAACTAGGACGCCCGCTATGTAGTACACTTTTTCTCGGTCCCTTGAACTTGCTTACCCTATTCAAGCAAAAAAACTTCGCATAACTGGGACCCCGGATAACTAGGACGCCCGCTATGTAGTACACTTTTTCTCGGTCCCTTGAGGCAAAAACTTCGGATAAGTGGGACATGCAATGGAATGACTTCATATTTTTTTCTTGAAACAGAAGACATTGCATTGATTTTAATCAAAAACTTGTTGTTTCTTCACGTGTGCAGTCATGTCTCAGCTAGGTCAAAAAAGGAAGCTGAAATCTACACCGATAACCAAAAAGTATGTTATACTCAAGGAAATTGATAAAGGCAAAAGTCTTACATCTGTTGCTCTTAAACATGGAATGTCCAAACAAACTGTTTCAAACTGGGTTAAACAGAAGAAAAAGATTTATGAAGCTGTTGATTCGAATTCGTCAACAAAGAAGAGGCATAGATTTAAACCGTCAACATACGAACACCTTGATGACGCTTGCTACAAATGGCTGGTAAATGCAAGGGCTCAGAACATTCCTGTGTCTGCCTCGGTTTTGAAAACCAAAGCTATTTGTTTTGCGAAAGAGCTAGGATTGACCGACTTTAGTGCATCAGATGGCTGGCTCGATCGCTGGAAGAAAAGAAAAAACGTATCCTTCAAAACAATATCAGGTACTTTTAACTATATTTCTTAAGTTCTTTGTTTAATACATCTACATATTGTCGCTGTCCTTTAAACATTAAGATACATGGGACTTTCATGCCTTTCGTGTCTCCTTGGTTGACTGCTTTTCCAGTAACGCGAACTGTACATCCATGGTGTTCATTGGCTTGTAAAAAATAAAATATTGTTTTTGCGAATCTTCCACTTTTGCCTTTCATTAAGTGACCAACTATCGCATTTTTCTCTCCGTGAACAGCAACAGCATAGCTGTCCTTTTTGTTTCCTGGTTCCATGTGGGCATGTAACACATCATTTTCCTTTGGTGTCCAAATCACTCTGTATTCGTGAAAACCCATCACAAATGAATGATTTCATTTCCATTTCTACTTCACAAATGATTGGGATTGGCGTATCATATGATAGATCTTCCATGTTGTTTTCACTCGTTTGTGAGAAAGAATTAGAACACACGTGTCCAATGCAAAAATGCAAAAATTTTAAATTCGAATGTTTTTTTAAAACCATTCGAATGAGATTCGAACCTATCAATCAGCCCACACATTTTTATAAGCAAAGGAAATTATAAATACTAAGGCTTGGATTAAAATGTCTTTTGTAGTTTCATTATCATTTTGAGGATGCATTTTTTACTTCTGTTTTCAGGTGAAGGAAAGGATGTCACGGACGAAATGACCGACCCTTGGAAAGAAACTACACTTATGACCATCCTTAAAAATTATGCAGAGGAGGATATTTACAACGCCGACGAGTTTGGTTTATTTTTCAAAGCTTTGCCAAACAAAACTCTTCATTTAAAAGATGAAAAATGTTCCGGAGGTAAACATAGCAAGATCAGAATGACTGGTCTAGCTGCAGCTAGCATGAAAGGGGAAAAACTCCCTATGTTCGTGATCGGAAAATCGCAAAAGCCGAGATGTTTTAAAAACTTAAAGCAATTGCCATGCCGTTATCGTGGCCAGAAGAAGAGTTGGATGGACTCAACGCTCTTTGAAGAATGGGTCAGGGAACTTGATGAAAAAATGGAGAAGGACAATCGTAGGATCGCCCTCATCATTGACAACTGCACAGCTCATCCAGAAATCGGGGGGTTAAAAGCAATTGATATTTTTTTCCTTCCTCCTAACACCACCTCCGTCCTTCAGCCAATGGACCAAGGAGTAATCCGTTCTTTGAAAGCAAAGTACAGAGTGAAAGTGATCCAAAATATGATTGAAGCAATTGACAAGAAAAAGGAACTCCCTCAAATTTCTCTGTTGGATGCAATGAAGATGCTGGTGTTGGCTTGGGATGAGGTAACAGAGAAAACCGTTCAAAACTGCTTCAAAAAAGCTGGATTTACTGAGATCGATGAAAACACGCTATCATCCGACGATTCGTTTCGCGCGCTGAATGATACCATCCGTCAACTGAGCAGATTGGATGAAAATTTTAAAGATTTGTCTGCTAAAGATGTCGCCTCTTTCGATGACGCAGTTCCTGTAACTCAAGGTTTGATGTCCGATGAAGAGATCTTGTCGGATATTCTGGGTAATGAGGTCGAGGAAATGCAAGACGAGGAGGATAATGGTCAAGATGGAGCTAGCCCTTTGGAGAAACCAACCACATCTCAATTACACGATGCCATCGATACCTTGATGAACTACGCCATGATGATTGACACGACCGAACTGAAAGCACTTACGATCAAAGTTTCTAGAATTGTCGAAAATGAAGTAATAGCTGGTTCCAGGCAAAGCAAATTGACAGAATTTTTTTCCGTTTAATGTAGTGTAATCTTATGTTATATTGAATGGAATAGAAAAGTAAATGCAATTATCACCATTTCTTATTTATGAATTTAGCCTCAAAGTCCTCTTGTTCGCTAAGTTTTACAAAAAATCTCTCGATAACTAGGACAAATTAAGCCTTTGTATGAAAACCCTACTTACAAGGAAATTCGGATAAGTAGGACGCCCGCTAAGTAGTACACTTTTGTTCGGTCCCTTGAGTGTCCCACTTATCGAGAGTATACTGTATTACACCTGACGGTAAAAAAAAGCAGATAGCATCCAATCACATAATTAATGGCGTAGCGCCTTAACAGTTATCTCACCAAATTGCGCTTCTTTTTTTTTTTTTTGTATGTCCGTAAAGTACCCACGCGCTTTACAACGTTTCGCGTTTCATCGTATTATTTTTCGATGTTTGATCTAGATTGTTCTTGCTGGTGATCCTTTTCAACTTGGACCTGTCCTCAGGTCAGATATTTCTTCCGAATACGGGCTGGGATTGTCGTTTTTGGAGCGATTGATGACGAGGGAAGTGTACCAGAGAAACGAAGAACTCTTCACAGAAAGTTATAATCCACTAATTGTTACCAAGTTGGTTAATAATTACAGGTATGTGAACCGAATTCAAGATAAATTAGCAACTCTCACTTTTTCAGACTTTTCCTACTACGGGGATGTTCGTAAACGGTTATGGTTAAAATAAAATATATCCCAGCTCCATATCCCAGTGGGCAAAATCTTCAAAAAATCTCTGTGGAGGAGACTGCTTTTGTTGAAACAGCAGGCAATATTGCTTGCCATTCCTATAGAAAACACTCCTTATAGACTTTTTGAACATTTTGCCCACTGGGATGTGTCCCTACTACTTTCGTAGACATCATTCCCACTTTCTTAGTTGAGTGCTAAGCAGATAGAATGATTCACCCTGTTATAATAGTCGCTAACGTGACACGGTTGAGAGAATTAAACTAGAGCCCTTTTGCACCAGGAAGTGAACTTTCTACCACAAGGCTCCTAGCTTCGAAATGTTGTTTTGATGGAAGAAGTACATCGACGTTTACATAAAAATTAACCAACTAAAGAATTACAATAACTACTTTAAACAGCTCGCTTACATATTTTTTTGTTTTATTTTTTTATTTTTACAGGTCCAACGAAGATTTGTTGAAATTATCATCGGCCATGTTTTATAACAGAGAGTTGGTCCCTTGCGCTGACGCTCAACTCGCCAAAAAATTCTTGTCGCTGGATTTTCTACCAAATCCGAATATTCCTTTTATTTTTCACGGATTGCGCGTAAGTTTTACGCCACGGCTTTACCGTTGTTACGGTTGTCACCTGTTAATAGCTCGTCACGTTAAGTAGTCTGTAATACCAGGTAGAATTATAAAGCTATATGTCTTCGATGCCAACTTGGTGAGGAATCTTCAGAGACGGAGATTATTTTTTATGTCTTTTTATATCTATAAGGTAAATAGTACCTGGAGGTAAAAAAAACCTTTTGCAGTGCAGAACAGTGTAAACAGAGAATTTGATGGATTATTCTCTGTTTACACTATACGAGGTGTTGTCGAAATTGAAATTAATCGGATAGTGTAAACGCAGCTTTACTCACGAAAATTGAAATCACAGAATGAAGCAGCGCAGAAATAAAGTTGAATCCAGTTAATTTGGGTTTTCAGGAAGGTGACCAATTGTCAAATCCCCTTGGATTCTTCCCTATATTAGGGATTACCTCATTTAACTCAGATATTCCTTAATTCTGATTAACACCGGTTCCCCTTTGAGAGTCCGGAAATCACGGTAGTTTCATGCAAAATTGCTGATTAAAATATGTATGTAAGCGTTTGTGCGCCATCCACTGACTGCACACTGGCCTTCGTGCAAGTAAGGGAAATTATACGTATCTCGGCGGGAAGTCAACCAATTGCAAGTCGGCGGGCGGAAGAACTAACCGATACGGATGGAAGCCGAAGGACTCAAAACCCCGGGTTACTTACTATGTTTCATTTAGAGTGAAGATTATCGCGAGGGGAATAGTCCATCCTGGTTCAACCCTATGGAAGCTGTACAGGTGCTCAAATACGTACAACTGATCTTGAGAACCTCGCTGCAATCTATTGATGTTGACGACATCGGTGTCATTACGCCTTACAGAAAGCAGGTTTACAATTATGTCTTCCTTGCTTATTTCTGATTTGCAAATTATTTCATTTCTGGTTTTTTTCGTAAACCATAAAATTCGTCCACCTCTAAGACCCGTTTTTTTTTGTTTGTTTTTTTTTCGACTGGTTCACCTTTAACAGTTGAAAGTTATCGTTTTGTTGTTGTTGTTGCTATGGTGACCAAAATGCTGAACCAATGATGTGTGTTCATTGAGAAAGAAATGTCAAAATTTTAGGTGGAGAAAATCCGTCTGCTTCTTGAGCGCTTCAACCTGTCAGACATAAAGGTTGGTTCGGTTGAGGAATTCCAAGGTCAAGAGCGACAATGCATCATTATCTCCACCGTAAGTTTGTCTTCTTATAAAGTCTTGTTACTGTTATATCATCTCAGTCATCTACAACACACGTGCTATGCATCTATCACAACTATTATCACTCTGGCATTGTTACCTCCCTCATCTAGAATACACGTTATACCTTGATAAAAAAAATTTGTTATCACTGTTTCTGGAATTGTTATCTCCGTCATTTACAACACACATGTTATCAAATCACAATTTGTTATCAGTCTGTGTCTATGCCTAAGGGGTTGATTACATGATCACTTTTCAGCCCGGTATTATGTTAAAAACATTGCAACCCGAAAAGAAGAAGGCGGTACGAACGAAAGACGCCATATGTTTACAAATAAGAATGTGCTAACTACGCATGTGCAAACGTCAATTTTTTATCCCGGATAACGGGCTGGCTTGGTCGATTTGATATAACCATGTATACTTTTTGGCCTGGCCCCAGAGATATCTCGGTTTGACAAATCGAGACATCTCGGGGGCCGGGATGAAAAGTATACATTTATAGCACTTGTAAAAACAAAGTGAGCTGGCCCGCAAACCGAGATGTCACGGTACCCGGGATGAAAAGTGACCTTGTAATCACTCCCCAAAGCCACGTTTACTAATGAAGAGCTAGGATATATTTAGGATATATAGGCCTTTCTAACGAAGTTTTCTGCTGTTGATGTATTTTAAAAGTTATACGTATTTTAAAAGGTCCGTTCCAATGAAGAGCTTGTTAATTTCGATTGTCTTCATAACGTGGGCTTCCTAAGCAATCCCAAACGATTCAACGTCTCTATCACTCGTGCTCAGGCATTATTAGTCATAGTTGGAAACCCTGTTGTATTGTGTTACGTAAGTATTTGACAACCTAGGTTTTTATCACTTTTGTCGACGAAGTTCTCATTGTAATTTTGTCATATGACCAAACTAAGAAAAAATGGACAATAAGGCAAGCCGTGTTGAGAGTGTTTAGTCTTTTCGTCTCGGTTATTGATTGCATCTCATTCTTTTGTTATAAGGATCCGTACTGGTGTGCAATGCTACAGTATGCTGTGATGACTGGATGCTACACTGGGTGTGATCTTCCGTCCCTCGATCATGAAATCATTCGGGTATAACTGTGACTGTCTTTCGTCCGTCTCTTCTCCTAATTGATTGATTGATTGATTGATTGATTGATTGATTGATTGATTGATTGATTGATTGATTGATTGATTGATTGATTGATTGATTGATTGATTGATTGATTGATTGATTGATTCTATTAACTTGCAGGAAAATTTTAAGAAGGCTGTGCAACTTGTGAAAATGCCGGAAGAAGAGGACACAAAGACCGGAAATGGATCACTATCCTCTGGCAATCCAGTTTCTTCTAACATAACTGAACCCGTGGTAGGGGTGCAACTTAATAACTCTTCAAACACCAATAGTGTGGACGCAAGTAAAATCTTAACCGATCAGGCTATATCGAAAGCGAGCACACAACCAAACTGTCTTAATGTTTTACACTCAGATTTAAGATCGTCTACTCCACCGTTTTCATTAGCTAACACTTCCACGTCCAATTCCACACTGCACAATGGTTCTAACGACGTGAATTCAAGGCAACAGACTGCCTGTCCACTCTCATCATCAAATAGTGTCCGTCCTCAGTTTGAAATATTAAGGACTTCTGCTGATGCGACTCAGAACATGAAACAACCATATCAGGAAGTTGTTGCTGGATGTACAATGGTGAAAGACGAAGCACTGCACAAGTTAAACACCTATGAAAACGTCGGTTGTTCAGAGGATTTGACCAACCCAGTTACATTGACTGAATCGCTCAAGAAGCACGAAAGTCATTCGTGCACTGGTATTATAACCAGTACCGGGGGTCTTCGGCAATCCGGAACTGAGATTGACGTCAATACATCACGATGCACTGAAGATGATGGTTTGACGTGTCACGTGAATGACGGCATATTACAACAAACCCATAAAACATTAAATAACGAAGAAGTAGATAGTACCTTCTCCACGAAAGACAACATGTCTGTGAGCAATATGAACAATGCCTTATTTTATGCAGAAAATCTGGAAGATGAGTTGTCACTACATTCCAAGGAAACAAGTCAGTCTCCGCGAAGGAGAACAAATGCGTTACTCTCTTCTCTCCAAAAGAAGAACAAAACATTGGAGGAGTGATAATAGCACCGAATCCGTTTTCTAGTGGTTTATTCCTGGGAAAAAAGAACAATTCCAAACAATGATTCTTTTTTTATGAATAGAAAAAAACTGCCTGAATATTACTGCTGACTCGAGTCCATTTTAATGTGGCGGATAATGCAACCAATACTCCTTCAACCAACTCAGTTAGCGTCAATTAAGCCGTTAAAGGATGGTGAGACTCTCCCGTTAACCCGAAAAATAACATGTTTTACCCGCTCTTCTGTTGAGAAAGTTCACACGGTATATTCCGTATATTTATCGGGACATTTATGCATTTTGTTCTGCTTCTGTTCCGGTAGGACAAAAAAGTCTCTTGTGACTATGGTTCGACTATGTACCTCCATTGCTATTTGTTTGAATTCAATTTCATACTCCCGATAAAAGTACTCGGTAAAAAAAAATCTTCATTCTGTTCTCTGCTGATCATGAGTCTATTTTGAAATAGAATAACTCTTAGAGGGTGTCTGACAACTCTTATAAAAGTGTTTGAAAGAACGAGGCGAAAGTTGATTATAAACTCAATCACCCAAACAAATTCTGCAAGGTTGAAACCATGAACTTTAGTGATACGAGATTTTACCTTGAACTATGTCTAAGTAAGTAGTGTAGCACTGAAAAGAAGTGACTTTTGAATGTCTGCAAGAGTAGGCTTTGATGCCGGTGTTATAGACGCTCATTTATAGATGCAAATATCTTTAACCCATTATCATCAGTTAGCTTCATACACCCTAAGTAATGGGGCCACCAGGGAGTTTAAGAATAAAAGAAGCGCGACTTTTTTTCGAAATAAATTTAAGGGGTAAACCCCCTCAAAATGTCAAAATGACCACAAATGCATTTTTTTTTATTTCATTGGTACGACTGCATCTTATGAATAATTAATGTACTATGCCATTCTTACCAATTTCCTGGAATAGAGGTGTTGTGTTGGAATAGAGGTGTTGTGTTGGACGTCAATGAAGTATAAGAGGTCAGAACGTGAAATGAATGACGAAAATTTGCGCAAAAATCCATTTTAAGAAAATAATGACTATTAAATTTAGAATTTGTGGAAATTGGTCAATTTTGGGTAGACTGGATGACCAGCCATGGGACTGGATATTCTAGCCTAAAGCCGGATCTCCATTTAGCGATTTTTGAGCGCGCGATCACCAACGGTTTTGCGCTAAATAATGGCGCTCAATCTCCATTCACTCCATTTTTTTGTTTATTTTCAAAAAATAAACAAAATAAAAGCGATATCAATATAAGTCGCTGCATAGATACGACAAATTTGATTGGCTGAAAATGATGATTGACGTAATAGGTCAGCGAACAGAAAAAGTAGAAATGATTTCTACTTTCTCGGCGACTAAAGTTTATTGCGCATGCTCAGAACACGTCAATTCGTTTTCAGTGTGCGGACGTTATTTTATTAGGCGCATGCGTTAAATGAGAAGGATTTCAGGCTGACGTCATAATTACAACATGAATGTTACCATACCTTCCCAATAAAAACACAGGAGAAATCTCATGATCAACGCGAACTAATACATTTAATACATTTCAAAATATAATTACATTTATCCTTTTATTTAACAGGACTTCTTTGAAAACAGTGTAAATATATTTATGTATTATACGACTGAATGAACCATCCTGTATAAACATTTGATAATAATAATAATAATACCTGAAACATTGTAAAACTTAATCTAGTGTGTTGTTCTAAGCTTCAGAAATCGAATGTTTTTTGTTTTTGTTTTTTTATAACAATCGTATTTTTATTTTTTTGAAATCAGTACATTTACAAGGTTTCTTCCCATTTTTGGTCTTCGAATTCGATGTCGGATATGAATATACGACTGCTAATCGGTTTGTCGATCTCGATCCTCTGATACATGTTATTAGAGAGCGAATTAATGCGAAATTTAGTTTCGTACTTGCAGGATTCTTTGCTGCAAATAATGGCTTTTCTTTTCGTTCTCGTTTAGGGCGTAACATTGTCCTTGAATCCAGAAGCCGCGAGCGCTTACATCAAGGCGTACTTCATCTTTTGCTTTAGCAGTATTGTTGAGTAATGCTTCTTCACCATCTAAGTGTAGCAAAGTGGGTTCGACGTCTTTGCAAACTTCAGCTAGAAGGTTTCCTGTAATGTCTCTAATTTCATTGTGCCGAAGGGTTACGAAACCTCCCTTTTTGCATGACAAAGCATGTTGGACATCGAATTTTGAAGTACATGCGCATACTGTAGGTAAACCAGGTATTTGCCAATCATATCTTAACCGGATACTGTCCCAAAACTGCTGTTTGTTAAGGGCATAATTATGCTGTTTTAGTGGTAGTACGCAGCTCTTTTAATCAAATCTTCATCGATTGCGTTGTAGATGATAGAATGTACTCTTGGTTTCTCACCAGTTGATAAGACTTCTGGTGTTTTGTTTTTTCCAACGGGATGTTTCATTTTAAGAAGGTTCATTGTTTCATCTTTTAGGGGAAGTATTCCACCACTCATATTGTTCGTTAAGAGCTTTAAAGCACCGTTGATATTGGCCTTTTCCATCTTGTTGTAAAACTTTTGACAATTCACAATACCATTTTTCCTAATAGGAAATGCAAGACGATTCTGTATTGTTTCAGCTTCAAACAACAATTCTTTGATGTCACCCTTTTTCCACAATGCTAGCCTACGCTCCAGGGCTGCTGCATGTTCTTTAGACTTCGATACTTCTTAAGGGTTTTGGAGTAATAATGCTGGCATGATATGTATTGCTTTAAAAGCTATTGTATACAAAGGAGTGTTGTTAAGCTAACCTTCTAGTAATGTTGTTATTTCATCGATGTATCGTTTACCAGCTGCACCTGTAGGTAAGAGAAACAAGTTTTTTTCCAAAATACGATCTTTTCATAGGCATCATTAATATCATTTGCGACATCGTCTCGTCTCAGTCACGATCACCCCAGACAAACTGACGTCTATTTGCTTCTCGGTTTTGCGTATTATTGAAGAGGTCGGTTGCGAAGATGTTTCGGATAATTGATTTGTTGGTGGTCGCCTTATACAAGTTCGAAGATGTTGGATCAAACCTCTATATGTAGCAAAACTTCGTAAGTTGCAAGACGTACACGAGAATCGATTTGTCGACGCAATGTTGCTGCTGACGTTCATGTTAACGTTTAAGATTGACGATTCTTGACTTTCTGCTGCAACTGTATCTGTATTTGATATATTCGACATATTTCAGAGAGTTTTTATTGACTTTTAAAGCGATGCAAGTAAGGTTGCAGCAATAAATCCGCTGAATTTAGCTATATATCAGATAAATTGTTCGCTTCGGAAAAAGGCAACCGTCTCGGAAGACATTGCATTGAGAAATCGAATGTTTGCGATGAACCAATAGAAACGTTTGTACTACATTCGAGCAAAATTCAAAATAAACATCATCACGAAATTGCCGAAATATAGCTTTTATTTTTATCTGCAACATAGATAACTGTGTCATCAGCATACATGGTAACATTACAATGATGTAGGTATTGCGGAAAATCGTTGAAGAACATGACGAACAGTAAAGGGCCAAGAATGGAACCTTGTGGTACACCGGATAGCAAGCGATAGGTTTCAGAGGAGTGGCCATTCAAGGAAACAAATTGCTCACGGTTGAACAAATAGTTTGTAATCCACTCATGTGCTTTACCTTCAATACCGAACTCCGACAATTTGTTTAACAGCACAGCATGCCCAACGGTATCAAAGGCTTTCGTTAGATCTATATACACTGCTCCTACTAGATTTCCGTCGTCGATTTGTTTTCTGATGTTGTCAAGTAAAAGGGTAGACGCCAGTTTGGTCGAACGATTTCGCCGGTAACCGAATTGAGTATTTGTTAGGAGATTGTTCGTCTCTAAATACTCGGACAATTGGGAATGTACTGCTCTTTCAATGATTTTGAAAAAATTGGCAGTATGGATATCGGTCTGAAGTTCTCAGTTTTACTAGTGTCTCCACTTAATGTATCGGAATGATTTTAGCTTTCTTCCAAATTGACGGTACGGTACCGGAATTCAACGAAATGTTTATTATGTGCGCCAGAGGCTTAGATATTTCCTTTCTACAGTCTTTTATCATGACAGGCGGTAGGTCATCGGCTCCTGTCGATTTCTTTCTTTTTAAGGAGCGTAGTTGTTTTTCTACGAAAACAACCGAGACGTACGAAAACTTGAAAACGTTCTCCGTTCTTCTCATTTTCGGTTTCTGTGTTCTCCATACATGGTTCGTGAGAGATGTGATGCTGGCTTTGAGCTTGGTCACAATTGTTCCGTAATATTCTGCAAACACATTTGCTTTATCTTTTATATCTTGCAGTGAAGGTAACGAGGTTTTCAACTTTGATGGGTAGATTGCTTTTACAGCTTCCCAAGACTTGCGCGGATTGATTTTATTCTCATTTATCAAGTTTTGATGGTAATTTCGTTTTGCCACGTTTACCTTTTTATTACAGTGATTTCTAGCATGCTTATAGGCTTTCCAGTCTGCTTGATCTTTTGTTCTCCTTGCTTTTCGTAGTAGCTGGTTTTTACTGTCTATAAGTCTATAAGTTCCTTTCATCCATCGTGCGGGGTTTCCTTTGATTGACCTGGACCTAATTGGAGCATGGTCGTCAAAACATTTTTTCAAAGATGCCGTGAAGTACTCTTCAGCAGCTTCAGCGTCATTTGTCTGTTACAATAAATCCCAGTTTAGATTTCTAACATCTCTTAATAACAGTTCAGGGTCGTAATATCTGGAATCTCGTTGACGTGTTGTATTTGGTTCGTATTTAATGTTATGCAGCTTTCTTACGCAACCAATTAATTCGTGGTCTGCAATAACAAGCTACAAGTATCGATTTTGAATATTTGAAAACAATTTCTAGCCATAAACATTCTGTAGAATTTCTTTCAAATTCAGTTCTACGTTTCCATGTTAATCCATTCTTAATATAAAAACCAACTCCTCCTCCAGATCCTTTCTCGCGGTGTCTTGAAATAAAATCGTAACCTGTGCTTTCGTAGAGGCTACTATTAGCAGTGTTTGTACTAATATGTGTTTCAGTTAAACCAAAAACATCAGTCTGTTTGTGAGTTTGTAGAAAGAGTTGAAGTGTTGGCAGATTTCCCATTATACCACACATATTTTGATGTAAAATCTTTAATCCTCTAATTTTAAAAAAGCTTTTCAAACAATTTAAATTATCATTATTCGCCACCACAGCACTACCAGGCAAACATAACACAATCAGGATAGAGAGCATGACCGCTCGCCATGACGCCATCATAGTATCATCGTAGTAATTCGTATTTCGTAAGATCAATAGTTTCACCCGTTATTACGGCAGCGAAATTAACTACTAGGACCGAACGGCCGTTTTTAGCCTGCGCTTTAGAGTCTGCAAAACTGCCTTCACGAAACTGTAAAATTATAATGAACGAATCCAGCCTAGAAATTTATAAAGGCTTTACATCAAAATCAAAACATTCATATGAATATATTTCATATTTCATATTTTATAAAAAGGAGGATTTCAGTTATTTCTAACTGAAAATATCACTTGAACATTTAAAATTAAGCCATGATTTTGCTGTTAGTATTGCCTCGTGCTTCGAAGCCTATCCGCAGTTAGTAAGAAATTTCATCAGTTCTCAACTTAACTCTTTCAAACCTTATTACCTTTCTCATTTGTTGTTTACACGTTTCGTTTACTCTTGCTTTGTACAAAGATCTAGTTTAAAAAGCAGTATTTCGGATGGATTTTTCCTTTATGAAATCATTACTCAGCGGCTTTAGGCATACCGGAAAACGGAGGACCCAGGACCCTAAAGGAGGACCCAGGACACTGAAAGAGGACCCAAGGTGAATGTGAGTAAATCATGACGAAGGTGAGTAATCAGTGTGTGAAACCAAACTACAAATAATTGAGAAAAAGTTTTCTTTTTTCATTTTTTGAGCAGCATTTCGAACTCGTTATGTATTTTATCTAATTTTCGTGTGTATAAGTGCGGGTTTTATATATGCCAACCAGCTAGTTGCTCTTGCTTACCCAAACATTAATAATAGTGATGCATGTATATACATTTAGTTTCATCATGGTCATAAGAATCATGGTTTCATAGCAATTCGGACATTTTCTTACGGCGTAGTCATTTTCTCTTCTGACTACGGTTACTGAATATTTTTTGGAAGTGGAAATCCTCTGCGACCACAAACCTCGTAACCAGAGTATCTATATCCAAATAGCGAATGGATAAGAGGACCCTAGGTACTAGGTTGCTATAAAAAACTAAATAAAAAAGTTAAAATAAATAATCTCTTATTGTTTTTGTTTTTTATATAAATTTGATATTTCAGTCAGACACAAGTGATTGATATTTCTGTGAATAAATTATTTGTTAAGTCAAAAAATACACAGAATTTTTATGCATTAATATTTAAACAGGAATTTTAATATGTTGACCAACTTCCTCGTTGCAAAAAAAAGGAAGCCAACAAAAAACTATTATACCAATTCGATTTTTTAATATCCCTGGGACACCACCTTCACTTTTATAACATACCAGTAACATTAGGATTATTTCATTATTGGGAATGACCAAAAAACGTAAACACTGGCCGTTTGTATTTCGTGGTGATTCGAATTGTCTTCCGATATAACCACCGCGATGGAGAGTGATTAATATTTAAGAAATGTATTTAAGAAGCTTTGTTGCATTGAGGTTTTTTAAAAGGTTTTCAAGCTGCGATTACAAGTAAATGGTTTTACACATAAAATCTAAAGTGAGCAAGGATTTATCAAATAGAAGATATTATTACTATATTGGTTTTGTGTGTCGCGTGTGTTTTGAGATTCTTAAATATAATATACAAAAAGAATTTAGAGAAATCGTATGATAATTGTTTATATACTTTTTCATTTCAGTTCTGAAGGTAGCTCAAAAAAAAAAATATTCTCAAGCTTTTTAGAAAAGCCCTTCGGATAAATCTGATAAAGAGGGAAGAACAAGGATGGCACCTTGCCAAGGCGCAGTTTGTTCTTCGTACGGTTTCGAAACTCTAACAAACCCAGAAACAGTGGAGATTCATGGCGCGTATAAAAAGTTTATAGAGACCATAGCCTTTCTGATTTTCGCTGTTGGCGTTGCGTTGAACACTGGTATACTTACGATTCTCATATCAACTTCGCCAAATCTAGACTATCTGGATGGCTATTTCATGAACTTGTGTTTTGGCGAATTAATTTCGTCCTTTGGTATCGTTTTCGTATTTTTTGTCCAATTCACAACGTCAATTTCACCAATCGGAGACGGTGGCTGTAAATTTCTTGCATGGCTTGGCGTCACGTCGGTCACGATAACCATAACGTCGTTGTTACTTGTCGCCTACGAACTGCACCACTTGGCGCTTTACAACCGGACGGCCACGCGTAATCGCTGTTCGTTTATATCGTTTATTGTTGCTTCATGGGTGGTTGCTGCATTACCGGGTATCCCATACATGGTCACGGCTGCCATGGGTAACGGTAACTACTGTGTCGTATTGCATTGGTCAAACGGCGCAGAAGTGTTGTTCATTTCTTTTATGATCGTGTTTCAAATCGTCATCCCATTGGCTATCTTAGTAATGCTATTTGGCCGGATATTTCTAGCTCTCCGACCACAACGCGACGGAGATGCTATACTAGAAGAAGAGAGCCATCATCCAGGCTCTGAAGCGAACTTTCAAAGGGCAGTTCTGAAGCGCAAGGCACTTCTGACTTTTTTTATAGCCGTATTCTTCTTCTTTGTGCTTCTTACCGTATCATTGGTTGATCTTTCACTTACACTAGACCTTGACCACGTGAAGGGAAGCTCTGCCAAGTACGCGCGCATCCGAGAAGGAAACAGGCTAATGGAATGCATAAAATGTATTTTCGTACCAATGTTTTACATGGCATATTACGACAAATTACGCAACCAGTTTCGAAAACTCGTGTGCCGTCGTCATAGAAACGAAGAAGCATACAATTCTCTTCGCTATAATGTTTATCAACAAACCGTTCACGATCAAAACAACGAAACTAATGACACTGGTAATTTTGATATAGAGGAGACTGAGAGAGACGATGTGGCGATACTAGATAACGCAACGTAGAAAAGAAATTGTCAATTAGAAATAATTTTTTTTAATGGAATGTCAATAAGAATCATTATTACGATAAGGTCATTGCTATTGTAAGCAATCGTAAGCAATTGCTCTTACGGAACATTGATTGAATTAAGAACCTAATTCCATCCAATCGTTCTTGTCTCAATAGTAATTCTCGTATTATTAATTAGAAAGAAGGGAAACAAGAATAGGCGGATCTAGAGCTCAGGAGAAGGGGAGTTCAGTTATTTAGAGTAGAAAAGAAAAAAGTGCAGGTAACCTAACCAACACTTTTAAAAAGAAATTCCATGACACTGTTATCCTCCACTTTCGTTTTGTCTGTGTACAGAAACTATATTCTGCTTTTAAAGATCAATCCGATTTCTAAAAGGTTTTTTTGTCGTATGGGGTTTCTACTTTCCATTTCTTCTACCCCACCTCGTTACCATATCTATTTACCACTTATATATCCTGTGTGGTAGGCTGAAAATATTAGAAAGAAACTAGCAGTTCCTTAAGAAGAAAATATAAAGTGTCATTGGGTAACTCGAAACGAAAGGTAATCAACTTCGTACCTAGGGATTCTTCCTTTCTGTTTGATGAACTGACGAAGGAAAAGGTACAAAGTTGCAAGGTAACGTTACACAGATTAATATATCGTCTTCTTTGCAAAGTTTTCGTTTGTACAATTAGTACCTAGTTTCTTTTTAAAGTAACATTCACCAGTAATAAACCAGGAGTGTGGTGTCCGAGAGTTAATTTCAAACTTTTGTTTTATTCTGTGACGGAGAGTGAAATTTATCTTTATATCACAGAGAGAAATATATCCGTGAGAATGACGTCAACGACATTAATGATGGAAAGAAACCCAATAGTGCTGCACTCATCCGCTTTGTTTTTTTTAGATATGCTTTCTTAAAACTGACTCGTTTGACGTCGTTGACGATAAGGTCAATTTCCATTGAAACTGCCTGCGCGGGCGTTAAATAATGCTTGCGAATTGTGAATTCCTATTGGTTGATTTAGACACTAGCGGAAAATTTTTGGAAGACGTTCGTTAAATGTATTTATATAAAACTAGAAATTCATATCATAATCTTTTAAAGCAAATATTATAGAAGTAAAATTTACGACTTCTATCACGTGTTCGTTTTCAACAGGATTTGAAACAAACAAGTTTCTGTTTCATTCACGTTTCATTCATCTTAGGTCCTGATTATATGAAGCCGTTTGACCCGGTGCTGACCCGTTTACAACTATTATTATTTAATAGTTGAACTATTTCGCATGGGCCAACCCGTTTCTGTCCCGATTATATGAAGCCGTTTGACCCGGTGTTGACCCGTTTACAACTATTATTATTTAATAGTTGAACTATTTCGCATGGGCCAACCCGTTTCTGTCCCGGGATAAGCTATTACATGAGCGAGCTTAAAGTCGCTATTGATAGATAAACATCAAGTTATGAGACGTAGGATTGCGTGAAAGGTTTTTACATATTTTTAAAATACCTTGGTAAATCATATAAAAATGTATTAGGCGTACCTACGCGAAAATACCAGGCATTTCCTAGTATTTCAATTCTAGGTATTTTTCTTCTGAATTTAGGAAGTGAAACTAGAAATTAGGAACAAAAAAGAACTAGCGTCCGGACGGGCATAAGGCTTTCTGCAAGTGAGCTTATTGTAACTAAATTGAAAAAATAAGGGAAAACCACACGCTATTGGATTTGTTCATTGCAAATTTTCATGAAAATTGAAGCGCCTTCGAAATTTGGTTCAAATTGTGCCCACATTGCCCTTTTTAGGTCAAACTATGAAAAACGATTGAATGATTTGAAACTACCATTATTGAATTGTGCTGCATAAAAATGTTCATGAAAATTGAAGCACTTCCGAAATTTGATCCAAATTTGGCCCGGAGTTGCCCTTTTTGCCCAAAAATATGAGAAATGCTTCCCAAATTTGAAATCAGCATAATTAAATTGTTCTACGTACAAATTTTCGTGAAAATTGATGCACTTTCAAAATTTGGTCTAAGTTTTACATAATTCTTTACACTCCACTTACATGTCCGCCATTTTCTCGTACAGTAATCACGCTAGGTTTGGACAGTATAAAAAAAAAACACAAAAAAAAAACACAGCCGGGTTGTAATGTCTTTCATGCTTACGCAGAAATCGAGTATTTATGTCAAGGATATAACTATTTTTTTCCAAAATATGTGAGAATCGAATTCCATAACTTGTAGTTTTAAAACTCCCTCAAGTACAGTTAGAAATACATGTTTTTATTGCCTTCTGAGATTTAACAACCAACCAGAAATGTTTTTCAATATATTCTATTCATTTTGAAGCCAATTTTAAAACTCTGATTCCTTAGGAACTCCTGCAGCCTCCTGCAAGATTTTCTTCTTCCTGGAAATCTCCCGGGATCTTTCTAAGTTGCGGATTTTTAGTGAAATTTAATATGTATCAAGTTAAATACTACATAACTCGTTAAAATTCGATATTCAACGAACTTCTTAGACATTTTCCATTTTAATGGAGTTCCGTTGATACTGTTGTAAGCAACATGGTGATAATATTCTTGTGTTTGACTATTATAATGACGTTTCCTTGTAAGAGGTTAAATATTTTCTTAAGAACAAACATTCCTGTTCTTAACTTTCCAGCCTTAAATAAACATAAACATTCGTGTAAACCCGCCCATGTAAAACAAAAATCCAGTGAAATGTTAGACACGCTTTATATCAAATGAATGTCGATATAAAAGATTGTAAGACGTACGTTGTAAGTCCTTCTCTTGTTATACGTCTATAACATCGGTAGTAGTAAATAAATCAATTATTATCAATAAGATGCTTGTTGTTTGACGGTATTTAGTCAATTATCTGAAAATTTCATTCTTTTCCAACATAGAGAGAAACGCGCAAATGTTGGAAATTTTGAGCAAACATTGCCACTTTCTGTTGGTCCGAAAACAAGAATTTGCTGGCTGGGCAAAGTGTTTTTTCCCTGGTCTCCATAAATAACATTTGCGCATACCCGTATAGCGCTAGCGCTAGCACAATTTCTACCATTATGATTTACCAACTTGATGTCCAGTTTACATATCATAACATCACGATAGGTGTCTCACTGGAGAGTCTTAAAACATTTCCTTACTGTTACTTACGAGTTGACTGAAGTGGTACTAATAAAAGCCTTCAGCTTCGATATAAGTTCAGGTGAAGACAGGCCCTTAAACTTAAATACATAATAAATGTTTACCTAATTTGGATGGTGAGTGAATTTCTCTGAGGGTAGCAATATATTCTGTCTTAGTTCGTACGTTGGAGCAGTACTCCTAAATATGAAAAATATACTAATGATGCTAACGACGTACAACTTCCATCTCGGCTATTAGCCCCAGTGAAAATGAAAACCATGAAACACAAAAGGTTTATTCGCGTGTAAGTGTAAATCGACCTTATAAGTGACAACCGAACCAAAAGACGACTTATAAACAGATACCAATAAAACGAAACAGGGAGTAATGAAATTGTTGGATACAGAGGGTTATGTATATCAATGAAGTTGTTGCTCAACATTTCTTACGTTTAGAGTTTATCATGTCATAGACCGGTTGTTTTTGTTTGCGACGTTTCGACAGTTACTACTGTCATCATCGGGCTGTCATCATTGGCCCGATGATGACAGTAGTAACTGTCGAAACGTCGCAAACAAAAACAACCGGTCTATGACATGATAAACTCTAATTATATATTATGAATACTAGACTGACAAACAATATAAATATATTTCTTACGTTGTATACCAAATGTTGTAGAGATAGAAATGATTGTATTTCCACAACATGCGTTGCAGGTTGTAAAGCTGTTGCTCAACTTTTTTTAGGTTTTGGTTGGTTGGAAACTAGCTGGTTGTGTTCAACACAAAAATCTGTTCCGTAAAAGAAATGTAAAGTTGGCGACGTAAAAGATACTGCATATATTTAAAACTGCCATTTTTCCCCTTTCGATTCGAAATTTTGGCGCGTACAATGGAAACAGAAGGACGAACACACAACAACCAGAATTGCACAACGTTGTGCGACAATTTTATTTTATAGGAAACCAGGCTTTACGGAAAAGTGTATTGATTGCAATCAAAAGTTTGTTGTAGTCACACATCTCCTTGGAGAATTCTTAAAATCTTTCTGGAGTTCCGTCAAAATACAATATTAAATACTAAATTGTAATGTTTTCAAAATCGTGCTCGAAAAAATGGATGGCACAAAAATTGTGAAGAATTTTGGTTTTTAATCCACTGACTTTCAAGCATATAGTATGGATCTGCCGGCTTCTAACCAGCTAAGTGGTGACCTTTTGGTAGAGTGCTCGCCTACAGGAGGTGGAGGTCAGGGTTCAAATTCTGTCCGAGTGATGCCAGCGACTATAACAGTGTGCATCGATCCACTCATTTTAGCAGTCAACTGGAGAGCGGGATTGATATCTAAGGAGGTTGTCTGATTGAGCGATTGAAGGATACTTGATCCTTTAGGACCTCCTACGCAGGACCCTCATTGATAACTGTTCTATCAGAACCGAAGAGGCTATCCTGGGTAAGCATTGTCAATAATAATAAAGTGGTGACTTTGTGGTGGCTTTGTGGTGTAAATCTTTGTTAAAAATTTGTTTTAGTCAGTAAATGGCCATGTTTTTAATCAAGAAGTAGGCTGATTCGTTAGATGTATACACTCCATAAAATTACAAAGTCTTGGTCCTTTTCATGGTTTTGGGGGAAGTGTCCATTGGCACACAACCGAAAGAATAGGTAAGTGCGTGTTTTCTATTTTTTTGTGTTTAATAGCTTGAATAGTCTGGATTCCTGGCTTTATGATGCAAAAATGTAATCTTCGAAGCACTTCTGAGTTTAAAATGAAACCCTTGTTTTTATAAGCAACACCTTTATAAGCACCGGAGGCTCAAAATCATACCGAAGAAAATAAATTCTCTGTCCCTTACACTTTCTCTACTTCAAAGAGACAAGTAGTCTTTCTCTCATAAATTAAGGTATTCTCTACCTCAAAGGGACATGTAGTTCGTTCTCTCATAAGTTAAGGTATTCTCTACCCCGAAGAGACAGGTAGTCTTTCTCTCATAAGTTAGGTATTCTCTACCTCAAAGGGACATGTAGTTCGTTCTCTGTTAAGTTAAGGTATTCTCTACCTCAAAGGGACATGTAGTTCGTTCTCTCATCAGTTAAGGTATTCTCTACCCCGAAGAGACAGGTAGTCTTTCTCTCATAAGTTAGGTATTCTCTACCTCAAAGGGACATGTAGTTCGTTCTCTGTTAAGTTAAGGTATTCTCTACCTCAAAGAGACAGGTAGTTCGTTCTCTCATAAGTTAAGGTATAAGTAGTAGATGGCTTCAGAAGTTTTGAGGGTATTCCATTTCTGTATTCTTGGTATATCAAATGCAAACTATCTAGATCCCCGGTGACAATGTCTCTCTCTCAAACATTTCTGTTGTCCTTTAATTGAAAAATAAGGGGAGTTATCAAGTCAACTGTCGTATCAAAAGGGCGAGAAAACAACAGAAACTGCCGTGTATGCAGAGGGCAGCTTAGTAGTCAGAAAATGGCTCATTTATACTAGTGCTTTTTATAAGAAAAGTAGACATTTGTCCAAACTTATTTTCTTTAACAAAGTTAAGAGAATAAATTCTTTTAGGTAAAGACCCAGTTTATAAGAACATCGAGGCTGAGAATTTTTCAATTCTATGGAGGACCTACCCAGTAGGAGATCAAGAATGGAGGCCTGTTCATATTACACCACTTTCGTTCAGTGCGGTCGTCTCCCCATTTCAAATCTGTTAATGATGTTCGTTCGCATGATATAATAGTGTTCATAAACTTTATTGATCGATGGGATATCACGTCTACTTATCATGCAATGGAATTTCATTTCACCCTTTTTTCCATGGATTAAATTTTCTTTTTCTGAGTTTCTGAGTTTCTGAGTTTCTGAGTTTCTGAGTTTCTGAGCCTTATGAATTTTAAGCATTAGATGGAGTCGATAAAAGGGTTATATGAAATCAGTGAAAAGTTCGTTCGCATGGTAAAAAAAGAAGAAAAACGAAGAAAAACATGCAAATAGAAAAAAAGCAAAACTTTGATAAACAAAGACGCATTTCCAAACAGTTTTCTTTGAAACTACAATCTTTAACATTGAAACTAATAGTCTGGAAACGGGAAACCAAAATGAGAGATGAAAAACATGTTATTAAACTTCCATTTTAAAGAAACCCGCAGTAACCTACCTGAGTAGACAAAACACGAAAATGTTGTCATCGTCATTCTTATAAAAAGATATTTCTTATACAAAAAACTCAGTGTATTGGATAAAATGATGTAATCCACACAGCCTCGTTTCAAGGACTTTTCGACATACTGGATGGTGGCGAAGAAATTTTGGATTATAGATTCGAAGCCATTAAGTATGTCGAAAAGCCAAGACTCGTCCTGGGGACGAGGTTGGTAATCCACCGTGCACCATTTATACCTGGATTACATTTCAAAATGGTAGAATCCTTTCACTGTCGGTCAAACCATTCGCGATCTAATTGTTGTTAAGTATCGAATATGCCTTTCCCGAATTTAAAACTTTCAGCAGAAAGCAGGGTTTTTTTCTCTTTTGATATTTAGTCTTGACTCTCTAGAGTGTTCGGAAGTTACCAGGCTAAACTATTCACGTCGTTGTTACTTTCTCTAAATTGGTTGGCAACGTTATTGACCTTATGATATGCGACAGTTGAATTTTATCTGTCGGATGAACAAAATCAATCTATATTTATATATCTATGATGATAATTCAGAAATAAATACTGTGTCCAAAAATATACTACAGGAAGTGTAACAAACGTAACCATTGTTAATCGAATTGAAATTTCCATCGGATCTCCCATAAACAAACACACGGTCGAGCAACCAATTATTTTGCGATTTAAATATTTGAAGTTCTATCACTGCCATATACACCTTCCAGAGTTTCTGTTTAAACGCCGTATTTTGACCTAGTCAGTACCTCCAACCTCGTTTTTATGAAATTTATTGTTTCAATAATGTTTTAACTTTATTACTTACTAATTATCTCTTTCTTAAATTCCCAGAAGCCGGCGCTTAAACAGAAATTCGGGAAAGGTGTATTGTTAGAAACCAAAGGTCCCAACAAACAAGTGTTCGTAGAAGATGGTAACTTAACATATTGAAGCACAGGTGGAGGCCATCTTGTCATGACTAAATTAACACTACAACATTTTTAAAATAATAGCCGCTCGATCCAGTCCTTTTTTGGAGATCCAGTACATGATACGAATGATAGTTGATGTTATACACTGATATATAAGACGATATACTTCCCAGTGGGCGAAATCTTCAAAAGTCTCTGTGGAGGAGTGTTTTTTTTATTGAAACAGCAGGCGATTATTGCTTGCCATTCCTATAGAAAACACTCCTCCTCATAAATGTTTTGGGTGATTGAAGTTTGATTCTGTCACGTGGTGATAATCGTGTGATCTGATTGGATTACATTTGCCATTTTTCATCGTTAATCAACCGTCGTTTTGTAGATGTTTGAGAACTACATTGAATCCATTCTTGCGCAATAAGGTGATGGGGATCTGGCTTCCCCTTGATTGAACTGAAAAGAAGAATAGAAATCATTATGTGCTCAAGTTCATTCTCAATAAGAGAGGGAGATCTTTTGAGAATCAAAAACATTATCTATGAGTATGTTCATTTGACAAATCCTTACCACTACATTAATACGGTGAAAACACTAATAAAATTAGTTGAATGAACGAGGCAAAGCCTAACCCTTACCCTCACTTACCCAGACACATTTCAAAAGGTTTACACCGTAGAAGCCTGATGGTAACGATTTGTCAACCGAACTATATGCTATTATGTTCCGGATAGAGCAGATCTATAGACGTTTCCCGAGTTTCTGTTTAAACACTGTATTTTGTATGGCCAAGTTACCATGTTCCGCCTCGTTTATAATATCAAAATTGCTTTTAACTGCACTACCGGAAATTGGAATAATCGAGACCATTACTAAAAGTCATTAAGTTATAAAATCAGTAAAACAATGAATTGCATCAAAACGAGGCGGAACATGGTAACTAGTCCATAATACGTTGTATAAACAAATATGCTTTTCAGCGTTGTATGTATTGTAAAATCGAAAATCCTTTCATAAGAGCCACAGGTATAATATAAAAAACTGAGAAATTGATTTTATAAGTCGGTCATTATGTATTTGCCGTATCAAAAAACTTTCCTTAAGCTGGTTTCGAAGTTGTCTTTGCAGGTTCGTTTAATAAAGTTACACAACCTCCTCCACAGGCTTTTCTACATTTTCGATATACTAGACGGCCCAGTATGTCGAAAGGAGAAAACCCTTCGGACGAAAGTGAAAGTCACCAACTCATAATTTTTGGAGGACTCACTTGTCGTTCAAATGGTAACATTGATCTCCCGATACGAAGAAAGTTTTCCTATCAATTGCAGAACTGTAAGCCGCATCGATCCGTTTCGGAAGACCCGTCCACTTATCCTGAATATGCTGTTGAGAACCGATGGCGAACTTTTGATCTTGGGTGTCGTAACGCCAATAGTAGCCGTCGTGAAAGAAATAGGTTTGATTGTCACGGTGCCACGTCATTGCAGCATCGATTCTGCGGACCCACATTGGAAATTGCAAGTTCAATGGATTCGTTTCACTGTTTCCATGGATACTGTGTGGACCAGACCGGAATCGGAAATGTTGGTACAAATAATAACTAGTAACGGAATATTGATAGGAAGTTAATAATGGCAAATCTCCGGAAAAAAGAGTACAAATAAACTTCCACAGCTTCCTACATTTTTAAGTTACTGAGAAATGGATGTATTGGTTTAACTGATAATAAACACGATTATTAAATTCGCATAGAACAACAATTAAATTTGATATCAAAAAACGGATAAAAATGTATCCTAAACGAGCTGTCGACGCGATCGGACACCTGATATATAGGACAAGCATTACCTTAAATTTTTGGTCAAATATTCAGACCAGGGAATGAGCATTTTTATAACCATCTACTTACTTTGTGTCAGCGAAAAAGATTGTGTATTCTCTGCCGTTTGGCATTTTCATATTAAATGCAGCATCAACTGTATTGGGAATCTTCTGTCTCGGAATATATGCTCTCGTTGGAACAGGGCCGTATCGTATTCCCCCGCCGTTGGTATTGACAAAGTACAGTTTATTGGTTTTTGTTAGCATGACCTTTAAGCGAGCGTAAGGGTTGTAATACACGGCAGATATTTGGTTAAGCGGACAGGGGTATTTACAGTTTACGACCGGTGATTTAGATTTGAACGTCATTATAGCCGTCGTTGTTGGCGTCGGTTTAGCCGTCGTTGTTTCTATATGTTTTGAAGATGACGGCTTCGTCGAAGGAATCTTTTGTCCTTTAAAGAACAATAAAAAACACACGGACTATGATTGACGAGCTAGAATAGCACGTAGCTGAATCATAAGAAAGCATGCCGGAATGTACGGAAGAGAGCGGCAATGACGTCATCGACATATTAATGTTTATATTCGTACTCCGCCATATTTTTTTAAAGTAGGAATTTTTTCACTCACCATATATCGATTGAATAGCTGCAATGTCGTTACGACTCAACTTGACGCCGTGCTTTCTTTGACGGTACCATGGATACATGACGTCATCCTTTATGCTTGAGTGCTCCAATCCAAGTGCGTGACCTGTGCATCAATTGTTTGCAAAATAGACATTTTCCGAATTTCATCTTTAAACACCTTGTTACTAACTTATCAATATAGCCGCTAACTTGCTATGGTCCATACACTTTGGTCGATTTTTTCATATGAACGAAGGAGATTGGGAACCATACAAAGTCGGTAATACTACGAACGTTTGCCCAAATGTGTTAACAAGTAACAAGCCAGTATGGAAAATGAAGACCAAAGTGTATAGACCATAGCAAGTTATCGGCGGGCTATATTTCTAACCTACTTATACCTTATGTGTAGGTATTTTGTTCCAGCTTATTTTCAAATATAATGGAAATATTAACTTTACCAGCAATTTTGAATGAGTACGAACATAATTGAGACTATTACTGAGTCATAAAGTTATGAAATCAATAAAAATGAAATACCTAAACACGAGGTCCGCCTCGTGGAGCTGGGCGTTATAACGGTGTTCAAACCGAAATCTGAGAAAGATCTTCTCGGATGGCATGAAATTACTGTATTACTTAGTAATAATCCCTAATTATTCTATTTACTGATAGAAAAGGTAAAATTATTTGGAAAATGATCGCGGTTACAAGATTTTGATGTAATTTTGAACTGCCTTAAAACTAACGTATTTTTGTTTTTGTTAGGATATAGAAACCTTCTCCCCGGCCTTTGATAAAACCTTACCAACTTCATGCATGGCCAACCAGTGCAAATCTATTCTCTTCGAAGAATCCTTAGTAACAGAAACGGTGTAGTTTTTCGAGCTATCAATGTGTATGTCACCATATAAACCATTTCGTTGCTTGGGCGGCGGATGAAACGCATGCGCCAGCTCAACTCCACCATGAAACCCGTACGGACATCTATGTTTTCCCGTTAGAAAGTTTACTGATATTTCTTCATCCTCTTCCTTCTTGTTAGCCTCAGTAAAATTCAAATTTACGACACTGCTCCAGTGTTTGAAGGTTTTCTTGAGTACTTCACGAATTTCATTTCTATCAAGTGTATGAGTTCTTCCAGTCAATCGCCATGTTAAGTTTTTCTAAAGTCAAAAGTTAGAGTTAGATAAGCATATCGTACAGCAATGGTGTAGGGGATAGTACCTTCAAGTGTGACCACTGAGGCCCGAATTCGAGTCTCATGTCGTCATGTAGTATCTCGATATTTCACTCCGATGCGCTTTAAAAGCAGCGTATCAGTCCATTTGGTTCCTTCAAGTGACTACACACTTGTCTTCGTGTGAGTTAGAACAGCGCTATACGTATCTCGCAAGCACTCGAGTGGAAGATTTTTAAAAGTGAGGGGTATGGAGGTTTTGGTGTGTTATTGTGTGATTGAATTCAAGTTTTGTTGTGTTGTAAGCACCCTAGCATCTCGGTCCCACCCCTCTCTTGAATGAGCACCTCTCAGTCCCATAAGAGACCACCCATCCGAAAACTAAGTATTTAGAAGAGGTGGTAGGGGAAGCAATAATGTCCATTCGAAAGAGCGCCAGATCGAATGGAGCACCCCTTTGAGAGTTCCCGTGTTCGTAACATAATGATACATTTCTAATTCCCAGTACACCTGGAGATCATCCTAAATCATATTTTCAAACGAGCAACCCTGTCTTATTCAGTTATCAATGAGGGTCTTGCGTAGGAGGCCCTAGATCATTTAAAGCCTCCATTTGGCCTACGGAAGCCGCAAGTATGCTTCAACCGCTCAACCAGACAACCTCCTTAGATATCAATCCCGCTCTCAAGCTAGTGCTAAGCTGAGTGGATCAATTTACACTGTTATAGTCGTTGGCATGTCTCGACCAGGATTTGGTCCCTCGTGTTTAGCAACATTTACAACGTGCAACCCTCTCCTTTGCACTCTATGTGAAAGAACAGCCTACTTTGTTCCATTTTACTCCGTGAGTGTTGTACTTGTTCTTGTATCTTCTTCTCCATGGATCTACCAAACCACATCTCGGTGTAATCATTAGTTTGAAGGTTGACTCATCAAGTTGACCTAAAGATTCAAGTTGTGTCAAAAAAATAAGACAGTCAAAAAAACATATAACTTCAACAAAATAAACAAATCACTAAATAATTTGTTGTTGTTGTTGTTGTTGTTGTTGTTGTTTTGATAATCACGATAGCACAAATGAGTCTTAGTTGAGGAAAATAGTCCAATATTATGATTTATTTTCTGTAGAAACGACACAGGATAAACAGGAATGAATATTCCAAATGATCGCTCCAACCGTCGTTTTAAGGGGTGCAACACACCGGTGTTTATCTGGCAAGAAAATTTAAATAAGAACTAATTTTCTTGTTGTAGGCTTACCTGTTGCTGGCAGATTCACAAAATTTTGCAAATTTTTAGTTGCTTGTTGTACATCCTTCTTGGTAGGATTAGCAATCCATCCGTTATAATAACCAAAACGATAATAGAAATCCTAAAAACATCATATCCAAGAATGTTATCTCTGATTATACAGGAGGAGAAATCCGGCTGTAACGAACTCTGAAGGAACCGAAGAAAGTAGTTCGTTATAACGAGGCTTCGTTAAAAAAAACCAGGCAAGATTGAATGGTCGTGTTTTTATCGTCTGACTATAGAACCTGTACCACGTTGAATCTGATCGACGGTAAGGATAATTTCAATTGTTTTGACTGAATTTAATTTTTTTAAAGAGTAATAAAAAAATTCCCATATTAGAGAATTCCATTGAGTTTCAAATAAATTAAAAAAACACCATAATTTTTGAATTCGTATTCGAAGACGATATGCAAAACTTAATCCCGAAATCCGAAAACGGTATGCAAAATAGCTAAATTTAATCCTATAGTCCTATTTCAAAGATTTTTCCAAACAATTTTTCGTTCTATCTATAGGTGAATTAAATGAATTGCCGAAAATACGGTTCGGTACACATAGGTTTCGTTATAAACCGTTTTTGTTATCAGCGGGTAATTTATAAAGGTTTTCTTGATCAATTCAAACGGGACCAGAGAAATCAGTTCGGTGTATCGAGGCATTCGTTATATACTCCGAGTTCTGCTGTATTTCATTTACTTTTTCACGAATGAGACATGAAATTAAGAAGATGTGAAAAGAAAAAAGGCAGACCAGAAATGTGGACTCATAGCTTTCGCGGAAATTGGTTCATTGTTCGCTTTATGTGCGGTCCGTTTTGTTCGACATTGAAAATAATGAACTAATGTCGAAAGTTCTGGAGAATCCCTATAAATCAAATGAGAACAGGTTTTTTTCTCGCTAATATATATTTTTCTCACTAGACTTGGCTGCATAGCTCAAATTTAGTTACCCTGGACTGCCGATTAGTTTGTGAGAAGGTGCAACCGAAATAAAATGCGACCGGGTCTTGAAATCGAGGCTTGAATTCGAAAAGAGATTTTATTGATTTGTAAATTCTCTCCTTCACAGCTGTTTACAAAGTGTAAAAGCTCTCCTTCATGTGTGTTTGACAAAGTGTGAATGCAATCCCATGAAACAAAAACAGATTGAAGGTCAGTGCAATTGAATCACACATCTACCATTTTTGGCTTTTAAAATACCTTGGCATATCTTTCATAATGATCATCAAATTTGTGATCGTCGTCGTTGTCATAGCAACGAGATGCAGCAAGACATAGGAGAAACAGCAACTGCTGTGTGTTTGTTCTCATGTTAGCCGATCATCAATTCAATAGCTAATTTCTTCAAATAAACTACGAATGCTTTCGTGTTCTCTCCGTTCCTTCTTTACAATTTCTAGAAAGGAAAGGCATATGAGGTACTGACGATTGCAGAATGACATGGTGTCTAGCGGGGAAATTAACACGTGATCAATATTTCAGTGCGTAAAACCAAACTTTGTTTCACTAAACGTAAATAGTTAAATAATTTATTAGTGAAAACTTAAGTTATTTGTTTTATTTTTGCCTCGCTTAACGAGAACTTTGTTACGTAAAACATCGTTCTTTCAAACGAAAATCAGTGGCTTTCAACCAAAAAGGAATTATGATCGAATCTTGTTAGACAAACACACTCAGTTAATTGAATGCAGGTGTAAATACAGTCAATTTGTCAACAAAGTTGTGACTATATCAACTGCCTGTGTAAGTTTCGAAGTTGTAAATAAAATGGGATTAAAACCATCGACAGATCTTGTTTCTCGGTTCAGTATTATTCATTACAAGTAAAGAGTTGATCGTATCACGGACCTGTACGATGGGCTACGTAAAGAGAGCAGGTTCTCTCGATATGAAGCCCAACGTAAATCATCAAGTCCAGCATTTATTATCAGGTATCCGTCAATCCAAAACTTTTATATGCAAATACGACACTAATATGAAATAAAATAAATCAATAGAACTCTGGTGTTTTTACTTTCCTTATAAAAAGTCAGGAGTCGTTCGATTTATTGACGGATGTATCGTATTGAAAGAAGTTCCCCAGTAGTTCACAGCCTTCTTCCTGAACTTTGACCTCCTCAAACAAATCTCTCGCATAAAATCATATGAAACTCCAAAACACGATGCTTACGAAAATAGCGGTAAAGCAAATCAGATAAGATAAGTTTGACTGATTTTTTGATTGAAAATCACGAAATGACAATTTCAAAATCAGATAATATTTTGAGAGATTTTAATTTGTTTTTACACACCGCGTTTTAATCTTATCTATATATTCTCAGAACACATAATTCGCCATTTTACAGACGTCATGTGTAAACACCATATAACGTCGCATATGAATGACGTCTGGCCATATAAAAGTGACGTACCTGACGTAACGTCACATATATATATATATACGACATTTTCTTGTCGTATGTTTATAAACAAACGCTAATTTGATTAATTATGTCATTGAAACCATGTCATGCCTTTAGATTATAAATTCTGACGTCAAGATAAATTTGGTCTGAGGACAAATCTCCTTTCTATCATCATAAATCAAAAAGACATTTGTCATAACCGGAATTCTGGGATTGAAATTTTGGAAGTTCTATCACCACCATATACACCTTTCCTGAGTTTCTGTTTAAGCGCCGTATTTTGATTTAGTCAGTACCTCCAACCTCGTTTTTATAAAAATTTTTGTTTCAATAATGTTTTAACTTTATCAATTAGTAATTTCTTAAACTCCCAAAAGCCGGCGTTTAAACAGAAATTCGGGAAAGGTGTATTGTAAGGAACCAAAGGTCCCAACCAACAAGGGCTGGTAGAAGATGTTAACTTAATACATTGAAGCACGGGTGGAGGCCATCTTGTCATGACTTAATTAACACAAAAAAATTTTTAAAACAAAACCCGCTCGATTCAGTCCTTTTTTGAAGATCCAGTACATGATACAAATGATAGTTGATGTTATATACTGATATATAAGACGATATACTTCCCAGTGGGCAAGATTTCCAAAACGTCTCTGTGAAGGAGTGTTTTTTATTGAAACAGCAGGCGATTATTGCTTGCAGTTCCTATAGAAAACACTCCTCCTCATAAACTGTTAGGTTGATTGAAGTTCGATTCTGTCACGTGGTGATAATCGTGCGATATGATTGGATTACATTTGCCATTCTTCATCGTTAATCAACCGTCGTTTTGTAGATGTTTGAGAACTACATTGAATCCATTCTTGCGCAATAAGGTGATGGGTATCTGGCTTCCCCTCGATTGAACTGAAAAGGAGAAAAGAAACCATTATGTGCTCAAGTTCATTCTCAATAAGGGAGGGAGATCTTTTGAGAATCAAAAACATTATCTATGAGTATGTTCATCTGACAAATCCTTACCATTAATACGGTGATACGGTGAAAACACTTGTAAAATTAGTTAAATGAACGAGGCAAATCCTGACCCTTACCCTCACTTACCCAGACACATTTCACAAGGTTTACACCGTAGAATCCTGATGGTAACGATTTGTCAATCGAATTATATGCTATTATGTCCAGATAAAGCAGATCTATAGATGTTTCTCGAATTTCTGTTTAAACACCGATTATGTATGTTCCAGTTACCAAGTTTCGCCTCGATTTTAATATCAAAATTGCTTTTAACTGCACAACGGGGAATTGGAATAATCGAGACCATTACTAAAAGTCATTAAGTTGTAAAATCAGTAAAACAATGAATTGCATCAAAACGAGTCAGAACATGGTAACTAGTCCATAATACGTTGTATAAACAGAAATTCAGGTTTATAAAACTTTGGGACTACTTTTCAGCGTTCCATATATTGTTAAATCGGAAATTCTTTCATAATATAAAAAACCGAGAAAATGATTTTAAGTCGGTCATTATGTATTTGCCGTATCAAAAAACTGTTCCTTAAGCTGGTTTCGAAGTTGTCTTTGCAGGTTCGTTTAATAAAGTTGCACAACCTCTTCCACAGGTTTTTCTACATTTTCGATATACTGGACGGCCCAGTATGTCGAAAGGAGAAAACCCTTCGGACGAAGGTGAAAGTCACCAACTCATAATTTTTGGAGGACTCACTTGTCGTTCAAATGGTAACATTGATCTCCCGATACGAAGAAAGTTTTCCTATCAATTGCAGAGCTGTAAGCTGCATCGATCCGTTTCGGAAGACCCGCCCACTTGTCCTGAATATGCTGCTGAGAACCGGTGGCGAACTTTTGATCTTGGGTGTCGTAACGCCAATAGTAACCGTCGTGAAATAAATAAGTTTGTTTGTCACGGTGCCACGTCATTGCAGCATCAATTTTGCGGACCCACTTTGGAAATTGCAAGTTCAATGGATTCGTTTCACTGTTTCCATGGATACTGTGTGGACCAGACCGGAATCGGAAATGTTGGTACAAATAATAACTAGTAACGGAATATTGATAGGAAGTAAGTAATGGCAAATCTCCGGAAAAAAGAGTACAAATAAGCTTCCACAGCTTCCTACATTTTTAAGTTACTGAGAAATGGATGTATTGGTTTAACTTATAATAAACACGATTATTAAATTCGCATAGAACAACAATTAAATTTGATATCAAAAAACGGATAAAAATGTATCCTAAACGAGCTGTCGACGCGATCGGACACCTGATATATAGGACAAGCATTACCTTAAATTTTTGGTCAAATATTCAGACCAGGGAATGAGCATTTTTATAACCATCTACTTACTTTGTGTCAGCGAAAAAGATTGTGTATTCTCTGCCGTTTGGCATTTTCATATTAAATGCAGCATCAACTGTATTGGGAATCTTCTGTCTCGGAATATATGCTCTCGTTGGAACAGGGCCGTATCGTATTCCCCCGCCGTTGGTATTGACAAAGTACAGTTTATTAGTTTTTGTTAGCATGACCTTTAAGCGAGCGTAAGGATTGTAATACACGGCAGATATTTGGTTAAGCGGACAGAGGTATTTACAGTTGACGACCGGTGATTTAGATTTAAACGTCGGTTTAGCCGTCGTTGTTTCTATATGTTTTGAAGATGACGGCTTTGTCGAAGGAATCTTTTGTCCTTTAAAGAACAATAAAAAACCACACTGACTATGATTGACGAGCTAGAATCATGAATCATAAGAAAGCATGCCGGAATGTACGGTGGAGAGCGGCAATGACATCGTTGACATGGTGATGTATATATTCTTACTCCGCCAAATTTGTTTTAAGTAGAAATTTTTTCACTCACCATATATCGATTGAATAGCTGCAATGTCGTTACGACTCAACTTGACGCCGTGCTTTCTTTGACGGTACCATGGATACATGACGTCATCCTTTATGCCTGAGTGGTCCAATCCAAGTGCGTGACCTGTGCATCAATTGTTTGCAAAATAGACATTTTCCGAATTTCATCTTTAAACACCTTGTTAATAACTTATAAATATAGACTGTCGCTAACTTGCTATGGTCTATACACTTTGGTCGATTTTTTCATATGACCGCGCTAACGAAAGAGATTGGGAACCATACAAACAAGTTGTTAATACTATGAACGTTTGCCCAAATGTATTATCAGATTCTCTTACAAGCCAGCATGAAAAATGAAGACAAAAGTGTATAGACCATAGCAAGTTAGGGGCGGGCTATATTTCTAACCTACTTATACCTATGTGTAGGTATTTTGTTCCAGCTCATTTTCAAATATAATGGAAATATTAACTTTACCAGCAATTTTGAATGAAGTACGAACATAATTGAGACTATTACTAAGTTATAAAGTTATGAAATCAAGAAAAATGAAATACCTAAAATCGAGGCAGAACACGTGGAGTTGGGGGTTATAACGGTGTTCATACCGAAATCCGAGAAAGGTCTTTCGGATGACATGAAAATTTCAAGGCATCTACAAAACTTTCCTATTAAGCATTTCACGAATTCTGTTCATATGTCGGCTTATTCAAGGGAGGCTCTTTAAAAACCGGACCTGGGTGGTTTCGGGCGCTTATTCGAGGATGGTGCTTATTCAAAGAAATGATGAAATTCTTTGTTTTACTGATTTCATAAGAGAGACAGGGAGAACGATTATCTTTTCGACACCCTCTCTAATTGCTTTCCTAACCTGATTGATCACACAACAAAGACATTCCATAACTCATAAACATTCAAATGGGCAATGTTGTTTTGAATGGTTTCTACGAAATGAATTTTCTGAAATAGTTCGAGATAGAGTGAATGAAATGCCCTCTAGAGACCTAAAAAGCAGTTCGAAATAGCTAATAGTTCGAGATGGCTGAGTTTGAGATTGCAGGACGAATTTCAATTACGTCGGACCGTAAATGCTGAAGGGACGGAGACTTTTTTCGAGATGGCACGTTGTTCAAAATATCAGAAGTCGTCTGAATTACTTAGTAATAATCCCTAATTATTCTATTTACTGATAGAAAAGGTAAAATTAATTGGGAAATGGTCGCAGTAACGAGATTTTGATGTAATTCTGAACTGCCTTAAAACTAACGTGTTTTTGTTTTTGTTTGGATATAAAAACCTTCTCTTCGACCTTTGATAAAACCTTACCAACTTCATGCATGACCAACCACAGCAAATCTATTCTCTTCGAAGAATCCTTAGTAGCAGAAACGGTGTAGTTTTTCGAGCTATCAATATGTATATCACCATATAAACCATTTTGTTCCTTGGGCGGCGGATGAAACGCATGCGCCAGCTCAACTCCACCATGAAAACCGTATGGACATATACGTTTTCCTGTTTGAAACTTTATTGATATTTCTTCAACCTCTTCCTTCTTATTAACCTCAGTAAAATTCAAATTTACGACACTGCTCCAGTGTTCGAAGGTTTTCTTGAGTACTTTACGAATTTCATTTCTATCAAGTGTATGAGTTTGTCCAGTCAATCGCCATGTTAAGTTTTTCTAAAGTAAAAAGTTTGAGTTAGATAAGCATATCGTACAGCAATGGTGTAGTGGATAGTACCTTCGAGTGTGACCACTGAGGCCCGAATTCGAGTCTCATGTCGTCATGTCATATCTCGATATTTCACTCCGATGCGCCTTAAAAGCAGCGTATCAGTCCATTTAGTTCCTACAAGTGACTGCACACTGGCCTTCGTGCAAGTTAGAACAGTGTTATACTTATCTCTGGCTGTAACTCAACTTTCCAGTTACAAGTCGGCGGGCGGAAGAACTAACTGATATGGAATGGAAGTACAAGGACCTTAAGACTCTTTCTTAAAATGTATTCTGAGATGACGCAGCGTTTCTGTATTGTAAATTAACTTAAAGTAAATTACTTGTATAACTAAATAACTACCATTAAACAATTTAACGCATCAAAATGAGGTCTGTACTGACAACAAAGTCAAAAGGATCATGGACTCGGGAAAGGTCTACACAAGCACTCGAATGAAAGATTTTAAGAATGAGGGGTTTGGAAAGGGGTTTGGAGGTTTTGGGGTGTTATTGTATGATTGACTTCAAGTTTTGCACCCTAGCATCTCCGCTCCAACCCCTCTCTCGAATGAGCACTTCTCAGTCCCATCAGAGACCACCCGGAAACGTATTTAGAAGAGGTGGTAAGTGAAGCCAATATGTCCCCTCGAAAGAGCGCCAGATCGAATGGAGTACCCCTTTGAGAGTTCCTGTGCTCGTAAGATAATGATACATTTCTTATTTCCAGTACACTTGGAGATCATGGTAAATCGTATTTTCAAACGTGCAACCCTCTCTTATACAGTTATCAATGAGGGTCATGCGTAGGATTTTAAAGCTCCCATTTGGGCTACGGAAGCTGCAAGTATGCTTCAACCGTTCAACCAGACAACCTCCTTAGATATCAATCCTGCTCTCCAGCTAAGTGCTAACCTGAGTGGATCGATTCAAACTGTTATAATCGTTGGCATAATTCGATCAGGATTTGGTCACTGACTACCGCAATGGGAAGCAAGCACTCTACCAGAAGGCCACCAGTCGGTAAATGTGACGCAACAACAACGTGTTAAAAAACAAAATGTTTAGCAACATTTACAACGTGCAACCCTCTCCTTTGCACTCTATGTGGAAGAACAGCCTACTTTGTTCCATTTTACTCCGTGAGTGTTGTACTTGTTCTTGTCTCTTCTTCTCCACGGATCACCCAAACCACATCTCGGTGTAATCATTAGCTTAAAGATTGACTCATCGAGTTGACCTAAAGATTCAAGGTGTGTCAAAAAAATAAGAAAGTAAAATAACTTCAACAAAATAAACAAATCACTAAATAATTTGTTGTTGTTGTTGTTGTTGTTGTTGTTGTTGTTGTTGTTTTAATAATCATGATAGCACAAATAAGTCTTAGTTGAGGAAAATGTTCCATTTTTGTGATTTATTTTCTGTAGAAACGACACAGAATAAACAGGGATAGAAATTCCAGATGATCGCTCCAACTGTCGTTTTAAGGACTAGATCACACCTGTGTTCATCTAGCAAGAAAATTTAAATAAGAACTAACTTTCTTGTTGTAAGCTTACCTGTTGCTGGCAGATTCACAAAATTTTGCAAATTTTTGGTTGCTTGTTTTACTTCCTCCTTGGTTGGATTACCAGTCCATCCACTATAATAACCAAAACGAAAAAAGAAACCCTAAAGATAAAAACATGTCATCCAAAAATGTTATCTCAGACTACACAGGAGGTGAGCTGTAACGAAATCTGAAGGGACCGAAGAAAATAGATCGTTATAACGAGATTTTGTTAAAAAAACTCCATCATGATTGAGTGGACGTGTTTTTTTTGTTCTGACTATAGAACCTGTACCACGTTGAATCTGATGGAAGGTAAGGATAATTTCAATTGTTTTGACTGAATTTTATTTTTTTAAAGAGTTTTTAAAAAATTCCCAGGTTACAGACATCCATTGAGTTTCAAACAAATTAAAAAACACTCTAATTTTGGATTCTTATTCGAAAACAGTATGCAAAACTTAATCTGGAAATCCGAAAACGGTATGCAAAATAGCTAAACTTAATCGTTTCCTATACTCTTATTTCAAAGATTTTTCCAAACAATTTTTCGTTCTGTCTATAGGTGAATAAAGTGGGTTCGTTATAAGCCGTTTTCGTTATAAGCGAGTAATTTATAAAGGTTTTCTTGATCAATTCCAATGGGACCAGAGAAATCAGTTCGGTATATCGAGACATTCGTTATATACTCCGAGTTCTACTGTATTTCATTTACTTTTTCACAAATGAATCATGAAATTAAGGAGATGTGAAAAAAAAAGGCAGACCAGAAATGTGGACTCATAGCTTTCGCGGAAATTGGTTCGTTGTTCGTTTTATGTGCGGTCCGTTTTGTTCAACATTGAAAATAATGAACTAATGTCGAAAGTTCTGGAGAATCCCTATAAATCAAATGAGAACAGGTTTTTTTCTCGCTAATATATATTTTTCTCACTAGCTCAAATTTAGTTAGCCTGGACTGCCGATTAGTTTGTGAGAAGGTGCAACCGAAATAAAATGCGACCGGGTCTTGAAATCGAGGCTTGAATTCGAAAAGAGATTTTATTGATTGTAAATTCTCTCCTTCACAGCTGTTTACAAAGTGTAAAAGCTCTCCTTCATGTGTGTTTGACAAAGTGTGAATGCAATCCCATGAAACAAAAACAGATTAAAGGTCAGTGCAATTGAATCACACATCTGACATTTTTGGCTTTTAAAATACCTTGGCATATCTTTCATAATGATCATCAAATTTGTGATCGTCGTCGTTGTCATAGCAACGTGATGCAGCAAGACATAGGAGAAGCAGCAACTGCTGTGTGTTTGTTCTCATGTTAGCCGATCATCAATTCAATAGCTAATTTCTTCAAATAAACTACGAATGCTTTCGTGTTCTCTCCGTTCCTTCTTTACAATTTCTAGAAAGGAAAGGCATATGAAGGTACTGACGAATTTCTTGCAGAATGACATGGTGTCTAGCGGGGAAATTAACACGTGATCAATATTTCAATGCGTAAAACCAAACTTTGTTTCACTAAACGTAAATAGTTAAATAATTTATTAGTGAAAACTTAAGTTATTTGTTTTATTTTTGCCTCGCTTAACGAGAACTTTGTTACGTAAAACATCGTTCTTTCAAACGAAAATCAGTGGCTTTCAACCAAAAAGGAATTATGATCGAATCTTGTTAGACAAACACACTCCTTTAATTGAATGCAGGTGTAAATACAGTCAATTTGTCAACAAATGTTGTGACTATATCAACTAACTGCCTGTGTAAGTTTCGAAGTTGTACATAAAATGGGATTAAAACCATCGACAGATCTTGTTTCTCGGATCAGTATTGTTCATTAAAATTTTTACAAGTTAATGAAAACTCGTCCAAAAAACTTCTCGTCTTGAATGGTGTGCCGCAAGGAAGCATTCTTGGACCAATTCTTTTTAATATCTATGTATCCGATATGAATCAAAACACCAACGGAACTTGTCTACAGTATGCTGACGATACGAATCTCTACCACCAAACCAAGCCAAAGAACATTGCTGACTGCGCAAAACAAATAAATACCGACCTCACCAATCTTGTTAATTGGTCTACATCTACAAACCTGATCTTCAATTCGGCCAAAACTAAATCGATTATTTTTGCTACAAAACAGATGAGACGTGCACACAACCTCAGCAACCGGGACATTTATAAAATTAATCCTGGTGAAAAGCAAATAGAAAGAGTAAAGTCCTATAAAATCCTAGGCATTACTTTCAACGAAGATCTCACCTGGAATACACATATCAACAAAGCGACGCAATCGGCATACAGGACTCTCAAGACCCTCCGCCATCTCAAACGATTTACTCCATATCATATACGAAAACAACTAACAGAATCTCTCTTCCTTAGCAAACTTGACTACGGTAGCGCTATCTTCTACAACGCTCCAAAATATCTTCAAAAGCAGATTCAACGAGTACAAAACGCTGCAGCAAGTTTCGTAAGACTTTCGTATTCGACTTGTTCAGACGTATTAGCGATAAAGTGGCTACCGACGATGGAACGCTCAGAACTTGCTCTCGCCAAATTGGCTTACAAATCCATCAACTCTGAAAACTGGCCAATATATCTGCCAATGAGAAGACGTGATCCTCCAACACGACAACTACGATGTAACACCCACGACCTAGATATCATCACGTGTAATACCAACGCCCCAAGATCAACATTCGAATATGGGGCATCAAAATTTTTTAACGAATTACCATTAATATGTCGAAATGTATACAGTTACTCAAGCTTCACGACTGCTACAAAAAGTTACTTCTTTGGTAAAGTCACAGCTTGTTTTTTTCCCTTATTTTCTTTGTTGAAGCACAGCCCTAATACTTTGTCAATCTAGTCTTTATCTGATTTAGCTTGTTTGTCCAATTTCAACCTACACTCAATTTGTTAGCTGGAATCCATGACTGTGCAAAAATGTATACGTTTATACTATTTTAATTTTTTTATGTTGACGCGATGCAAACACTTATATCATTTACTTATACGCATTTCTGGGTGAAGAGCCAAATGTATTTATTTGGAAACACAGGAAATAAATCCTTATCTTATCTTATCATTACAAGTGAAGAATCGATCGTGTCACGGACCTGTACGATGGGCTACGTAGAGAGAGAAAGTTCTCTTTCGTAAATCATCAGGTCCAGCGTTTATTATAAGGTATCCGTCAAACCAAAACTTTTATATGCAAATACATAAAATCAAATCAATCAAACTCTGGTGCTTTTACTTCCCGTATAAACAGTGTTACTCAGGAGTCGTTCGATTTGTTGACGGATGTATCGTATCGAAAGAAGTTGGTCAGTAGTTCTCAGCCATCTTCCTGAACTTTGACCTCCTCAAACAAATCTCTCGCATAAAATCATATAAAACTCCAAAACACGATGCTGACGAAAATGGCGGTAAAGCAAATCAGATAAGAAGTTTGACTGATTTTTTGATTGAAAATCACGAAATGACAATTTCAAAATCAGATAATATTTTGAGAGATTTTAATTTGTTTTTACACACCGCGCTTTAATCTTATCTATATATTCTCAGAACACATAATTCGCCATTTTACAGACGTCATGTGTAAACACCATATAACGTCGCATATGAATGACGTCTGGCCGTAGAAAAGTGACACGTCATATAGTACCTGACGTAACGTTACATATATATACGACGTTTTTTTGTCGTATGTTTATAAAGAAATGTTAATTTGATTATGTCATTGAAAACATGTCATGCTTTTGGATTGTAAATTCTGAATGAGTTTACGTCTAATTACGTCAGGATTATTTTGGTCTCAGGATAAATCTCATTTCTATCATCAAAAATCAAAAAGACATTTGTCAAAACCGGCCCTTGAAAAATTCAATCCTTTTCATCCAATACGCATAACCTCGTGCCCAGGAATTTTCGCCTTTTCATTAAACTGGACCTCTTCTAGTATATTGAAAGCCAAGAAATCCCGACGACGGCGAGGTTGCCAAGATACGGTCAGCAAAATAATAGACTTTTGTTCGACATAATCATCTCTTCATCCAACATCATTGGTCAGCGCCGTGAGGCAGCTGATCTTTCATTTCCCCGTGTCTGTCCGTCACGGAGTCTGTCGTAATGTCGTAATGTCGTAATGTCGCAGTTCATAGCGCACATTCGTAACACCCTTCCAAAATATCGGTGTTCATTCTTGCCCGTTTCCTCAATGCCTACCTATGAATTTATAATTGTCTCGCTTAAGAAAACGGGTTTTAAAAATGTCGTGAAAGTTCCGTTTTGAAGAATTCGTCATTCACAAATTTAAATCCACATGAAAATAAATATACAGTAAATAAGTGGAGGGGAATTTATATTTATAAATTAATTCTTGACAAATTTTTATGGCATTTCAATTCCATTGGTATTGTTTTGAAAACCTTTTATTTTGCAGTTCGACTGAAATATCCCAGTGGGCAAAATCTTCAAAAAGTCTCTGTGGAGGAGTGTTTTTTACTGAAACAGCAGGCAATATCGCTTGCCATTCTAATAGAAAACACTCCTCCTCATAGACTTTTTGTAGATATATACGGTACATCTATAGTGAATTTGCAATAAGTTTAAGAATTTCAATGAAATTACAAGACCAAATATAATATACAGTACACAAAGTTTGTTGTTAAACTTTCTTAATGATTAATCAAGCTTTTTATTTTCACATATGAATTTTAAAGTCTTTTATCAGCATTTTAATTTCACGGATTTTAGATCTCTACCAAACTGAAAGATTTTGTCGTCCAAACGTTTTGAACGTCAGAAATGTGTAGTATGGAAAAAATGAAAGAGGGCTTGTCAGTCAGTGATGTAAAAAGAAGATTAATCACAGTATTTATTTGTATTTTTCATCACTTTTATAATCAGTGAAAATCCATCTCTGAAAGATCTTCGTTCTTTCTGGCTGAATGTTCTTCCATTACATGAATTATATGATCATGAGAAAGGAATGTAAGTAGTGTCGAAATATTGAGCAAAATTCATCTTTTTGTTTTATGTACCTGAATATATGAAGGAAATTTGCTTTTTTTACCTGTGTCTTGTCCGAAATTTTTGAAGGACTTTTCGGAAAATAAGGTCAAAGTTTGTCCGAAATTACTTTGAAAAAACTTTTCAGTCCGAAATTTGATCTCCAAATGCAAATATAGATTTGATATCCAGAAATACCGTTATTTCTCTTTTTAGGGCTGTTTCGTCTTCAATAACATCCCACCTATATGGCATGGGTCTGTGATGGTAGCGTTGTAAATTATGTTACCGCGAAGATCGTCTTCAGTGTGAGCACAGGGCCTATCCAATTTCAAATCATATTTGAACAAGGTCTAAGTTAGCGCTGACCTTCAAGCCTTAAGGCTTCTTGTTTTCTTTCATTCAATCGCTTCTTCTGTAATATCTAAAAATCTCTGTCAAATTATTATTTTCCAGAATACAACAAAAGTCATCTCGAAAGGGAGGATTGTGGCATTCGTGAAAGAATATGGAAATATGATAAAAAAATCTGTTGACGCATTGTTTTATTTTCAACACTTTTCTGTTGACTTTTTGTTGATGACTTTTTTGTTGACGACATACTTTTTGCTCAACCTCGATACCCAGGGCTTTTGTTCTTACATTCCTATATCGAACATGTTCCGAGATATAAAAGAGAGAAGAAGACCTGGTATTGAGGTGGATATTATTGTTAACACTACACTTTTGAAAAACCATTTCAGAAAAACACTTTTACGACATTGGGAAACTTACAACTTCAAGAAACAAGCCAGAAAAAACTGTGGAGTTTTCAGAAAAGTTCGAAATGGAAATAGGTTGGGAGAATTCGGTATTGAATCGCCGAGATTTTATGAGATAAAATCATAAATACTCCTTATTTAGTTTAACGAAACAGGAACAAATAAGATAAATCATGACATTACGTCATGAAATAGTACAGCATTCTGCGCTGAAACAACAGTCCTAAAATTAGCTTGACCCAATCGTTTATACAAGGCATGGAAAATACAGGTGATACTTGTCAAAATATTAGCTATGTTATGATAAGTGAACTCCCACCAAAACACTTTTTTATGAATAAAAATTTGAATGAAAACCTAAGCTGGCTCACTCTCATTTCTGTGCATTCGCTACTTTGTAAACATTATTAAATAAAATGACTGTATTTGACTGGACCCTTTTTTTTAAAGAACCATCTTTTATTTTACAGATTATTAATGGTCTAGCTACAGTAGTCAATTGTAGACGAAGCCATTTGCAGAATTTCTTGTCCAGTGGACACACGATGTCATTTGAACGTTATATAGTCCTTTTGACGACGTTTGAACGTTGTCCAGACGTTAAAAACAACGTCATGTAACTGCCAGGTGTAATGCATAGCCATCATAACGTAATGTAATATTAATTCTGTCTGAGGCGGCTTTGATATTTTCCTTTTTATGGAAAATATTCACGTGGTTTACGTTGTGTTGGCGATAATATGGAAATAGTTACCTTTGTCCCTATTGGTGTATGATTGACGACTTGGCCAGTCCGAACAACTGTTCTGAGATGAAAAGATTTTCAAACACATAAAAACTTCTTCTTTAACACACAAGTATCTGTAAACACTTGCAACAAAACTGAGTGAATCAGGTTACGTATTATCATATATCTTCCTCTCCTGCTTCGTCTTAAATCTTTTTTGTCTGATATTGTTTTCGCTATGATCAGTATATATATATATACTCTGTTGCTGTTAAAACACGTCGTGTTTGTTTTTTTTTCTTCATTACATTATACGAGGATAAAGCGAAATGTAAACATTACGTAGCGTCTAAATCTCGTCGTCACATCTAAAGCGGAACAATGGCAGAAAATTCTCACCAATCAGAATGCGATTTTTATGCGAAAAAAAAAGAATATATCCAGCCACAGAAGTTCAAACTCATCAATTTTGGAAGCATTACGTCACAAAGTTAAAATTCAAAAATACGACGTCATCATTGGAAAAAGCATATTCATTCGATTTTTTTTAATCCCAAATTCTGATCATTTGATTATTTCGCATATGTACTATTTATTTACCCTCTGCGAGGAAACTTTATTTACTAATAGTTGTTGGCAGTTTACCTTTCGCGAATTTCTGTTTGAACAGCGATTATGTCATGATTGCCAACAAATGGTGGCCTGGTAGCAGAGCGGTAGAGTGCGTGCCTCTATAGAGCGCGTGGTCATGTTTTAAATCCTGGCCGAGTCATGTCCGGCAACTATAACAGTGTGAATCGATCCACTCAGCTTGACACTAAGCGATGACAACATTGTCAACATTGACAAAGATTTTTGACAACCCAACCTGTGGCAAGTCGATTCCAGCAGAAAAATCTGTCAACCCCATTGTCATTAAGATATACAGACGGAACACTTTGTTTTCCGTCAAAAGCGCTCGTAATATTTTTCTTCTAACCTATCACCCAGGGTTTTCTGGGTACGAAGTTGGTTTATCTTCCATTCGGTCTACTTTACACAACCTGGAACCCTGTCCCCCCCCCCCCTTTTTTTTTATCGATAGTGCAAAAGACCCTAGCTTTACATGCGAATGACGTTTTTTACCATACTTTATCATTTGTTCACCAACTTTGTTTTACAAGTGATTCAATGTTGATTTTCTCACGGTTTTTACAGGAACGTGTCTATCATCATGACATCTACTTAAATAACAGAGAGTCATTAGAAAATTCCTATTGTCGGTATTTTGAACCTAAGCAATCTAACGGTAGTTTGATTTCACTTTGATCACGTGATGGTAAATAACCACTGTGGATTGGTTGTAATATGACAAATTGAAGTGCGTGGTAAAAATTTGCCTGTTAAAAGATCAAAGAAAAAATGGGCAATAAGTTGTTATAATAGGCTTCCAGGGAATTTTCAGATGACTATGTGTTAAATGCTTACATGTATTTGATAAATCCTATTTCTCTATATTTAAAGGAAGTATTTGTAACAGTCAACTCCCCCATTAAGGTAAACACTGTAGGGCAGGCCGGTAGCACTGGAATTACATTTGTAAGGGGTTCAAGCCGGCTTGGCAAGGCGAAATTTCAGTACATTTTTCAGGCTTGGCTATCAAGAAATATTACGAAAATGCATTTATTCCTCAGACCGCCTTCCTTCATTGGTCAGTCATGGTCGTCGAATTCCTAACGCCTTGTTTCCACTATTAAAAACCAAAATTATGTATAAACATATGTCGTCAATGAATATTTTTGGAACGGGGTTTTGACCAATAAACGACCTCTACTATCGACCTCAAACACAAACTACATATACAACAGTAATGATGATGTGCCAGCTTGGTTCGAACATCTCTTCTGTTCCCTTTGTTTTAAATATGGTTCTTTCGAAATTACACAATTGTAGTGAAATTCCTACAGTAGAACCTCCTCATGGACTACAAAGAGGACAGTTACTCCCTATATACGGGTTTCATTATTACACCAGGGACTTTAAGCATCTGCGGCGGTGACGTGGTAAGAGGAATCCTCGAATCCTCGGAATACGATATATCACAAAGCAATGAAAGTTTAAAGATTTGGTGTGGTTATAACTAAAAGTTTGATCGATAAACTAAGAAAAAAAGAAATGGCTATCGAAACAGGAAAGAAACTATAAAAAATATTTTGTGTTTCGAAATTGATAATTTACTAAACATGCTTTTTCTTACTAAACGTGTAATCAACCGAATCAATTTTCCTAATGTCATAGTAAGTGAAATAGATTTTCTTTCTAAACGAATACCTTGTTTCACTCACGTCGCCGTCCTTATTGTCGTATTTGCTTAAGGTCACCAATTTGTGGCTTATAGGTCATGTGCCGTATGTTCTCAGCGCTGGGAACAAGGTTGCCTTATGACGAAATAACTCAATTTAACTCATTACCGCGAATTCTAACTTTGATTAACAAAAATGGGCCAACAACAACAAAAAAAGTACTTTTAACCCCAAATTTGGTCTCAATTTTATTCCCAAAAAGTAACGAATGAAACTCATTTTCCGAGTTTTTAAAATTGTTATCCTTTTTGCTTTCATCATTCAAAAAAATCAACAAAATATAATCAACATGAAAGTCGCTGATCATGACGTTACCGTAGTTTTGTGGGCAATAGCCAACCTTGAACCCAGTGCACTTACCTAAACATCATCAAAGTACCAGTGTGTAAATGTTAAGTTTAAAATGAGGGTATATTCATTCACTCAAAAATAAGCAAAAGCTTCTCGATTGAAAAATCATCATCAGTACATATATATATACCATCTCTTGTTTTCCTGTTTATCTAGGAGTTTTCCACAACAACAACAACTATCCATGTTATAATGATGTGAAATTATAAGAATCCTAAAAATATGTGGAAAATACGTAAAATATTAATTAAGAATCACCTAAGAATATTTGAGGGTAATTTAGGCCGAATTGTTAAGAATTACGAGGCTCCAGCCAGGTCTGAGTTATGTAATTCTTATAAATAAAACGGAAACGGTGTATTATACTAGCAGCATATTTCACATTAAAAAAATTAATTAAAATTAATTAAAATCTAGAATAATCGACGGCTTTCATAGAAAACTACTCTGAACATCATGTATAAAGGTGAAGGATAATGACCAATGATGAAGTATATAACATGAAAAGAAGGCAAGGACATGGTCACACTGATCATACAAGATAAACTGATTTGGGCGTCTAATAGCCTACACCGGAGGACACTCCAGAAAGATTAGCTCTGAACTATGCGCAAGTATAAGGGACTTATAACCGGGAGGGTTTTTGCTTATAATTATAATGGCTTATAACCTGGGGGATATAACCGGAATTTTACAAAATTTTGTGTGACGTCATATTTGGAGTACTATATCAAAACTTGGTACCGTAGGTAATGTCCGCACAAGGAAAACATTGTAATAATGGCAGACTCGCGAAGTAAACAATCACTATAACGCCCCCATATGGTGAACGGGGAATTAAATAATAATTCGAATTTTGATAAGAATTGATCCTCGTTTTACAAACGACAGAAAAACTGATCTTAATAATCAGGTGAGTACATTTCCTTTTATTATTATATATATGTGTAGCTAGCTGAGAGAGCGCAAACCGTGTTTTTTTAAGAGAGAGGAGAGACAGCAGGAGATGATGAGACGGCGAGGGAGGAGATTTTCTAAAGTAAAAACAGGAAGTTTAGGTTTTAGAAGTCAAAGAAGGGTTCTAGAATGAAATGAATGTCTAGCTGACCTTACTTAATAGATAGCTATATATATATATATATATATATATATTTTATTACATCACATTTTATAATTAATTATATATAGCTATTATAATAGCGCTAGATATTAAACTTCTGATTTTTTCACACGATAAGGGGCACATTCCATCATTGACTAAGTTTGTTTTTTCAACACCTCCAACCTCACAGCTTTCTCTCCCTCCTCACTCCTCAAAACTTTATGTCAATCCCCTGTTCCTGTCCGAAAAATGTTCCTTCTTATAATAATTAACTTTCATAAAAAACAAAATTGCTTTGAAAAACATAAAAAAAATCGTAAAACAAGTAATAGAAAAGAAAAGAAAAGAAAAGAAAAGAAAAGAAAAGAAAAGAAAAGAAAAGAAAAGAGAAGAGAAATATATAAATATTTGAGCTCTTGCTTTTTTTTAAAAATCTCATTTCCCTCAAGAAAATCTGAATCAAACAAAAAAATGCAAGTCATCTGTCACTTTCAATTTCATTCTTATTGTATATACAGTAGTGCCTGAAACATGTAAAAATGTCATATGTTTCTGCTCTCCATTGTTTCCTTGAAACTCTAGGAATATCTGGAAAACAGTAGTTTTTGGAGTGTCTCAGGAAAACCTGGCGAAACTCAAGAAAAATGAAAAAAATATTTTATATTATACATGTTCAGGGCAAACTCAGAGAAACCTTTTCATCTTTTTATGTCTTAATGTTTCTTGTTTTTAGGGCCAGCCAAGATTGTAACTACTATGTATAGTATATATACTGCCTGAAGGAAACTTTACGTGTGCATGAATGAAAGAATTTTTACATTCAAACAGGTGTAAAGTTTTATCAGTTATATTATGAAATCCTTATCAAAATCTGTTGTTTTCAACATGAGTTGTTTAGACAGATTCAACGGAACATGATATTACGTGAAATTAACAAAAGACTTTTGACTTATAAAGAGCCGGGCTTATTGTGAAAGCTAGTTACATTACAGGGGCATGGAAAAAGACTTTTGACTTATAAAGAGTCAGGCTTATTGTAAAAGCTAGTTACATTACAGGGGCATTGAAAAAGACTTTTGACTTATAAAGAGCCGGGCTTATTGTGAAAGCTAGTTACGTTACAGGGGCATGGAAAGTTTCTTTTGGGCTAGACTGAATTTATGCTTAAATTTTTCTGTTTTTGATTATAATACAAATTCTGATTTTTGGAGAAAGGGGATAGAAGATCGAATAGAATCGATCTGTGGTGAGGGGTCCACACTATTTTATAACCCATTAATTCATTAAAAGTTTTTATGTCACTGCTGTTTGAGGTCATAATTGAAAAAAAAATTAACCAATAGAAGCATTATGATGGTTGTTTTCATAACTGTTATACTGAAAAGATGTGGTTTTTTGAGTTGTGATATAATACTGTGTGTGTAGCATAATAATGTTTGATTAACAGAATAGGAAAAGAGTTGTTCTTTCTATACAATTAAGTTTTGAATTCTATATAGTAGCTATATTATATATATTATTGGATGAAAATATTATGTATTTCAACAGCGTATTATGTTCTTAGTGAATGCAACATCTACAAAATGTTAGGTACTGAATGTTACATTTACGTCATTAAAGTATAATTGTATATAATACTATTTTATTTTATAACAGCATGTGGTTAATACATTTATTAAATTGATAATTATAATAACTAATTCAATCTGGGTATAGAAGCACTTTGTTGTGAATGAATGGCTTGGAGAAAATACAAAAGTCACAATGTATGAATATTTTATAGAGTTTTTTGGAATTGCTTTACGACAGTGTTGAGCTATAACGTGAATTTCAGTTTTTAAAGTTCTCGTAGAAGCACTAATAGTAGAAATAAATACATCTTTCAAGTTGATTAGAGCTGTCTACTTTTTTCTTTTCAAACTTAGATATGATCAAGAATATATTTCTGATAAGTATCTACCATATGCCAAGGTTTTTCAATTGACACTGTTTGTTTAACATACATCATCAATGAAAAAGTATTTTCATTAGTCAAAACAAATAATCTTCAAGTATAAAAAATTGTTTGTTTGTCTTTACAATCATGTCATATAGAAATTTATTTTTTCATGTTATGTTTTGACCGTAGATGGAAGAACAATGAAACAGAGAAAAAATTAAAAGTGTAAAACGCTTTATTATTTTATCGATTTTAGTGGAATGATACATTTATGTCTTTTTTGAGACTATGCTGAATATTAACAAGCGTTGTTGTTATTGTTGTTGAGATTATTCTGAATGGATTTGCAGACTTTTTCATTCCCATCTTTGTTTTTGTTGTTGTTGTTGGTTGTTTTTGAATTACTGATTCAGGCAATCTCTATTAAGATTTATTAAGAGCAGGGGAAGGAAGTAATATAAATATTAAAAAGGAACCTACAATCTCTTGTAAGAGACAATAGTTATATACCTGACCAGTTAGGAGTAAATAATCATATCAGCATGTTGGAAACAAGATTTGTTTGAGCTTTAAAAACCTTTATTATGGTTTATGCAGTACAGGCTGAAAAAAAATTAACATGTCCGCATAAGACAATTAGCTTTTGCGAAGAGTTGGTGACTATATACTATTTATACTATGTGTTAACAGTTCTTTGTTTATTTAATGCTAGATTTCATGTGCAAGTTTTATTTGTTATATTATGAAAAGAATGTTGTGTCTTTTCTGTGCGATTTTTTGATCATTTTAAGCACAGCAAACTATATACACGGAAATCTTTTGACTTCTTATGTTAAAATTCATTCCTTTGTGAATGCGTGTGTCTTTCGGACTGCATGTCGTGGTAATCACTTTCAGTTATTCTCTCCAATGTTTTTTACTCTAGTTGTTTTGACGTAACAATATTGTTTTTGTTTTTACATAGAATATTCTCTTATAAGAAGAAACTAATTCTTGAACTCATGAAAATGAGTTGGACATGTATTCCTGGTTGCTATTGTTAGCAGTTGTCCCTTTGACTTGCGCTCTGCATAATGTAACTCGTTCCATAAGTGATTCATTCTGGACTGGCGATTGTATAAGGTGTGATGACTATGCCGCATACTGCTCGCAAAGTTTTTTGTCTGGATGCTGTCAAACCTGTGAATGTTATTATGGGAAATCGTACTTATTCAACCAAAGCCAATACATGTGTGTAACAAGCCCTGCTCATGAGTTAGGTAAGGTTATGTTTCATCTAATAATTTGTTTCGAATGCCTCTGAATGAACCAAATATGGCACAATAAATTAATTTGACGAGTTACAAGAACAGGGAAGGAAGGATTTGCTTTTGGGAACTTTAAGCCAACACTGGAAAATTAGGAATAATATTCTTTGATGTTCCGCTCATTAATACAAAAAAATGCGATATATGTTATATAGGACTGTGAAATCCCAGCTTAAATTATTTCAAAGCCTCTTTTGGGGGCCTTATATATATAACCGTTAGGGGGAGGGGGCTTATAACCCAAAGGATTTTTGCATCGGATAAAAAGAAGGATATAAGTGCATAAGATTAACTGTTGTTCTTAATCAAAACTAATACAATTCTTAAAGTTCTTAAACTAATACATTGGAAACGTCACTGCTTTCATTATCATACAAAATTCCACCTTTGTGAATCTCACACAATAAAGCAGGCATACATGAAAAAAATAAAGGGCTTATAACCATGACTGGGATTTTACGGTATTCTCGTTGCATGCATTTGTCCCTAAAAACACCAAAAATACATCCGAATAAAAAAATACTTCTTTATACGAAAATTAGTTTCCTTTACTATAAAAATGATTCTATTTTTTAGGTTGTAAATTTCACTTTAGTGGCCACAGTAAACGTGGCAACCCTTTGTTGTCCATTAAGTTTTCTGCAGCAGCATCTATTACCCAGATTGGAATAATGTTATTACCAAAAGTGCCGAAGACAACGTGCAAATTTATACACAATGAGTGTGTGTATTGGAATGAAAAGAAATGGACATCCCTATTCACTGATGGGAGACTTGCAAAAGATTTTTTTATAGAAGACATGAAAAACCATAGGAGAAAAGCTGTCAAGGTAAAAATTGTGATTTTAATTTTAATGCATCTAAAGGCGTTTTTTACATAAACCTGATATGAAATTCACCTGATATGCATATTCAAACTGTGTTGTGTTTACATTGCATATCAGGGCTATTTCTAAACAGACTTGCTTAGTATACTAGGTTTGGCCAAATACTGCTTACATAAAAGCGTATTTGGGTAATATAAAATCTCAGATCCGTCTATTTTGATGGATACTTGCACAAAGGCTAGGGTCTAGTCAATACATAGTAAATAGGTTGATATGCTGCTTTTTTAAGTGCAAAGGAATCCAGTATTGATATAAGGCAGGACAAGGACTCAAATGCAGACCTTAGTGTTCAGTCTCCAAGGTACTAACCTTGTATATAAGTGACCTTTTTAACTGCTTATAATAACTAAACATTGTAATCTGACCTTCAGACAAGTTAGAGTAATGCTATACGTATCTCTGGCAGTAAGTGAACTTCCTAGTTGCAAGTCAGCAGGCAGAATAGCCAACCACTACTGATGGAAGGCCAAGGTCTTAAAACTCCCCATTACTTTTATTTACATACTTACCTACTAAGCATTAATGGTAAAAGGTTTAAGCTTGTTTGTTTGTGTGTAAAGATTTTCCATCATGTTTTTTACTTCATGTAACTTCAGTTTAGAAGTTATCAAAAAGATGAGAGCTTATATGAAGGACTCCTGATAAAGATGATGGTGTCTTGTCAAAACATTAATCCCTCTTGCTTGATGTTCAAATTTGAAGGAACTAGAAACTGTATGTATAAACTTCAAAATTTATCTGAGTTTCTGTGTTTTTGTAGCTTGGTGTTTTTTGCTAACTTTACGCGTCCATGAAGGAATGAATTTTTACATGAAAACACAAAATATTTTTGTGTAGGTTTTTGTCTGTTACTTGAATGCATTACGTTTTCAACTCGATTTTTTTAATGAAATCTCAAGTTAGATAAACAAAAGACCATTAACTTCTAAAGATGGTGACTTTTCGTGAAAACTAATTATGTTAAGCGAAAACCAAGAGTTTTTTTTCATATTTTATCACTACTCGTATAGTTTTGTAGGCTATGGGTCTTTCCGGGGAAATAAATAGATACCGAAAAACTCGTAAGAATTTGAATTCTAAGGGAATCAGGAAATTCATTTTTAATTATATGAGTTTCCATGGACAGACCAGAGATTTAGTTGACAAGGTCTTTAATTTTGTACAGTGATTTGAGTTCTAGGTATCATGTTTGTTTTTCAGATGGGTATATATCCGGACCAACTTTTCAGGTATAATATTTCATATTCATTATAGTTTAATAGAAGATGAAAGCATCTCTTGAACCATCTGCCGAGACAATGTAATGACAATGGTTCCTCTGTGTTTGTTATCTTTAGCCTACCTCATCTGACAAACCTCTTTCATCTACAATTCTGCCAAAGCATGAAAAAAAGACCGGTTTAAATATTGGCATTACAGTTGGTATCGTGATTGTGGTTCTTTTATTCATATTGTCTATCATTCTTTTTGTGGTGGTGAAAAAGAGATTGAGGTATTTGTTTTGGGTTTTTTTCTACCGATAACAACTTTTTCGAAAATCCTCTAATAAACGTCCTCCCCCCCTCCATAAAAATCGAAAATATTTAATAAATGTGTGCCTCTTTTAAATGTCCCCGTCTAATAAATAACACCTCACTAGACAGGGTTTTTTAGAAATACCCTCTCCTGACACAGATATTTCAAAATTTTCTAATAAACACCTGCTCCTGCTTGGAAATAATAAACACCATCTCCCTTGTGGTTGGAAAAACCTGTGTTTTTTAACAATTGGATCTTACTATTTATTTACAGGAACCCTAAACAAAATGTAAAATATTTTTTAGAGATCACAAAAATCTTTATTCTTATTCCTCTCGTTACAAAAACTTTGTTGTAAGGGTGATTATAATGTTGAAATTGAGCATACGGACATGGTCGAATTTACGTCAAATTTCTGCCTTCACAATTTGATCAATAATCCAATATGCTTTAAACCACTTGATGGCACTTGGATAGATCTTATACTCACATTTAAGAAAATGAGTTTTCAACATGGCAACTCATTTGAGACATGTATCTGTGACTATCATTGTTTAATTTACAGTATGTTGAAAACATGTGAAATTACCCTCCAAACTTTTCCTTTTTTTTAAGAGGATTTTAGAATTGATTTCTTATATAACTATTAACTAACAAATCCAAAAAGCTTTGAGTATTGCAAGCTAGTAGAAACAGCCATAGATGCTCGTGCTCCACAAAAGAAGCACACAATTAGGGGTAATCACAAACCTCATTTAACCGAAACACTGCCTAAGGCTATATAATGAAAAGCTCCTTTTCGAAGAATAAAGCGAACAAAAGTAAGGACCATCACATTATCTTAACCATAAAACAAAAAATATTATTTTGGTTCATCAACTAACAGATTTTTTTGGAAACATACAAAACCTTACTTTGTTGAAACGTCAGTGCGTGAAAAAATTGTTCTACATGGAAATAGATATCCAATACAAGACGAACACGTTACATCGTAAATTTTTAATAACTTCTATGAAAATATTATTAACAATTTAAATATAATTTCTTAGTAGGATTCTGAAGAGCAGTCTACAGAAACTGATGACATAAAGAGTATTGCCAATAGATATCATAATCATCCAAGTGTTAGGTTGATTTCATGTTCAAATACCAAAAATATCTTTACTTTCTAAAAGGTGTCAGTGGATGAAGTCCAACCCCTACTAACAGTTTTAAGTGACCCTATTCCTGTAAAACTGATCTAAAAACGTTCTGATGCAATAGCTCCATCACTCTTATTTCGTCAATCAATCACTTGAGAATCCTACATTTCCCCGATCTTTAAAACTCACTGATGTTTGCCCAGTCTTCAAAAAAGGAGATAAACTGCTCAAAGAAAACTACAGATCAATAAGTATGTCACCGTGCTTAACAAAAGTCTTTGAGAAAGAGATCCTTAACCTGATAAACGACTACTTTATTGATATTTTAAATCCCAAACAGTGTGGTTTCAAATGTAAACACAATACTCAACACGCTTTGCTTCGCGTGATTGGATATTGGCAAAAATGTTTAGACAAATCTGGTAAAGTTAGAACCATACTTATGGACCTTTCAAAAGCCTTCGATAGCATGAACAATGAGCTACTTACTGCAAAACTTGCTGCCTATGGCCTTGACAAAAAAAGTCTTAAGTTCTAAGGTGTTACTTGAGTAATCGTTTTCAGAGAACAAAGGTTGGTTGTGTGTTCAGTAAATGGCTCAAAATCCTTAGAGGCGTCCCACAGGGACAATTGTTTAGTTTAGAAGATGTCTGAATAATTCTTCTTTTTTGTCATCTACATACAGTCCATCTTTCGATTTCTAACGCCCCTGGATCTCTCAACAATTTTAAGAGACTTCCCTAACTAACCAAAGGGATAGTGTTATCAAATTGTTTAGTTTAGTTTTAGTAAATGAAGATGGCTGAATAATTCTTCTTTTTTTGTCATCTACATACCATCTATCTATCGATTTCTAACCAGCTTAAAGTTAGTAGTGAAAACTTTGTTAAATTAATTTGTCTGGGTCAGTGAGCGTGAGGGTCGGCTATGCCTCATTCTTTCAGGTGATTATAAGAAGCTTTTAACCAATTAGTTTAGCTGGTTAGAAATACTGGGTGAGAGGACTAGAAAATGATGTTAAGACTTGATGCCATCATAATACGTGTAAACATGTTCTGTCATATTGATTGGAATATGGCATGGAGTGTTGTGTATATTATATGCCTTGCTCTTACAAAATCTCAGAAAACGTTTTGGTATCTCTTGTATTTTCATCATTTTTGAAATATCATTTCACTTTCTAAAAGCACAGACGCACCTTGTTCATCATTCATGTCAGTGTTTCTTTGGTTATTTATTTCAGAAAAAAACACAGAGAGGGAGTGATGAAATTCACACGTAATAAGGTATGGTTTTTATTATGCACACTTGTTTGCACTGTTTTGTTTTTGTTGTTGTTGTGGTGTAGTTGTTGTTGTTGTTGTTATTGTCTTGTCGAATACACTTGAATAAAAACAGCTTCAATAAAATTGATCTTTTGATTAATCTTCCTCTTCGTTTCTGTCATACGGCATCTGTTCACCCTCCATCGTTGTATATCTTTTATTGACGCTTTTTCCTTTCAGAAAGTAGGGAAATCTGGAAAGCGTTTACTTAAAGTTAGTAAAGACGAGGAAGCAGTTTACCAAACGCCTGATGTTAGCAAGTACTTTGGTCACGCAAGCGATGCAGATATTGGTAAATTTTAAACACATTTTGCTGTTGTTTTTTTGTGTTTTGTGTTTTTGTTTGTTTGTTTGTTTGTTTGTTTGTTTTGGTGATGAGAGGCATTGTTTGTTTTTGTTTTTATTTACGAACCAACGTTTACCCTAAAGCAGTGATACCTCAATCGTAACCTTTTCCCAAAAGAAATCTCTACGTATTCGATATTGTATTTCCATTGTGTTCCATCTTAGATAACCCTGGCTATTTGATTCCTGTTGATTCAACGAAAGCGGAAGAAAAGACTGCAGGTAATTCATTGTTTCATGGTTCACAGGTTTTGTAGTAAAAAAACAACTTCGGTATCGTTATCTACACGCTTTTTTTATAAGCAGCACCTTGAAAATCAACTGAAGAAACAGATAAGCACCAGCATCACCCTAGGCTCAAAATCATACCGAAGAAAAGAAATTTTCTCTGTCCCTAATAACTAGTAACTGTGGTGGAGCAAACGATCTTGTTTGTTTTTTCATCCTGCTTAAAAGTCAAAGGAAACAGACATAGACAGGGGACATCCAATATAGTGGACAGCTCGTTCTATCGGTCACTTTTTTCAGGAAACGGATGTCTTTTCTTCTTGAAGTTTTCTTGAACTTTTACTTCGTCACTACTTCCCAGTCGGCAAAATTTTCAAAAAGATTCTGTGGAGGAGTGTTATTTTATTGAAACACCAGGCGATATTGCTTGCCATTCCTACTGAAAACACTCCTCTACAGAGATGTTTTGAAGTCCTAACTTCTACTTTATAGACACTTCGTCACTACTTAGCGGACACTTGAGTTCCCATGAGTGATTTGACAATAAAAACTAAGATTGTACATTCTTTAGATGATCCGGAAATTTCGTTATTTTTTTTATCATTTTATTACTCACCTCCTGAAGACGCACTTGTTGTCTTCAAAGCTGGTAAACAGCTCACGCGCATGCGAATCGATGTTAGGACTTGTTTATTTTGTATTTGTTTGTTTTTGTTTGTTTTTGTTTGTATAGATGAGATCATTTATCAAGATGTGGATGCGTTGTCCAAAAAGAAAAAAGATCCCAATTATGATTATCCAGAGTTGAAACTAAAAAGAAAGGTTTGTTTATCAGTTTCTGCATTTCTCCCATTTTCCCCCTCTCCCCTCAAGTCCCTAAAGTACAAATTCCCAAGTAAGACATGCCTCCCTTTCAAATTTTATTTAGGAAGAACTAAGTGTTCCTCTGCACGAATACGCTGAATTAGGAAACAACCGGAAATCCAACACCGCCACCACACCTACCGCTGATCAGTGTAGTGGATACACCAAACTCGCTTTTGAAAAAGTAGGTGATGGTTATCAGGAGTTACATCCTGTGACGCAAGACACTAATACTCCCTCGCCGTCATCGCCTAAGTATTTTCAACTGGAACATAGTGTTGAGGACGAAGAAGATGGAGAAGAAGTTAAGATTTAACGATCATATGTAAAAGCTACTTCCTGTTACGAATCCTCTTCTTCCGTTTAAATAAAAAACGAAAATCTGAATATTTGATTTGAATCGAAATCGGAGCTGTCAATGTAATGTTTCATTGTTGACAAACCAACCAATCACATCGAATCGAAGGCTCAAAATAACCCAATGAAATCGCATCAAACTTCAAGGACATGACTCACTGTGCCAAGGGTTCGATTAAATCGTTGTTTTTAAAATTACATCTTCGGTTTCCGTGTGTTTTGGAACGACGGAAATATTACTCGATAGCAAGTTTGTTTCTTTTTTTGATATTTAAATAAAGGAACTAGTATTTGTCTCAGAAAAATTTTCAACCGTAAAGTTAATGTTTTGATAACTTCTGGACGCTACCCAGTGGGCAAAATCTTCAAAAAAGTCTATGAGAAGGAGTGTTTTCTATAGGAATGCCAAGCAATATCACCTGTTCAATAAAAAAAACACTCCTCCACAGAGACTTTTTGAAAATTTTTGCGCACTGGGAATGTAGTTTGAACTAAATTTGATCTTTCTGCAAACGACTGATATACTTTTTTGAAGGACGTTTCACAATTCAAAAACATACGTAGGTTCTATTTGAAGGTAGATGATATCTTCCACGTATGGGAACCAATAAAATGTTCCTCACCCTCCTAATTTCTTCTTGAAAAATGTGAGAGAATCTCCTAATATACGCCTTCTTCAGGTTATTCTTGTTTCATTGTTGCCATGGTGACGTTCTTCCCCAGACTGTTCGTTGTGCGTTCACATTTTTTCGTTCAAATAGTTTTTTTAAAGGACTTCGATTAGAATCGATCGAAGTTTTTTTTGTATATATATATTGTTTCATAAATTAGATCGCTTTCGTTCTGTGCAGCACATGCCTCGTTTCAAAACAGAATACGGATGTCGTCATCACGAGACTTAATACGCTCCGACCATGAACTTGTATGACCACTATAGTCATGGAAAAGAAATCTTATCATTAGTACGCTTGGAAACGAGGCAACGGCTGCGCTAATAACGAAAGACGTATACAGTGATTTGAATAGCTCAGTTGATTTTCTAGTACTTGATTGTGAGGGAAATGGTTTTTGTAAATATTTATAGAAGTGAAATTATGCCATGCATCATCCGATTTCAAACTTCAAGTTGATTTTGTCACGCGACTAGAAAATACTGTTTTCATAAACTTGAAGACGTTCGAATTCTCCTAGAGTACATTGATCAAATTTTAGAATATTTGCTGTACGGGAATGGACACGTCAGCTGGTTTGAAAAGTTGTAGATGACTCTTAGTAACTATAAACCTTTATTTTCAAAGTAATTATTTATTTTTCGATGTTTTCAAGGGAAGTGTAACCTTGGATTTAGAATATCAGAACCAACTAAACGAAGTATTTCAATCTCCGCATAAAAAAAAGTTTGCTGGCTGTACACCACAAGTAGTTTGTAGTGATTTCATATATTGGGAAGGAAATTTGCAGGGGTGGTAAGACAGTGTCCGGTCGGGGATGCGGATGGATGGAATCATATCTAACTAACTTCAATGTATTCGTTTCATGTGAAGTTGGAATATAAGTAGAACTGTCAATTGGAAAGCCCACACTCGTGGAAAGTCTGTTAACTTGCTCATAGTCATGGTTTCTTTGATTAATTTTCTCATGCACTTACCGGTTGTAATAAATCATGCACTCAAGCAAGGCTCATTCGTACAACAAAGAATTTTTTCAAAGTATCTAAAACAAAAATATACATGCTAGTTATCGTCAATTTTAAAAATTATCATTGGAGGTCCTGTGTGACTATAATAATTAAAACCCTATATAGTAAATGTTAATCTGTCAGTCTCTCCTCACTATGAATTTACGGTGAAACGTCTTAGAAAAATGTTTGAAAGAGCGAGGCATATCTTGACTCCAGCCAACTAAAATACGAGATAAGCGGGTGCGAAGTTCTAAAGATAATTTACCTAAAAATGGTAAAGAAATGAACACATCCTTTTTAGGAACAGGTTCACTTTGGAGAAGACGCTTATTTAAAAAATCAATAACATTCCTAGGGTAACTGTTTTTACAAAAAATGGTCTTAAGTTTATCGACCTCTATGTGGAAAAGATTCCAACTAGAACAAATGCGAAAACTACGAAACAAAAGTGAATAAACCAGACCATGTTTAAAATGTTCTGGTATAAAACTGTGAAAATTGGAGAATGCACCACTAAACGTAGGTTTGCGATAAACACTGGTAACAAAATGACCATTTTCTCGAGTTATATTAACATCGAGAAAAGAAAGAACGTTATTAGCTTCCTTTGCAACAGTAAAACTAATATTCTTATGTTTTGAATTTATGTATGACAAGAAAGGTTGAACTTTATCCTCAACAGAAAATAAAACGAAAATATTGTCTACGTAACGCCTATAATATAACGGTTTGATATCTTCGGGACAATTTTTTATCCGCTGTCGTTCAAAATAACACATAAAAACATTAGCTAATGTTGGGCTTAAAGGTGAACCCATGGCCACACCATCAACATGCTTATAGTAACTACCGTTAAACAAAAAAAACCCGATTCAGTGGTAGCAAGACGGAAAACGTTCCGAAATTCTTCTCTACTGAACCCATTAAATTTACTGTCGGGTTCAGGAAACAATTCATCAACACAGATCTCTATGGTTTCATCCAGAGGGATAATAGTGAACAAGGAATTAACGTCAAATGTTTTTTTGCTTAATAAATCCTTATAAGAATTTTTGAGCTTATTTTCTAAATAAATAATGTAATTAAAATCTTTTCCTTCTGGGATGTTTAATAACAGAAATTTCGAGGTGTCATCTACAATAGATTGTACACTCTTGTTATAAGCATCTCTCTCTAAAACTACAACAGTGTTGCCCTTGTCTGCTTTATTATAACTACATTTTTCATGCGGACAAGGTTATTAAGTGCCTCACATTCCATTTTGGAAATATTATCAGGAGGAGACTCATCGTTATTGTAATACTGATAGGTGGAGAAGGAAAGATATAGCTTTAATGAGTTCTCTATCAAAATCGTCAGAAATATCACATTTAATTTCACGATATAACAATTCAAACGGCAAAAGATAACTAGCATATCCAACTTTATTAGGTTTGATGGCAAAGTTGAGACCTTTACTTAAAAGTGATTTATCAGACTCTGACAATACGTACGATGAAAAATCAAATATAAAATATTAAGCCGAATGTTGATATCAAGAAACTTAGGAACTAAGAATAAATGATTTCCACTGGTACTCGAGCAAATTTTTGTCGAATTATTTTTTTTTCAACGGTAATATCATTATCGAACCCTATCATCAAAATTGTTTTTTCTATTCCGTGCTTCTTTTCTCGATTGTAATCCTGATCTAACATTGACAGATGGGGTATTGCAGGCATTAAAACTTTCAAAAAGTTTTTATTGAAGTTTGATAATTCCAATGTACCCGATTTTGATTTTCCATTTGCTTGTACTTGTTGGAATAACATTTGTTTGTATTCCAATTTCAGATATATCGTCATTACCATGTATATGCAGTTCTGTGATGTAATTGAAACATGATGACAATGCTTCGACACCATCATTGTTTATATTACAGAATGCCATAAAAAGTGTGTTTAAATTTGATCCAACGGCGGCGTCTTTAATTGTTTTCGATAGAACTTCTATTGTGGGTATTGACAGGATACGTTTAAAAATAACAAGTGAAGTGATATATGGCATGCATGGTAACAAACTTTCTATTACTTCTTCATAACAATAGGCGAACCCCAAATCCTTTAGCATAATTTCATTTTCAGAATTTGATTCTTGAAAGCAACGAGACATCGAGTCAGCATTTTTAAGAGGAACATTGTTCCATCTCACCAGACCAAATAATTCGAGATAAGGTATGTATTCAATAAGTTCTTCAGACAAAAACGTCACTGATAGTCCAATTAATTTAATAATAGATTTTCTTTCGTTTTCTTTCTTTTCTGTTAATAAGGATAAAAACAACCTAGCATTGAATTTTAGGGTAATATTAATCAATTCGGATCTGACAAGAAATGGTTTCATCCTTTCCAATTCTGCATCAGTAAGAACACCTTCAAAGAAGATATCTACAAAATAAGATGAAAATACCCGAGTAACATATTGCAGCTCTTGCAGGGAGTCAATTGTAACGGATAATGTTGTTTTAGTAATAGTATCAGCAATCATAGCTGGAATATTCCGTTTTGATTCCGATATAGATACCAACAACGAAGCATCAATTGTTACAGGGTTCTTTTGGGGGAATTTCGAACTTAACCTGCTGTGATGTATGTTTCTTTAACTATCTTCTCTATGATATTTGGATGGTTTTGCACAATTAATTTTTGTCTCAAGAAGTTCCATAAAATATTAAATGATTTGTATTCAAAACACTTGTTCATCTTTTCTTCATTAGTGATCATCTGCTGTGCAATACTGTCAACAATATGAGGATGTATATCAAGAGATATTGCAAGAACTCTCCATCCTTCTTCAATATGTTTGCAAACGATATCAAGTGCTTCTCGAAGAACTATCGAACCTTAAACATTCATGTGATAATTGTATGCATTAAATGTCATTATTAATTAGGATCAAATCGAAGAAAAGATATGCGAGAGACTGGAATCTTCTTCATAACATTATTTTCACTTTTTCAAACATCTCCTCTTTAAGACTGGAAATCCTCTGAATATCAAGGAGAAACGTCAAAAATAAAAAAAACAGGTTCTCTGCCTATAAAATTAACCTACTCTGGATAATAAATAGAAGTGCAAAATAAAGTATAACAACTTACGAGGTATCTCGCTTCTTATGTCTTTCAACAAATCTTCGGTAATATCTCTGGAATTTTCAATTCTTGCATGACGAAAGTGTTTTACCTCGTCATCATTCGCACCTAGTCTTACCTTGATTTGGTTAAACTTTTGGGTGTACAAGGGATCTCTAAGAGGTTTCGAACCATAATGAACAATCCAGTTTCGAATTTCCAGAAGGTCTTTGATGGTGTTTGAATTTGGATCATGTTTTAATATAACAATCCTTTTCAAGTAGCGTTAAATCACATTTGTCAATATCTGTACCCAGAGATGGTGTTCCAAACAATATCTGATGTTGATCTTGGAAAAGGATCCTTAGATTGCTCTGGTGAGGAAGTAAGGCATTATACAGCAGAATGGGATCTTTTGAAAAGTACGTGAAAATAATTCGTTTCGCGTACTTCGAACCAAGCTAAATAAACCCAATGTTGATCTGAAGATGTTTTGATAATTGTGAGTGCATTTTTTTCATTCACTCAGTCTTTGACTTGAGATGAAAAATTAAAAATAAAATAAGATAAAAAATTATAAATTATAGAAAAAACACTATTCATTAATCATGTACATTTTCTTTTATTTCTTTTTTTCTTTTATAGCCATGATAGTTTTTTTTGGTTTATTCTGGTAAGGAACTATGGCATTATACAGCTGAAAAGGATCTTTCGGAAAATACGTGAAAATAATTTGTTTCACATACTTCAAACCAAGCTTTCTTGTCAATAAACCCAATCGCAGGAGATTCTCATCAGATATGTTGATCTGAAGATCTTTTGATATCTTTGAAAGCATTTCTTTCAATTTACTCAGTCTTTGACTTAAGATTAAAAATGAGAAAGAAAACAAAGATACTATTAATCGTGTACATTTCCTTATATAAATGACGCAGCCATGATATTGAGAGTACTTGAAACAAATGTTTGTAAATATTTGTCTTAAAAATATTCATGCCATTCTAAGAGGGTGTTTACATGAGTCGTACTGAGTTCAAACTGATTTGAAATTTCAGTACGGGTCGAAATATTTTGAAGCAATTTCAGTACGGGCAAATCAACACTGACCAATCGCACTGAACTGATCTCGCAGTGTTTTTGAAAATGTTAGCAATTTTAGCTATAGTACGCACGTGCACTAACCTTTTTGCAACGTACTGAAATTTCAAACCTATGCGAAAAAGGTTTTTGAAATTTCAGTATGCCGTCACCATGTAAACAGAAATATGTTAAACTCCGACGAGAAGTAAAAAAGTTCTGAAAAAAAAATCGATAAAAAAAAGAGTAAATTATATTTTTCGGAAAAATTTGGAAAAAAATTTACACAACTCAGGTAAAAAAGAAAAAGAAAAAAGAAAAAATAGAAAATAAAAAGGAGGACTTTCTTTTACCTGAATTTTATGTCGATAAGAGTGTCCAACAGCCATAATAGTTATCATGGAAAACAAGCGTTTTCATGGCATTACCAGGGACGCGGAAACTGTTCAAGCCTGTAGGAGAGTTATACAGGATGGTAATACGTTACTAATTCGTTGATTTAATTTTTCGTGAACTCTCAGCCGAGAGGACGCAGGCTGAATATGAGCGGCTAGTATTAATTTGAATATGCGTGCACGGCAGTATGCGCTGTCGTTTCATACCACTTGTGTATACGTTTGTCCGTAAACCCTGGGTTGTTCAACTTAATCCTATTCATCTGACAGGGAAGAATAATTCAAATCGCGTTATATGCGAGGTGTTTGAAATGCAAAGCGTTCGTGTGGACATTTTTTAGCCTGGCAGTTACATGATCAAATATCACAGTCCAAATCGTTTAGCTTTGGGTTTGTGTATGCATGATAGAAGGGGATTAATATGGAGTTTGGGAGTCGAGGCTAGGCATTCACCGAAAAAAAAAAAAAAGATTGCAAAGCGAAGCCAGCCACATGAATGGAATGGTAATGGAATGTTCTTTTCTTTTTTAAAGCTTGTCTTCATGAAATGGAAGACTCTCATGTATCATAACACACAATTAAATCTAGCTGTATAAACAGTAGCTAGCATTAAGATTATTGACATTAAGAAGTCCTCATAAAAATAAATCAGGGCCAACCAACCTAAGGGAGACTTCCCTTGTTTCTACATGGACACCAGGGATGGATTTTTAAATAATTATTCAATTTTAAACAATGAGATTTTAAACGCTTTCATTTTAGTGGATACATGATTTATTTATTTATATTATTATTATTAATATTATTTATTATTAAAATATCATTTATAAAATCAATGTGAAATTATTATACCATCTATACCCTGGATCAACTGTTGGCATGGATGAACGTAATAGTGTTCTACGAATCCCTGTGAGCTAAAAAGGAAACATCAAAGACAATTCTTCGCCTATTATACGTTCTTTGGGAAGTAAGGACAACACTTAGAAGATGTTACAGAAGTTTGAAGCTAGTCACAACCATCACTGTCAACTCACAGGGTTGTCGCAGCAAAACCATAAAATAATATCGATAAAAACAATCCCACAGACACCAAAAGGATAAATTGAATATTTGTCACATTATTCGTTATGAACGGTTTCGGAAATCAATAAAAAGACACAAGAAAGACAAATTTGTTTACCTATGTTTTATAGAATTTATAAATTGCAAGATCTTTCCAACCTCACTATTTTGTTACTTCTTTTGACATACAGTTGACTTCTGGAAACTCAAACACTGGATTACTCGAACTTTAATTATATATAATCTCTTGAACTATTTTCTTGTGAACCTTCCATCATATTTCTTTTTAGAAATCACCTGTGCACATGAACCTCCAATAAATCAAAAAATTGTTTTCTCGATTTCAGCTACTTTGTTCGGATAACTTCAAACTTTTTACTTGGAAAAAGGAATAAAAGAACTTGATTTATTACAAAATTTAAATTTCTTACAGGTTATATTCAGTGATATTTGAAAGTATATACATTTGTCAAATATTATTATTCATGACAGTATGGGGCTGAGCTGACCTGGTTAGGAGGGCTGGCTCACTTTACCGGGACATATTTCAACTCACATATATATGAAGAAACCCGGCCCGCTTCTAACCGGCTCGCTTTTACACATGTACACTAAAGAATGGTTATACTAAAAAAGTAGAATTACTTATCTCATTGTTTAGAATTGAATAATTATTTAAAAATCCATCCCTGGTGTCCATGTAGAAACAAGGGAAGTCTCCCTTAGGTTGGTTGGCCCTGATTTATTTTTATGAGGACTTCTTATTGATAGTGAGATCTCAGCTTAGTGAACCAATTCGGATAACCGGGCTGGCTTGCCTCCATATGAACATATACGAAACTTCTTTTAGTGAATATGCAGGTATAGCACAGTCACAGTCACCATTCAATGTAATTTAAGAAGAAATTGCCTTGAATAAAATTTCTAATTTTTGCCAAATTTCGCTTTGCTTCAGCTGAACTATTTCCCCTAACCCCTTCGAGATTTCAGTAACCAGCATAATAAAGTTGCAGCATAATTTTTATTGTTTCGAAATTCGCGACGGCTTGTAGTTTTAAGTGGAGGAAAATTTTGGGTTCTAGAAGCTCTTAAAACGGCTCAGAGGCTTTCAAAAAAACGCATTTTATTTGTTGATAAGATACACTAATGTAACGAATGCAACAAAGTGGGAGAGACATGGCCCCTCTGTGTAATAAAGAATTTAGACAATATATTCTCAGATTCGTTTACAAGTTATAAGTATCAATAATTATCTATCATTTGATGATTTATAAATTTCTATAAGAAACAAAAACGTAGTTAATATGTCTCAAAATTGCCACTTGGCCGATCGGGCACGTAAGGAAGATTTTTACTTTTAAATTACTTGCCCCCAAGCAAGCCTTATGTTCCACCACTGGTATCTATTTTCACAAACTAAGGAAATGGTATTTCGTGCGCACTTATTTTCGCAAATAACACAGGTATAAATTTTTACAAGTGGCACATAAAGCAGATAATATAACGAATATAAATACAAAAGAGCCCGTGAAGGAATCTTAAATCCTTTTCCTGTCCAAATATGATATATTTTCCAATAGGGCTCGTTTCGAAACAAAAGTGCCTGATTAGACAAAATTTACCTACAGAATAATAAAAAAAAAGAAAACAAACATAGTTTGTGTTGGCGAAGCAAAATTCTAAGAAAATATTTTACTACAGAAAAGATTACTGTAAAGAAAGTGGAAGAAACTTTTGCGAATCGAAATAATTGCGAAATTTAGGGAATAAACTTTCGCGAATGACCACTGAATTTTTTGCGAGAATGAATAGACGCAGAAACGACGAAGAATATAAAAAAACTTAAACATGGATTTATACTTAAAGATGCCATAAATATTGAAAAGTTCAAAAAGCAACAGATACCATATTTTCATCGGATAAGCACCCTCTCCCTCGCACAAAAGATTGGGAAACTAAAGAATGCGAAATTAATGTTTGCGAATTTGTCTTGAATTCACAAACTTAAGTTCTGCTTTTTTTTAAGCCACCACAGTAAGTTTCTTTCATCACAATCATTTATTCCGCATTTTATCCTATTTCTGGGTCGTTTGCAAAAGACCAATTCTCCCAAAAGCATCGATGGATTGATTTAGGCTTGTGCAAAACGATAAGACATGCAACTGTTACTGAATTGAAGTGAAATGTTATTTTTGGAAAAAAAAACCTTCCCTTGGAGCTCTCTGTACCTGATTGTGAACCTTCTCTTCCTAAATGCTATCCTTTATTATAACCTAACTTGCTATGCCCACTACAGCTACATACATTTCATCACTTATTCTCTATTTTGTGCCATCTAAAAGATAATTCATGATGTTTCTGGATTCAAGTCTTTTGAGGATACGAAAGCTGAATTTGGATGACAAAATTTGGATAGAATTTGTTAATTTGTTATCCTCCATTGTTGTAAATATCCTGGCAATTTGAAGAATACTTTTTGAATGTTTTTTTCCTAACTATTCAGATTTAATTCTCTGCATAACTCTAACGTATCCTGACAACAAAAATCTGCAAGTTTTGAGAAGTAAGTATCTTCTTTTCACAATAAACCACCTGTTTAATATCTCGCATTTTATGAAGTTACACCACTAAATTTAACTCCTAAATATCTTGTTTTATTCCAGTCATTTGGAAAGTAAAAATCTGTCCGAATGAAATTACCAGTTTTCATTCAGACAGAAAAACTATTTTCTTGTATATTGCTAAGACAATATGACAATATGATAATTGTATTATGAGCATGAGAATGACCAAATTTCTTCCCCTTTGTGTATTTAACAACAACAAGTTTTAACACTTTGATAATTTGTTAAGATAACTTATAGTGTGTATAACTCAGGTTCTGGTGAGGAATTTTTTAGGACATTAAGGTCAAAATTACACAATTTCTCCTAAAAAATATTGGAAAATCTCCTAATTTTTCATGTTTCATATTTGATTTTGAGCCACCCTGCTAACATTCCTGCTAGTCACCAGATTTTTTCTCGACTTTTTATTTTACTTTTTAAAGCTATTTTGCATACGAAGGAAAAACACATTTTAGTGCTACAACAACATTTAACATTGAAAAACATAAAACTATAGAAAACTAGTTTCCACTAAAACATTTGAAGCAAGTTTGGGAATGAGGAGGAGTGGAAACTCATTCGAGCCAAAGAAATGAGTGATTCTGAAGTAGACGAGTTTGACGACAAAATTAAAAGAATCCTCATTGGTCAATTAAAGCGATCCTGCACGAAACTGACAATTTGTTTACGGCGAGTCTGTCAAATATACCTCTTCACTCCATCAAGCCTCGATATTTACTTGATTTAAGTGAGGGTACCATTGATTTATAATGTTCGTAAGGTATCGCTCTAAATTGAATACAAATAAATGAGGCTAGAGGTCAACTTTTCTAGAAAACTTTGCGATTTGTAAAGACCGTGGCATCATAGCGGAGATTGAAAAATATGTTTCTGTATAAACTATATACAGTAAACATCTATTTCCTATGAAAATTCTTCACAAATTTCATAACGTCTTATCTGACGAAGTTGCGGTTCTGAACAAGTGAATTATACCTAGCCAAACCTGATTGATTTAAACACATCTCACATGTCAGATTTCTATTTTTATTTACTATTAAAGGAATTTTCTATTTTTTCTTAAATTGTATATATATTCAGTTATGATGAGGAAACATTTTCAATCAAAAAGATGTCTTTTATTTTTGAAATTTTTGAATCAGTTTAAGCCAATGTTGAAAGCTAAGATTATGCGATCGTATGCAGTAGTTCACAGGCGCATCCATATAAATAGTAGGCTCTTAATAATCGGATACTGGCGGATACGTTATGCGCAGCCGGTGATATACGACATCGCATACTGTTGGATTTTATACGTATAACAACGTATACGACATCGCAGAACCGGCGGATATTAAATATGGCACCATAAACAACATTGGATACGGCCGTACACAGAGACAGTATACGATAGGGGTATACTGTCGGGGTTGAATGGTCCATATACAACATGTATACTGTTGGGTACGATATGTTGCATACGGCCGTATACGCGTCCATATAAGATAGAATACGACTAAGTATTCCATCGTATTTTCACATATTTTGGGCAGTGAAAATGAAAATAACTTTTTAAGGGAACAATTAAAAGAGTAAACAAATTTACTAGATGTTATGGTTTCCTTGGTTACTAGATGTTATGGTTTCCTTGGTTACTAGATGTTATGGTTTCCTTGGTTACTAGATGTTATAGTTTCCTTGGTTAAGTGCTAAGATTTTCAAAATAACAAAATCTGTCACACAGAAAACACATGTAATAACAACATCGAATCTGCCTACTTCAAACATCAACACAAAGAACCGATTAGTCATAAATATACCATCCCGAATACAAGAAGCCACTTGAGTATTAGCGAACAGTTGGAGGACATTAGACAATATGTACAATATCAAAAACATAAAGTACAACAACGTGAATCATTAAAAAAAACGTTTGGAGAAATTTGCTAACTACTGTATTGAAAGTTCGTTAGAAAACGATAAAATCATACAATTGATCACGCAAACTTAAATAAAAGCGGAAATAATTATAACGTGCAATCAAGTGTCAGCATTTTGAATGAAGACATTTCGTCACAGACTGAAGAGACTGAGCTCTCGATCACCCGAGACGAATCTTTTATGAAAACTAATTTTACACCATATTTGTCAGGCTTAAGGAAGAGTTACAGTACCAACTGCCCTTTAACAGTACTTATGGATCTATCCTGCATTAACCATTAGCTATTAATTTCAAAGTTATCTGCTTATGGATTGTCAAATAGTGATCAGCTACTCATTCGTAGGTATTTGTCGGACAGGTACCAAAGGGTAGTAATAGATGGTGTATATAGTTAGTGGAAAAACATTATGATAGGTGTTCCACAGAGTTCCATCCTAGGACCAATGTTATTTAACATCTATTTTAATGGGATCTTCTATTTTATTTCGGATTTGAAAGTCAATTTCGCTGATGATAACACGGTTTATAGTTTTGACCCTTCTTTTAGTCTGTTGTTACTGAGGCTAGAATCTAATATGTCAATTATTACGAAATGGTTTGCTGAAAATGGCCTGCATTTAAATGCCAGTTATTTGTGCTAGGAAATTCACCAAAGAGTTTTATTAATATAAACGGAATAAAACTTACTTCATCTGATTCTGTCAAATTATTGGGTATTCAGTTCGACAAAAAACTCTTTTACAGAGCATGTCAACAGACTGTGCAAGAAAAGATCTGCCGAACGGTATGCGCTTAGAAAAATTGCTCCAAATATGACGTGCTTTGTTCATCAATTTCTTTGTTAAGTGTGAGACTAATTACTGCCCACTTGTCTTTAGTAATCGAACAAACTTATAAGGGATTAAGAGTCTAAATAAACGCGCATTTAGACTCTGTTGTGGGGACTCTCAACCCCTCAAAGTAGGTTTGGCCATCCAGAACATTGTAAAATCTTCCTTAGAGAAATTTTTAAAACCAACAATGGTACAAATCCTCCATACCTGAGTAGCGTTTTCAAATTCCGCGAGACCACCGGTTACTATCTTAGAAATTCAGGCACTTTAATGCGAAATCGTATTTGGACTACTAATAACGGTCTTAGGTCCATTTCACATATAGGTGCACAGTTATGGGACAATATCCAAGTCTCAGTTAAAAACTCCACATCATTAGATGTTTTTTGTGCTAAATCAAGGTCTCTTCCAAGTCTCTTGTGCCACTGCCATCTGTGCACCTAAGAACCCACAAAAAAAACAAAAAAAACAACAAATAGTATTCTATCTATGCCTTGTTATATATGATATGATACGAAATGATGTGTTAATGTGTGTTTTATGTTCATTTCATCATAATTCCATCGAAAATTTAAATCCGCTGTACTTGAACCAAGAGAAATTTTTGCGACATTATAATTCCGTGGGTATCATTGTTTTGAAAGCTTTCCTGTTAAAGTTCGATTGAAATATGATCATTTCAAGATTCTAAATATGCGGTATACAGAGAGTTAGAAGTAAGTTTAAGAATTTCAATGAAAAACGGAGACAAAAAAATATACAAGGATGTTGTTTAACTTTTCTTAGGTTACTGTAAAGAGTCATGCATAAAAAAACCCGAAAAGTGTGATTTTTGGATATGTCCTTTTATCTTTTAAAAAATTACAATAATTACTTTTTTGAAATAAGTCCTCACATTTTGGAACATCACAATAATGTATAAAATTTCCTCTTTTTTTCTATGCAAGATCTTGCATAAATTTTCACACTGCGAGTTGATCTGTCAACCTGAATAACAAACGATGCTAATTAAGTATTCATACCACAAACATCCTCGTAAAGAAATGAAGAAACAACATAACAATAACACCTGAAAAGAAAAATTATTAATTTTACTCACAGTAGGTGAAATCATTTCTATGACAACAAATGCTTCAAACATTCGTTATCTTCTGATTTTTTAAAAGACGTTTTCTCTATTGTATCAGCGAGATACCCTGCGGAAAACATGTCCTGCGACACAAATCGTCATGGTAAGAAAAAATAAATAATGCAGTGGTGTTCCTTAAATGCTGAACTCAAAAGCAGTGTCTGCGTTTGGCGAATAGTTATGCAGATTTTAAATAATGAGCCAATCTATTCAAAGGTTTGATTTTTTACGTTTTGCTTTATGAAATTCTTATAAAATTTAATTGACGTAATATAAAAAAAATCGCAGACAGAACTTCCATTGTATTTTTAAATACAATGGAAGAGGAACATTGTAATATTTTTGAAAATGTAAATATTAACCGTTGTGTCACAGGAAACGTTTAAACAAGTACGAGGTAATTTTAATTTTGAGGTCAGATTTCCCACCTTTTTGGAAATTATAATTTAATCTATCATTTAGAGTAGGCTTAGAGCTTTCTAAAAATATATACTTTCATTACATCATCACTTTTAGTTGTGAAAATATTAACCATCAAAAAAAGTTGTGTCAAAGGACTGTCTAATACAATTTTTTATATGAAAAACGTATACGGGATATTATTACCCTATGACCTTTTTGCCCTAAATACAATGCTGAAAAAAAAAAAAAAGATTTCACAATACTGATGTTACATATTCCCCGAATGAAAAACATAATTGTCCATTCACTTTAAAGGATGACCAGCTTACATGAGGAAATAGGATATTATGGAAAATACATTTACAGTGAGTGTTTTGTTTTGTTTCATTTGATATCTAAATGAAAATTTAGAATTCAGATCTCCAAATACTGTTATTTCTCTTTTTAGCACCTTTTTAAAAACATCCCACCTTAATAATAATGTATTCCTGTTCTCCCTTGGCATCATCGAAATACCGAACCCTGATAAAAACGGATTCACAAATCCCTCGAAGAATAAGTCATGTCTTTTTTTAATGAAACCTAGATGTCATGCCCGTATATACTGCAAATGACCTTATAACTTTATTTATCGCTGTAAAAACTTAGAGATCCTTCCCTCGCGTTGAATCGCTTCATTCGTTCTCCAAGAGATTTAATCTTTCAAAATAAGTTTTTAGAAATCGCTCTAATCCTCTTATCCTAATTTGTATATTGTCTTAGATTTTTTTTGTTTGTGTTTTTGTTTGTTCTCTTCTTAACTGGTTTTGCTCAAAAGAATGCAAACATTTTTTTACGGGATTATTTTTTCTGTGATGGTAGCGTTGCGAATTATGGTAACACAAGGATCGTCCTCAGTGTGAGCACAGTGTCTATCCCATTTCCAATCATACATAAACTAGGTCTAAGCTAGCGCTGATATTCAAGCCTTAAGGATGTTGTTTTAATTAATTTCTTTGGAATAATTGCTGACTTTTATAATACAATGTGAACTCATCTTATATTGTGGGAGGAGACAAATGACACCTTAAAAGGAGTCACTCTTCAGAAGGTAGTATTATGAAGGTTGCCCACGATTTTCTGCTAATTGAAATCTATTGACATTATGAAAGATCATCATCAAATATCTTACCCATTTCTGAGTTTGCAAATACATCAGCATTCATCCTTCTTGAAAGCAACCGATCTCTTTTAAATCCAACATTGTAAAACAATAGTTTCGTGTGGCATAATAAGATAAAGACAAAAAGGTTTCCAATCAATGAACGTGGTTAAGATTAGCACAGAGGTTTTAGTTAAAAGCCATCATCGAGTACATATAAAATATCTACAACTTTACGATTTTCTGTGCCACCATTGAAAGTACCGTTCCTAATGAGAAGACATTTACCACTTTCTATTTGTTCTTTATAAGCCGAATCTCCAGAGACACTGGTTTTGTATTGTAGATTATTGTAGACATCTTATTACAATATAATTGCATGTATACAATCTGAATGTAAAAATAGAATATAACGGGAACAATCACTAACACCATTCAAATGTAAGTCCCGCAAGTGTCATTTTGAATGCAACCTTATGTAAATGCTGATATTCTATTAGGTAAAATTTATATAGTTGAAAGTCGTCGTACAAATAGTAGAAACGAATTCTACAATGTGTCGTCAAAACTTTCTCGGACTAACGCTAGACTATAATCATGGTTTACTTCACCATAGAGGTTGTTTTCCATTAGGCGGAATTATCCGCACGGTCTTCAGTTTGGAGGACTATGCGCATGCTTCCTTCTCTAAAATTACAATATTTAGCAACAGAGCATGCGCAAAGCGCGGCTAAGTCAACCGCGCGCGAAGAATTCCGCCTAATGGATAACGGGTTTAATGTAACGTTTCTAATATAAGAATTCCAATACCACGTATACTGTTTAGATTTGTATCGATAATTAGTTATCAAACATCTGAAGAAATTTATTATCCAAGACAATTTTTGATGCAGTCTGTAAATGTAAACTGTATATATTAATATTACTTATATGTTTTTAATAAAGAATTCAAGAGTCTTAACCAAAAATTTCATCCTGTATGAAGTCGGTAAAAAGCAAATGTAAACATGAGATTCATTTATATCATGGCTAGCAGATCACCGTTGTCATGATGAATAGCGAGTTTCCGATGTCACGACGGCTACGGTAACCGCGACGCTAAACTGTTGTTTTGATACTACTGCGCATGCGTAGACCCAGAGGAAACCCCAAGGCAAACGTTGTGTTCACGCGACTGACTTCAAATTGCTTGTTTTGCCGTTGTCCCAAAACCTTCAAATAATTTTTGTAAACATGGCAGAAGCAGGTGAAGGAAGCAACACTCAAAAGTGAGTTTTCTTATCTTTTTAAATCTAAAGAAGCTTTTTCTTTCAAGATTAGCTACATTTTTGATCTATTGAATTCTCTTCAAGTATAAGATGTTTTCTTTGGGTTGTGATGTGTTTTTTTTCTGTTCTTCAGTCAGAAAATGATGTGTTGTGGGTAGTTCAGATTTAATTTAATTTTTTCATTTTTCAGAAACAAGATGAAATGGACACCAGAACATGATGTTGCTTTCATTCGAGAAGTCTTGCTCTTTGAGCCTTGGAACTACAGCAAAGGTACACCACAAGGAGGTGAAGTGTGGAAGTCCATTGCATCATCGTTAAACCAACTTACAACAATTTATTTCAAAGTTGATGATCGGGCTGTTAGGGACAGGATAAAAATTTTGGAGAAAAATTATACGAAGAATAAAAATTAAAAGAATCTGACTTGCAGCAAGCTGAGGCAAAGGAAAAGAAAAAGGATGGTGCAGAGAAGGAGCTGGCTGATGCCGAAGAATTTAGATTGCAATCACTTGAGACCAATGGAGAAACACGAAAAAGGACAGGTGACGAGGGCACGAACAAAGGTGGGAAACGACGAAAATCAGACGACACATTCGAATATTTAAGAGAGAAAAATAGTAAAGAAGTGGAATTGAGAAAACAAGAATTAGCTCTGAAGAAAGCTGAACTTGAACAGCGAAAAGCTGAGAGTGGTACTTTTAGAGACATGATTTTACAACAACAGCAGCAAAACAATGCTCTTATGCAGCAGCAACAACAAGTGAATGCTGCTTTATTGCAATTCTTGGTCACAAAGTAGTCCAATCCTCATGAACTTGTAAAGCCAAGGATAAAGCGTTATTGTTGACATTTAGATTTATTTACCAAAAAAACAAAAAAAAGTTGTTATTTTAAGATTTTAGCTATAATAGGTTATGTTTTAGCTAACTTTTTTTTCAAAAATGAAAACTGATGTATTATATTTCTATAAAAACTTTTTAGCTACACTTGTTTACTTTTTACCTCTATTTTTTTAGCTTTATTTTTCAAAAACGAAAAGAATCTTTGATATTTCAAACTAAAAAAGATTTCAGCTTTTTTCTCGGAAATTTCTTCAAATTTCTTTCAAATTCTCAGGAATGATGGCCAAAAGACAATTTTCTAAGAATTCTTTTATGGAAGTTTGTAAAGGTCATAAGAAAATTCTCAGAAATCTTTTATTGAGCTTTTCATCTAATTTCGAGGAAACAAATTATACTGAAATATTTTTGGGAATGTTGTTTTGGCTAAAGTTTTTATGCATGATTCCAAGAAAAATTTTAAAATGAGTTTGGGCACACAAAATTCAGACCTGGTAAGATTAAGAGTCAAATGAAAAGGTTGACAAAAGAAATACGAGTATCAGTTTGTTCTTTCTTGAGATGTTTACACTATTGAAAATAGCTATCAATACTTGGGGGCTGACATTCAAAAAACTCAGATGTCATAGACCCATAAAAACAAGAACGAGCATTTTGTAACAAAGCACAAACGATGTACATTTTACCAACAGGGCTAAGTTTAATTTTCATCTGTTTATGAAAATCAATAAATTTGTAATAATTAATGATGTCTCCGAACACCCATTCAACTGCCACTCTAACAGAACTCATTTGTTGGTTCCAAAGTTTTTGTTGATTGTTCACTCTGTTTCCTTTAAATGGGGCCATCAATTGTCGACGAAGTGGATAGGCAGGGTCACCATAAATACATAAGACTGTCCCATTAGGTGCCCTCGAATGCTGAACCAGCTGACCTAACACATTTGATCGTGCTAGCATAGTTGCATCATGCCTTTTCCCCTCGATTGGCCCATATAGATTTGCAACCATTCCATTAGGAGCAACTACTGACTGAAATTTTATTGCATGAACTTTTTTGTGTCCATTATACATGACTCGTTGATTTGTCCCAGGCCTACAAATCCTCCTTACAGTCCCATCCACAAATCCCCAACATGTTTGTAGAGGTGCTCCTTTATTATGTATGACATTTCCATAGTGCTGTAAATTTGTAGGTGATAGCCATGCCTGATTGAATGTTCTGAGCAAATGTCCCCATGTGTTGTATACGAAGTTCATTGTGGTGTTAGTTACCATACATAGTTGGGGTACTGATAAAGCAAACCTCGGCATCATATCCATGTAACGATAGGGATAGGCAAATCGTTTCAGTAGAACACATAAACCAACAATTCCAGGGACTTTGAAGCCAGTAGAGCATCGTATCTCTTGGGGAAAGTTCATATGGCGATAAAGTGAGTAAATATCATCTTTCAAAAATCGAAATTCTGCTCTACATTCATCGTCATTCATGTTATCCAGGTCAAATGGATCATACTACCAGTAAGGCAAATCAAGGTTTGTTGATCTGTTGAGATCGTAGAGCAACACAAATTCTTCGTCATTCAGATATCCATCCCCATAGGCTTCGACAATTGCCAATCTATTTCTCCTCAAATCCATTTTCTTCTCTAAAAGAACTGTCATAAAACGTCTTTACGCAATTTGAGAATCGAGGAAAAGCAAGAAATTGTTTGTTTACAAAAAAATATTCAGAGGGTTGCCGTTCCGAGAATTTTTTTTTCGGAATTTAGAAAGTACGAAAACGGTAACCGTGACGGCAACTTTGACTTTAGCGTCGCGGTTACCGTAGCCGTCGTGACATCGGAAACTCGCTAATATCTGTCCAGAACGTTTGCGTTAAATGAACATCGTTATGCGTTAACATTTTTTCGTTTTCGTTTAACATCGGCTTTCAGTTTTTAATAAATTCCACCAAAATCATCTTCGTCAGTAGGATTCAACTTTTCAACCGAGGAATATTCCGATAAACAATCAAATGTTTCGAATAGTGATCACGTGAAGAAACAACTCTCCTCTCAGCGTTGATAATTCGGTCAAGCGGAAATCAACCAGCAAGTTGATTTTGTCACGCAACCCAATAATTCTGTTTTTATCCGTTTAGTTGATTTTATAGTTTTTGATTGGGAGGGAGATTTTTCCGATGAAATTTTATAGAAATATAATTATTCTGTAATTATACTATCTACGTTTTCAAACCAGCAAAAGTTCATGGTGTAACCTTTTAAAATCTGTTTGGGTTATCGAGGTTTAGCTCATCCTATGTCCTGTTTTTTTACACTGCTCACAAGACCTATTTTCACCGGACAAGTTAGCTGGTTTGAAGTTAAAGATGAACACACTCTTAGTAATTACAAACATTTATTATTTATTTTTCGATGATGTCTATGGAAGTCTAACCTTGGATATAGAAAATCAGAAGAACCAAAATGACGTATTTACAATTTCAGTCTCCGCTTAAAAGAACGCCTGCTAGCTGTAAACCACAAGCTTTTTGAAGCGATTAGATTTACTAGGAAGCAAATTTCCAGGGCTAACAAGACACTGACCGTTTGGGGAAGCGAATGGACAAAATCATATCTGATTGTCTTTGATGTATTTGTTTCATTATGTGAAGGTGAATATAAGTTGAACAGTCAATTGGAAAGTCTACACTCGTTCTTTCAAAGGAAAGACTTTGGCTGGTCATAGTCATTAGAAAATTCTATTCTCTAGAAACCTATTATAACAACTTGTTGTTACTTTGACTTTTCAATTGTATCATGCACTTACTGGTTGTACTAAGTCATGCACTCACACAAGGCTCAATCTTACAACAAATAGTAGAAACGAATTCTACAATGTGTCGTCAAAACTTTCTCAGACTAACGCTAGACTATAATCATGGTTTACTTCACCATAGAGGTTGTTTTCCATTAGGCGGAATTAGAATTTTAACTTCTATTGCTGCATTAGTAATAGTGTCAGCAATCATAGCTGGAATATTCTGTTTTGATTCCGAGATAGATACCAACAAATTTAACCACGAAGTATCAATTGTTACAGCGTTCTTTTGGGGCAATTTCCAACTTAACAATGTGTTAAGAAAGGATGGCAACGAATTAAATTCCATAAGAAATAGTAGAAATTCAAAGCTGTACTTTGGAAAAGTTGATTGTGAAATAGTTTCACTAATAGACAATCGATTTGATGATCCAACAAAAGTTTGGGTTTTGTCTCATTCAAAACTTTTTCCATAAATAAATTCACCAAATCTTCATCTGAGTTTCTTTGAGAAGTAGATGTATGTAATGCTATCAGTGTTGGTAGACAATTCCAAAGAGGCGAGTCGAATGTTGATTTCATTAAAATATTACAAATTTCACTTCCATCTTTTGAAAACAAATAGAAGCCACATAAGAATTCGGAGAATATTAAATGTTGGAACTGGTAATTGAAACCCTTTTTGGTCCCATACTTGATTAAGAAGCCACTATATATCTGCACAGTGTCATTAAATTTCTGTTAAAACTTAAGTGTTGATTAGGTCATTTGCACGTTTTTCTTTTACAGTCTTAATGACTTTACTTTTGTCCATAAATTTCGACTAGGTTCTAGATCCCTCTCTGCTACTTTTCTGTAGTATCAAAATCGGTGTATTCTATTTTTCTTTTATTCATGTTTTACAACGGTGTATGCTTCGAGTCTGTGTTTTATGAAATATGGGTCTATACCCGGGTACCGTGCATGACGTCCTAGGTATAAGATTCAACGTCCTGGGTGCTAGGTGCAAAATATCCTAGATAGTGGGTTTTTTTATTTAATTAATTCTCTTAGAATTTTACTTTTATTTTGTTTGACCATTCTACTACATTTGTGAAGCTTTCGTTTTCTACCTATTTTTTTGTTGACAGATAGCAGAAGAAGCAGAAGATTGATAATTCTAGAAGTTCTGGGAGACGACAGGAATTGCTCTGCAGCCCGGGGTAAAACCCAAAAATTGATAAAAAAGAAGACGTAGATATGAAAGGATTTTATAACAACCTTGGCGCATACTTATCATCCATGATGGATAAAAAGATTTAATTTATCAAAACAAACACAGAAACAAAATAGAACATTATAATTACAGTTTTCCTATGGGTCACCATGGTTGAGGGAGGACCGCGGCTGGAAATGTAATGTCGAGTAGTGGAAGGACCATGGTTGGGGGACGAAGAAAATATCTGAGGGTAACAAATGGTTCAATCTATTATCGTTCATCAAGTTTCTGAGATAGATCTTGATACGTTTTAATGTTTATTGAAGTTAACGTTGATTGGTATAAGAGAAGTAGTTGGGGGATAGGGGGCGGTGGGGGGAGGATTTGCTTTTATTTGTCTTTATGCAATTTAGGATGACCCATAATTGGCACTGTTTATTTAATTTACTATTGCAGTCATGTAAAAACGTAAAACAAACTTGCATTTGGAGAAACATATAGCCACTATAAAAGTTTTGTTAAACTATCACCATACTTTGAAAATATCAACTAGCTAAGTATCCTTGCTAACATCTTTGCTTTAGTTTTGGGTAGCCTTTTGTCAATATCGAACAGAAGGGGTCATCTTGGTAAAAACTATGGCTCGTTATTTTCGAGGCAGATTCAAACAGCATGTTATTTTTCGCTCCTGAGAAAATGAGGTTAATCATATTTGAAGATTTCAAAACACCGTTTTTCACATTACAAAATTTCATAATTTAAATTTTACCTTCAGTAGATTTGCTTTGTGGAGTTGGTAAAGCCTTGTTCTTTATAATATTGATAAAATGACGAAAATTAGGGCAGGAATAAGTCTACCGGACGAAAATTTTACATATGAAATTCTTATTGGTGAGTAAAAATATATACAATTATACAAAATAGCTTAATATAAAACCTTATAAATGCATAATACCCAGCAAACAGGTATAAGGGAAAAGATTAGATTCCTTCGCCGTGATTCTCAAAGCAAAGTTTACACTATAATTCAATGATAATTTTCACAAAAACCAGTGTTAAATGGTGGCGAATCATAAATTTGTGTATCCCTAAGAGAGAAAGACACAAACTTATAAAATTTTATCGAAGAAACGTATAATTTATAACTTGAAATTTGAAATGATTTCATTTCCTTTTTATCTTCATATAACTTTATCAGCACTAATCAATCCTATAATGTCCATATTTAGATATATTTTGCACTGTGCAAATGACATCAAAAGGTTAAGAATCAGGAATGCAAACTCAGGAACGTTCTTAAAGAACAGGAAAGAACGAATAAGTGTCATCGCCATAATCAGTTTTGACAATCCATAAAACGTGAAGAAATATCGAAGACTTTTGAACATTTTCCCCAAAACATCTGGCCACTAAAGGGTTTTCAGAAACAAAGAGTGAATAAAAGCGAAATTTGTCATATAGCTCCTATCTGTATTTTTTTACATGTCGCACTGAGGGACCACTCTTTTTAATCGCCTAAATTAGTTCTTTGGATAGAACGTAGTAAATAAATACATGATTTTGAACTAAGAAATAGCGCTTTTATAATTGACATCGATTGGTGCATTAGAAACTAATTCTTTGATCACGTTTTTGTCGATATTAATATTTCCATCAAAAGAGATTTTCATCAGGAAGGTATCTTTTCTTGGTTGGGTCGCTTTCTTCAATTCTTTAATGTCATCTACGCCAATCTCTGACTTTAGCAAATCCAAATGCGACAAATACGATACTGCAGGTAATAGGGTTTTGATAAGGTTTTTATTTAGGTGAGACAAATGCAAAATTTGCAGTGTTGGTTTTCCATTTGATTGTACTTGTTGGAGGATCGAATCAACAACTGCTTGTAGTCCAATTTCAGATATATCGGGATTGTCTTCTAGACAGAGCTCTGTGATGTGACTGAAACATGACGACAATGCTTGGACACCAGCGTTGTTTATATGGCAAAATTGAAAACCAAGACACTTGAAATTTGAATTAATCGCTGCTTCTTCGACTGTTTTCGATATAACTTCTAATGTGGGTATCGGCAGTGCGCATTCAAAAAAAGCCAGTGAAGGGATACATGAAATGCATGGCAAAAAATATTGTATCAGTTGTTCAGGACAACGGTACAAAAACAACGTTTCCAAAAGAATTTCCTTTTTGGCTTTGGATTCTTGTAAGAAATGAGACAGTAACTGAACTGATTCAACAGAAATATTCTGGCAATTAAGAGCAAATTCTCTCAGGTAAGGCACATATCCCATAACATGGTGGCATTGTGTTGGTGTAGAAAGGAGCAGTAGATGCTTTAAATTATGAAAACCATTACTGTTAGGATCCGTCAATGTTGAAAGAAATACCTTTGTGTTCAACTGAGTATTAACCATGATTCCTTTGCATCGAACGAGTATATCTCCCAGACTCTCCACTTCTTTATCTGAGAGATTGTCATCAATTAAATCAAGTGTTAATTTATTAATTGTTTCTTTTCCGGACAGACCTTCAAAAAAGCTGGTAAGGTAATGGAGTTGATGGTGATAACTGATTTCAAGGTTTACCAATCTCGCTTTAACGACAGCGTTAACAATAGCTGTAGGAACTTTCTGTTGTGACTCGTAGATACATTGCAATAGAAGTAACCAGGAATCATCAAAGGTTATATCATATACTTGAGGTTTTCTCTTCGTAAAGTTAGTTTTTGGGATAAAGTTTTGAATGTCAAATAACTGTAGTAGCAGCGATTCGATGTTGTGTCCATTCAAAAATTTTGATTTTTTGACTTTCACAACTTTTAGAAGAAAATCATTTTCAAAGGATGATTGAGAATTAGAATACGCAGTATGTAACGCTATCAGTGTTGGTAAGCAATTCCAAACAGGAGATTCTGATTTGAATTTCCGAAAAAGATCAATAACTTTTCTGCCTTTTGAAAATAAATACAAGCCACATAAGAATTCGGAGAATATCAAATGTTGGAACTGATAATTGAAACCCTTTTTGGTCCCATACTTGATTAAGAAACCACTCTTTTCCAAATCAGCAATATTTTCACTAAAGTCAGTTTCACTGAATACAACTTGAGAGTTTTTCAAAGCACTATACGAAAGTCTTGCCAACTTGAGTAATATCTGGACAACCTTCTTTTCACGAGCAACAGTATAAAGATCAGCGTTCGATAAACCGAGGTTTTTATAACATTTTTGAATAATAAATAAGCACATAACCAGATATAGACTGACAGTTGAATTAACGTAATCAAACCCATTCCTATGATCATTAATATAACACAATACTCGCAAGTATAATGGAATTGTTGCTAATGACTTCAGCTCCGAATTAAGTTTGATATTTTCAATCATCTCAACTACTTTTGTATCAAAATCTTCGTGTTCCTTGTAATAATGCTCAATAAAAGATATTTGATTTTCAGGTGTAAAACCCATTACATCGATCAATTTTTTTGATCCTTCAACATTCAACCTGAGACTCTGAATAGATTTTGGTCTTCCTGTAACACAGACACGAAAATTAGCAGACTGTAGCTTAAAATTATCCATCAACATGCGATTAATTTTAGAAACTTTACAATTTTCTAATTCATCAAAGCCATCGAATACAAGGAGAACATGTTTTCCAATTTCTGTGATGTCATCAAGATTTGGTCCTTCAGTTAATAATGTAAAATGGCTTGTTAAAAAATCTTTTAACGTGTTTTGATCCAATTCCTCGATCTCTCTACACTTGACGTAAAACAATAATTTGATTTCTTTCAAATGTTCTCCCTTTGACCATTTCAAGACGAGCATGTCTGCCAATGTGCTTTTACCAATACCTCCAATACCTCTGATCAAAATAAAATCATCATCATCATCTTTAAGAATATCTTTCAAGTCGATCTTCTTGCGTAAACGAAACTGATTGGTGAGATTGAACATGTGATCTGAATTCACCATTGCATCTGTTTTACCAAAATCGTTGCTCATGTACAAGTTCACATATTCTTCCTCACGTGTGACAAAAGCAAATGGCATGTTACTGAGTGGATCTGTTCTTTGTACTTTTCCTAATTTTGACTTGTAATGTTCTCGTTGGACATTGCTGAATTCTTTTAATCCTAAATCATAGCATTATGTTAAGTTTATTCAAACAGACATGGATGTTACGTCAAGGTCAGAATTATGAATTTAGAATTAAAATACACTAGCCGTCCTCGTAAAACATTTTTACCTATTCATTTCTCGGTAAGTTGCATTCTACCCGGGCATATTAGAAAATGAAAAAGAACTTGTGAAAAAACCCTCCTTTGTCATGCCACTAATCTATTTATACGTGTTTCTATCTATTATATTTGAGGTTTTTCGTTTAATCGTTTTTTCGCTTAGGACATAACTCTTATAGTATTAATATATAGATGTGATATGGGGACAAAGGGTATGAATCTCGAATTAAAATGTAACCTGCTGTGATATATGTTTCTTTAACTATCTTCTCTATGATGTTTGAATGGTTCTGCTTAATTAGTTGTTGTTTCAGGAAGTTCCATGAAATATTAAATGATTTGTGTTCAAAACACTTGTTCATTTTTTCTTCATTAGTAACCATCTGTTGTGCAATACTGTCAACAATGTGAGGATGTACATCAAGAGATATTGCAAGATTTCTCCATCCTCCTTCTATATGTTTGGAGACGATATCTAGTGCTTCTTGAAGAATTATCGAACCTAGAACATTCATATGGTAACTATATGCATCTCTTTGCTAACGTTGGTTATTCAAATATTACATTTATTAAATCATTGAGAAATTGTCTGTATCAGCAATTATTATAATGGTCGGTATAATGAGGTTTTTTCGATTTTTTCCTTTACAGTAACCTTAAAACATGGTCCAACGCTTATTTTCGTGCTTGTTTTCTTGCGAGTTCTTCGCCTTTTCTTCAAAATGGAGTGCTTTCCCTGTTTTATTTAATAGTATGATGGTTTTATTCAAATATACTTACGAGGTATCTCATTTCTAATGTCCTTCAACAAATCTTCCATAATTTCTTTTGAATTATCAATTCTTGCATGACGAAAGTGTTCCACCTCGCCATCACTTGCTCCAAGGTTTTTTAATATTCCTTTGATTTCGTTAAACTTTTGGTTGAACAAGAGACCTTTAAGAGGTTTCGAACCATAATGAGCAATCCAGTTTCGAATTTTCAGAAGATCTTTGATGGTGTTTGAATTTGGATCATTTTTTAATTTAACAATCTTTCCAAGTAGCGTTAAATCACATTTGTCGATATCTGTACCCAGAGATGGTGTTCCAAACAATATCTGATGTTGATCTTGGAAAAGGTTCCTTAGGTTGCTCTGACAAGCAACTAAGGCGTTATACAGCGAAACGGGATCTTTTGGAAAATACGTGAAAATAATTTGTTTCGCATACTTCAAACCAAGCTTTCTTGTCAATAAACCCAATCGCAGGAGATTCTCATCTGATATGTCAATCTGAATATCTTTCGGTATTTTTGAAAGCATTTAATCAACTATACCTTCTTTATTTTTTGCATTAGTGATTCTTTATTATTTTAGACATAAGGTATTCAACAGCACAAATTTGTGACGGAACAAGCAGCGACCTGTAAAATACATGAACGTTTTGTAAGCATAAGAAAAGAACAGAAAAAATATAAGCAGGTTGTTTAAAACGAAAATTATATATGCTTTTTCAAAAACTATGAATGGGGGTAGGGCAAAACGTTTTGGCCAAGGTCCAATTTTTTTTCTAAAAAGTAACAAAAAAAAAACAACAAAAAAAATATTATAGTCTTTTGTTATTGTGGTTCGTAAACTGACGTCATGAACCCGCTCGATATTTTCCCGATATTTTCCCGATTTCACATTTATTCTTTTGTTTAAAAGACTTAAAGGCAGCGGTGCATCTGCGGAGAAGTATAGTGTCGTGACTTTTTTATTAAGACTTTAGTGTTGATTAGGTTACAGTAGAATCCCGTTTAGTCGTACCCCGGATAACTCGTACATTCGCTAAGTCGGACGGATTTCTTTTCCCCCTTGGATTTGATCCGAGTTATCGAGACTTCGGATAACTCGGACATTGGCTAAGTCGGACGAATTTCCTGTCTCCCCTGTTTTTCTTTTATACTCTTAATGATTTTACTCTCCTCCATAAATTTCGCCTAGGTTCTAGATCCGCCTCTGCAAATGATTATATATTTTTAGTCCTTTTTAGCTAAACCTATTTGTTATGTCAAAAATACGCCTTTCCCGAACTTCTGTTTAAACGCCGTGTTTTGACCTAGCTACTACACCCGTCCTGGTTTTAGATATCAAAATTGCCTCTAATCATTCTACTGGGAGTTTAAGTAATAGAGATAATTTACTAAGTAATAAAGTTAAAACATTATTGAAACAAAAATTTTCATAAAAATGAGGTTGGGTGTAGTAACTTAGGTGAAAACATGGTGTAACGTAGTCATAATAATCATAATAGACTCCGAATTGCAATGTTTGAAATCCTGAAGTATTCTGATATGTTTCTTTTTTTTTTTGAAAATTCAGATATCACAAATTAAGTAAATTGAGGGTTATTATAATTTACCATACCAGCTCTAGTGAAAAGCTTGACCTTGATCTCAATGACCCAAGCAGATTTCACAAGGTTTACACCATTAACTTAGTACTTTTGAAACCGGTAGATGCAAAGATGCATTTTTTATATTCCTCATCCAAGAACTCTCTTGAAACTTTGGGGTTCATTATAAAAAGTCGGTGAACGGCTATCTGGTTTGGTTTAGTTTAAAATCAGAATTAGAAAAAAGGAACGGCAAAAATTTTTCCCACCTGAGCAGAGATATGAGTCCGCTATGTATACTGTTTTATTTTTAACGCCACAGAAATGCAGTTTATTGAAGTCATGTTAAAATATACAAGCTTTTAACGGTACATGGTTTCCACCATATATGCCACAGTTACGTACTCGAGAATTTAATTATACACCTGGAGATTACATGCAGTTACTAAAATAGAATTACTGGAATCGTCATAGCAAGCATCGTCGCTTAGTATACATGTTCAAATCGCCAGTAAAAACCAGGCATTGTCGGAAATGTAATCAATTTTATTGATTTTAAACGGGAAAGTCCCTCTTTTTTTGCTTTCGTTGTGTAATGAAAAGAAAGTCAGATTGATCACCACCTCCACATCTATACACAACTGGTAACATTTCTATCACTAGAAAGTCACGTTTGGTTTTTATTTTTTTGAACATTCAGCAATACTGCTTCTTATTATTGCATCAGATTTTTTTACCAGAAATGACGACACAGAGAATATATATTCATACAAACAACATTTGTTTACCTCCAGTAACATCTTCTTGTTGCTAGTAAACAAAATACAAAAATCAAATCGATTTTACTGAAAGCAAAAATAAACCGACCGACTGGTGGCCTTACCGACTGGTGGCCTCGTGGTAGAGTGCTTGCCTCCAGTGCAGGAGGGCAGGGTTCAAATCCTGGCCCAGTCATGTCAGTGACTATAACAGTATGAATCAATCTACTCAGTTTAGCTCTCAGCTTGAGAGCGGGATTGATGTCTAAGAGGGTTGTCTACTTGAGCGGTTGAGACAGACATGCGACTTCAGTAGCCTAAATGGGGCTTTAAGTGCTCCAGGACCTCCAACGCAGGACCCTCATTGATAACAGTTCTATCAGAAATGATGAGGCTTTCCTGGGTTAATAAATAAATAAATGTTGCCAGTACGAAGAATAACACTGTCATGACATGGCTTATAACAAAAGTTTGTTGCTATCGCCTGAAATATTGTCTCGTGTCCCCGAAGCTAGCTTGATACACAAACAAATCTACAAACATTTATCATACCTTCTTTAGTTGATTTTTCTTTTGAAAGTGTTTGAAAAAGTTCTGTTTATCCGTCCCAGTTCATCGTTTAAATAAAAATGAAATTCTTTCGATAACTAATTAATTATTAGATTGTGAAACGGATTGTAATGATTTCTATTCATGGAGCGTGGGAATGAATGGCGTCATAATCCCTACACCATGTTTGTTTACATTAAGCGACGTCTCATTTCATTCATTTCATTTGTTTTATTAAAAGTCGATTGACAAAACAAAAGTTTAAAATCACAACCTAATAAAAAAAATCGACAAATCTTTACTCAAATTTTTGTTAACTGAAATGGATGACTTGTGAAGTTCATTTTGCAGTGTTTTAATTCTATCTTTAAGTTCTCTATTTTTTAATCTTTGATGTTGCAATGTTAATTTGATACGTTCTGGTGATGTGAGAGAAACAGGAGCTTTTGCCTTTGCAGGAATTATTGATCTCTCAACTTTTTTCTTCACATTTGAAAATCGACACAGTACATGGTTTCTTTCTTTAAACAACACAAACGGTGAGAACATCAGGCTTCGATGGTTTTAGAGGTTTTCAAGTGTCTAAATAAACTAAATCCCGTGTATATGTGGGATTACGTTTTACACAAAGAAACCCCATACACATTAAGGTCACTGAACACTGTAATACTTCCACCGACTAAGACTAAGATTTTCGATATAAGCGCATTCAAATTCAGAGCAAGTATTCTTTGGAATTCTCTACCTTGACATCTTAAGTTATGCTCTGGTTTGAATGAGTTTAAAGGAAAGATAAAGTCTTGGGATGGTAGAGAATGTTCTTGTACAATTTTAATATATTAAACTTTATCATTGTTTTATGTATTTTATAGTTGGTCTGAATTAGTTTTGTACTAGGTAAAAACCAACTCGAAATAAATGGATAAATAAATTTAAAAAAAATAGATGTTAGGAACATGCTAAGAGCATTTTTAATGCTTAAGAAGGTTTTGTTCAAACTTTCTGAATGCATACAAAATCCATATATTGAAAATCCAGATCATAGTTTCATTTGGTCTTTTTATAGGAAAGTGTGAAAATATAGCGAAAAGTCTTATAAAAGACATTTGAATGAAAGAACAACCTGACAGCGTGCATATGCCACTTACCTTGCCATCCATGTTAAACAATTATGGTTGCTCATTTGTAGCAAAATTCAACAAATATTTTTACATTCAACGAAACGAAATTCATTTATTCAACGAATGATTTTTTCATTCATCGAACGATTTTTTCATTCAATGAGCGATTTTTTCATTCATCGAACGATTTTTTCATTCATCGAACGATTTTTTCATTCAACGAACGATTTTTTCATTCAACGAACGATTTTTTCATTCATCGAACGATTTTTTCATTCAACGAACGATTTTTCCATTCAACGAACGATTTTTTCATTCAACGAGCGATTTTTTTATTCAACGAATGATTTTTTCATTCATTTTTTCATTCATCGAACGATTTTTTCATTCATCGAACGATTTTTTCATTCAACGAACGATTTTTTCATTCAACGAACGATTTTTTCATTCATCGAACGATTTTTTCATTCAATGAACGATTTTTTCATTCAACGAATGATTTTTTCATTCAACGAGCGATTTTTTTATTACAACGAACGAATTAACCGTATTAATTATAATGTTAATTGTATTGTTCAAAGGACGTATAATGTATATAAAGGACGTATAACTAAAATCCCCCCATGTCTCTCTTGATCTTTCTCAACGTTTTCATCGTGCTGTTCAAGTTTTCACAGGGAAAGGGAAAGATTTGAAGAAGATTTGAAGAACTAGGTCTTTACACTAGTTTTGGGCTTAGAATTTATTAATTTTTTATTGCTTTATCTCCTCGTTTTTCTTTGGTCATTTTAATGGTTCTGTTGATTTATAAACCCAGGCGTTGTTTGTATTGGTTCAATTTTGTTACTAAAACAATGTATTATATTATTCTGTTTGTGTTAAAGGTTATGCTAAAACTCTTGTCCAACGTTTATTTCTGCGTTTTAAAGTTGAAACGTGGTTCATGGTAACAAGATTTTGATTAGCCAGTCAGATTGCTACAAAATTTCCATCGCTACATTTCGCGCCTAGTGGAGATACGGCTCAAAACCTGCGTCCACTTGATCGTGCGAACACATTTAGTTTGCTTGGTAAAAGAAAGTCCACTCCGGCGAACAGAAAAATATTTTCGCTTTGGTCTATTCGAACGTGCGATCAAGTGAATACGGTCCTTTAAGAAGCTGCCGTTCTTGCGTACAATAATTTAGATAGACTCGATAGCGCAAGGCCAATAGCTATCTGAAATCTGTATACTCATGTTAAGTGGGGCCCCGGGTATAAACTGATTAACTGTAGCGGGTTTAGAACGAGGCGAATTATCTTGCATGAATCCAAGTTTTCTTAAAGTTTAAGTCGCAGAAGTTGAAAATCATTCCTATTTTTCGCTGTTTGAAATAAATAGAACCTTTGCGCGTCGTATCAAAAACCTTTGGCCGTAACATTTCAAACCATTAAAATAGAAGTTACGAATAGTTCTTGTCTCGTTCTTTCAAATGTTTTATCTAAGTTTTAACTAAGACGTGGTGGTCATAAATTATTTCGTGAGCATTCTCTAGTAATTGGCGGACGCCTAATGTCTGATTTGCTGCATAATTTTCTATACTAAGGCAATGTTTCTGTAAATTCCCTAACGTACAAATGGAAATCGTTGAACATGTGAAATAACTTCATTGAACATAAAAATGTCATTTGTTGAATAAAAAATATTCATTCGTTGAATATGAAAATCATTCGTTAAATGTAAAAAAATCATTCGTTGAACATACAAAAATGATTCGTTGAATGTAAAAACGATTCGTTGAATTTTGCTACAAATGAGCAACCATAAATAATATCTGCGCAAACTTGAGGCGTGTAAAAATCCTGGGTATTTTTCAAGAAATAAAAGGTAGTAGTCTTCCTCCGATAACATAAATACTTTCCGTTTCGGGTTCCATAAAATGGTAACCTTGAAAGTGATTTCACGCAACACATGGCCTCCATAATCGAGTCAGACCAGACAAGGACCAATTTGCAGGTTAACGAAAACAATAAAAATAGGGATCCAATTAAAGTATATGTTCATGGCAGATATTTTATCTTTATTATAGCTATAACGTATCCGCCTTTTTTCCCGCATAATGCCCCTGAGTTTATATCGTTTCTCTTACAAAAATCATGCAACCCACAAAAGTTTATTACCCACCACATGAAAATTTTCAGATTTCCCTTTGAGAAAGTTTATCCACTTCATTTCCCCTATTAACTGATTTGCTATAATGCTCTTCATCGTTGTATTTGACATAAAAAAGATGAAAAATATAAAGAGTTTCATAGGAGAAATATATTTTTTGAAATAAAACTTTCATTGTATAGAATTTTTTTAAATCCAATAAGGGAAAAATCTAAAATTGCCTTCAAGTTACTGTGTTAATAAGAGAGCTTAGGAAGAATAGTGACGTGAATGTATCTTTACATGTCAGATGCATAGATTTTCTACCTGCATGGAATTTTCCACTTTATGGAAACAGAAATTTCAATGTGTTATATTATACAATTTTAAAAAGTGGGAGTTTCTACACCATGTTAGTGATTTTGTAAATTGAGCTTTCTGAAACATCGGAAACAGCCTTCCCGATGTGTGGAGCACAGTATATATTCAAAACTGGTTTGTTTCCGCATTTTTACATCATCAACTTTCATTGGCACTCGAACATGACCAAATTTGTGCAAAATAACAAAAATTTCAGTTTTATTATGATAGAGGCGCGCACATTCATAGTTCACATACGGCTGCATATGTATTGCAATGATATTGATATGCAAGTACACGAAAAGAGAGTAACACTGGATCTCCACTAAGCCGAAAATACATTCTACTTTGCACATGGCGACATTTTCATTAGCCAATCAGGTTGCTCTAAAAGTTTCTACCGCTACATTTTTCCGTCTAGTGGAGATCCGACTTAATACTTAGATGAGAAGATCTGATGAGAATTGTCTTTTCTATTTCATAGTAATCTGAAGATATTCCTAAATCACTTAAAAATTTCTTAAAAGTGGAGATTTTGCCAGAATTCAGGAGGGCATCTCTAAAATCAGGACTCTCCTGCCAAGTGACAGAGCGTGACAGTTGAAATTTTGTAAAAACTAGCTTGAGGTGTGTATGAACTATTATCTACATTCTATACTATACTATAACTTAATAACCAATAGTAAAATGAACAAAAAGCAGTCATCTTGTTCTTTTCAAAATATGGGCTCAGATGATCCCTTTAAAGCATTGCTTGATAAAACAGGAAATTAACACTGATAGGAAAATAATATATCACTTTAATGCGGACATCAAATTAATGCCACAGAAAATTAACATGGAAGAGGGTCAATTAATTTCCTGACTGGTTGATATCCTGTAATAAGGTATTGACTTTCTGCAATGGGAAGTAGTGCTTTGCACTCCCATGCTTCCAGTAAGAAGCATATCCTTGAACAGGGAAAGTGTGGTGTAATTGCTTTATTTTTTAACAAGTCATATTCTTCCAAGTGCCGGAAAAACTGCAACAACAAAAACAAAACAAGTGTCCGTAGTTTGCTATCAAGCATTTAAGCTTTAATTCTCGCCAGTGACTTAACTAATTTATTCCAGGATATATATGTTTGCTGATAGTGAAACAACTTTCACTTGGAAAATCAATTTAACGTTTAATGTTTTCGCTAATACCATTGCTATAAATGTTTATCTTGAATCACTTCTCCAATTGGTAAGGTCAAGAATTTCCATGTATAATTTTACTGGATTGCTGTATCTATACACTTTGGGTTACTTTTTTTACTTTTTAAAAAGAATGCTTCATGCATATGGCTCTTTTTCCCAATTGCTGCAATATAAATATCATCAGCACCTCAAAAAAATACGAAAAGAAATTTGGAGTTTGGACCAAAACACGTCAAATAACCTTTAAAATTATTTTCAAAATTTCCTGGCAATCCTGACTGATGTTTTCTATCTATAATGTACTTTTTTTTGGTTTTAGTAGGTAAATAAACATAGATGCCGTCAAGAAATGATTATTCAAATTCATCTGTTGAAGAACTGAGCAATGAAAGTGATAGTGTAGAGCATCCAGAGAAAGTTAAAAGCAACAGTGAAAAAGAAAAAAGTGGCGATAAAAAGAAACATGGAAAGTTTCGAAATAAAAAGCGAAGGAAGCCTGTTGTTGATCCTTCAAAGAAAGTTGGCCCCCAGAAACAAAGAAGAGCTATCCACACACTATTAAAAAGGTCGAAAGTGTATGAAATTCGAAAAATGACACGTCGTATTGAGGCTTTGCGTAAAAGGCAAGGCACAGATGATCAAAAGGTGAAAAACAACCGAAAGTGTGAAAAATTGATTAAAGAAATTGAAGCCATGAAAGGTTTCATGATAGCTGACCTGGTGGAACGCACCATAACTGTTTTCAAAGGTGCTGGAGAACAGGTTTATCGTGACATATGGAATGCATGTCAGGAACGTAAAAAAGTTGAAGAATTACTACAAAGAATGTCAAGTGAAGAAGAAAGAGAAGAAAAGTATTGTCATATTGCGTATCTTAGAATGCTTTCCTCGAAAGACATTGTAAATAAACTGAATATGGTTACTCAAGGAGTGAATATCAGTGCTAAAAATAAAATTGAGCAAAAGAAGAAGAGAATGGGAAAAGATGTTAATAGCTTGGGCGATCAAAATGATGGTGCGAAAATGAAATCAATTGTTAAGCAAGAACCATTATTGAGTGAAGAGGAATTAAAAGTCCCAGAACCGACGAGTGAAAACTCTGACAATTGTGAAAGCCTGCACAATCAAAGTGATGGTATGAAAATTGAATCAGTTGTTAAGCAAGAACCAGTATCGAGTGAACAGGAATTAAAAGTCCCAGAACCGACGAGTGAAAACTCTGACAATTGTAAAAGCCTGGGCAATCAAAGTGATGGAATGAAAATTGAATCAGTTGTTAAGCAAGAACCAGTATCGAGTGAACAGGAATTAAAAGTCCCAGAACTGACAAGTGAAAACTTTGACAATTGTAAAAGCCTTGTGACAATTAAAAGTCCAGAGGGGAATATAATTCCAATAAAGTCTGATAAAAAGACACATTCAAAAAAGCCTTCCAAACAAGAAGCTGATAGTTTTTTCTTGGGTAATCTAGTTGCGAATAGTGATTCTGATGATTCTGATGATGATGGAAACAGTGAAGAAGAGTTTTCTGCACCTGTACCCAGCAAATCTAATGATCTCACCAGCGACCAAAGTAATCCCGGGAAGAGGAAAAACCGTATGGGACAACGACAACGAAAAAAAATGCTACAGGAACAGCATAGACCGACATCAGAAGCTCAAAGGACTGGAGGTAACAATTTGAAAACACGACCGCAGAATCACACATATGACAAAAATACGAGAAATAGAGGAAAGAATTTTGAAAGTGATAGGAAAAGGAAGTTTAGTGGTGTTTCATATGAAAGGGCTGTTGCAAAGGAGTGTGATAAAAATAAAAATTTGCACCCGTCCTGGATTGCCAAACAGAACCTGAAGCAGAAACAGAATATTGTAAAATTTACCGGAACGAAAATTACGTTTGATTAAAAAGAAAATATTCGATGCTAAGTGTAAACTATCTCTTCTTTAAAGACTGGTTTCCACTAGACGGAACTTTCACGTGGTTGACTTTTTGGATAGCAAAATCCTCACCCACGGCAGCTACGTTCAAGGACGTATAATTTTGCAGATTTACAATTTTGCAGACAAACTGATTTCTATTTTCCTTCAGCGTTCGTTACATCGAGGTTCTGCTTTAATTTTATATTTTATAGCCCTAATTCGTACTAATGATCGCATGGACGCGAGTGCGATTACAGTTTAATTCACGAATAGTAAGTTTTTCCATTGATATTCAACAGTGTACACACTCGGTGAGATCGCAATCACTTATAGGTAATGATGATTGATAAAAGGAAATAAAAAAGGTTACCACATTTTTTTTCTGCAGCAGTAAATATTAGCGAGGGCAGAGTTTTATTAAATTGTAATGACACACCCTGTTAACCAATCAGAATCGAGTAATTGTGCATCGCATATGATTATATATCTAATCGCCTAGTTTCAGTTCGTTTTTGGAGCTACATAAAATATCAAACCTTTTCAATGTTTATTCTACGGTATTTCGAGTTATCACTCAAAAGATAAGCACAAGAAAAGCAACATATACACACAGTACCTTAGTAATTCTGATGATACCTTAACTCATGAAGAAGTATGATTCCCTAAGGAATTACGGGTTATCATCATTAAACATCAAAACGTGGCGAATACTGTATGTTATCTATGTCATGCAATCGCACTGCAACGCACTTTTTTTTGAATTCATTGTTAGCAATATCACTTGCTATGTGGAACTTCTAGCAAAGAAACTGGGTTCTAGTCTAATTATAGAAATCTTTGTATATCATTAGGACATTTCCCACAAGGGTTCATTTACATTGTACCCCACAAAAAGAAAGAGCAACGTTGTTAACTCCGGTTTATTTGCAGTCCAATCCAATCGCGATCAGTACCAATCGCGAACAATTTTGGTGAGCATCGTTCAGTAGCTGAAGCGAAAAAAGTTTTGTTTTCATTATTATGGTTGAGTCTAAAGACACGCCTCCTCATTAAGGTGTAATGTCTTGATGATGAAAAATTTACAGAATTACGATGATGGCGTGGAAATTTTCTATAGTTTTATCTTTATACGCAAATGCTAAACAAAATTTGCTGAGTAACGCCAACAAAGCGTAATGAAATAACTTTTATGTTTTGCATTTGTTGTTTGTGCATAATATTTAAAAATTCGTTGCAGGAGGGGGCGTTGATTAGAAAAATCGCTTGCCTCCACCGCACGTGCAGCAGGAGATCCGAACTTTGGAGTTATTGAGATAAGTATCGTGCTCTTTTCTCGGTGTGCTGCACCTGGAAAGTCGCAAAACTGGTCGCGAGGAGGCAAGTGGTCTAGGTTTTTTGTTTTATTCTCATACGTATATATTTTGTTAAAGTGATGGTTTCGAGTGTAAATCTACGTCTTATTTTTATTTTCCCAAAGTTCTTTATTCGAGGATGGGAAATCTTTTGGTTTTTGTAAAAGACCAAGCTAAAAAGGAAAATATTATAGCTAGTTGATGTTGGACTGTGAGTTTTCTTTTTCATGTTCAGTTTACTTTTCAATGCACGCTGTTATATTTTTCCTGAAACATGTTGTATAACTAAAAAAGAGATTAAAGGGGAATAAAAAAGTGCAAGAATTCTATCTATAGACAGGTAAATAATGTTTACGATGTTACTGAAAAGTGATCGTCTCATGACAGTCAAAAGAATAGAATTAGTTACTTTTGACTGTCTCATTGGATCACTTTTCAGTAAAAACGTAAACATTATTTACCCGTCTATTAGTGCGGAACTCTTATTTAGTGCGAATTCGCCTCAAATGCCCAAAAGTTGACACTTCTTACTAATTAATCCACACAATGAAAACAAAAAGGTAATTCACACTAAGTAAAACCTGAAAAATCGAATTTCCCACAGGTTTTAAGGTGTCTGAAGGGGCTCTTTATCCGATATATCGGATAAAGCAAGATAACTCAGCTAAAAGATATTATCAGTCTTTTAATTTCTATTGAGAACACTGGTTATATTATATGATAGACAAGTTGTATCGACTACCCAATATATTGCTTGGAACAGCAGATGTATCAGCTAGGGGATATATTGCACAAGCGAGCTATCTCTCTATTTCTGACACATAGGTGAGATAACTCTGTGAACCGATATAGATTTTAATTTGTTTTTCATTATTTCCCACTCTCATATAAACACTAAATCGAAACAATATGAAACCTCCCTGCTGCAGAAAACGAAACCGACAGAAAATTGACTTGATCACTACATGTTGAAACATCCATGACTTAAAGACAACACTCAAAGTTTGTGGAATAAGCATATTGAGCTGTCAAGACATTGAACTGTCAGAAATACCATATGACCTGCATTGATGTATATCATTAGCCGTTTCGAGATATCTTTGATAAATGTCTTAATAACTGCTAACATTCATTTTTTTTGCGAAACTTTGTATCTACAAAAATGTTTAATCCAAAAGAAGCTTGAACTTGGTTAGTTTCTTCCAGGGCTGATGCGGAAATTGTTCAAGCCTAGGGGCTTCTAGTTCTCGTTTATTATTTACTATTGCTCTCTGAGAAACTACCTTCTAAATCTAATAAATACAAATTCTATGCAGCCTTAATATTAGAAACACTATATTGGCATCATGTCTGATTCATTGTATCACTGCCCTGATCGTCAAAAGATTCAGAAATTACAAGATCTATCTCATCAATTAAGGATACTAAGCATTAAATGTACAAATGCAGCAGGCTCCGGGTAAGCTAACTTATTGTTCATTCATAAAAAGTAAATAATATATTTGTTGCTTTGGTGGAATCTTACAGTACAGCCCAAATGCAATTTGACCTACATCCGCCCTCTTGAAAACCAAAGATGTAAAAATATATTCCTTTGCAAACAAGTTTCTTTTGTGCTGTATGCTGTATCTTTGAATTAAATCATATGTCTTTTAAATCCTCAGCTTTGGAAACAGAATCTTGTATACAATAATGCTATGCAGTAAAAATCCATAGTCAGAACCTTGACGTAATTTCAACTAATTTGAACCTGAGCCCCTTGTAATTCAAACACTCTATAATCTCTTAATGTTCAAATTACAGAGAGTTAACGGGTATATGATCCAAAAATTTGTGTCATTTTTTAGTCACCCAACGTCATGCTGTTCTATGGCTGAATTGACATCTGTGCTTTTCTTCCATACGATGAAATATAAAGGTTTGAAATTTTTCTTTTTAAATTTTGTTCCACCTTTGCAAAACCTTGTGACCAAATATGATTTAAAATATTTATAAGACATTTTTTTGTTACTGTTATACTTTTTTTAACAAAAACAAATTTCTTGCAATTAGTATCTGATCCAAGAGATGCTTCCAGTGATCGATTCGTGTTATCAAAGGTGAGGTTTTTTTTATTTCAATAACAAGAATAAAACAAACAACCAGTTATTATACCGGTCATTATATTTCGGTACCAGCCTGAATATTACATCAGACAAGATGTCTGGAAAGAAACTGAACTGGCTAGACCCGTACATTATCGCGTCAAAGAGTTTCCCCATTTTCAAAGGAGTCATCACCACTTTTATATGGTGCAATCAGCCATTTCAGTGTTTTTAAACTGATTTTCAATGCAAGTAAAAACAACAAAATAACCGACATGGGACTAATACTTGATATTTCTCACCGGAAAAATATGTCTCTTGACCATGTACTAATGTGGAACAAATGCCCTCTTCTGCCATACAATGACCCATGTTCTGTGCTAATATTCAGGCCTAAATTAACTGTAGTGTGCTTAAAAAACTAACCTAAAGCCTGTTTTTTTAGCATTATTTCAAACCTCATTTATGATCTGAATATTTTTGTATATTTTTTTTAGGGTCATTGTGCACCAATTCTGTATTCAGCCTGGTGTTTGGCTGGTTTGTTTCCCGAAAGTGATTTAATGAACCTTCGTAAAATTGATAATGATCTTGAAGGACACCCGACACCTGTAAGTATAGTTCATATTGCAACAGGTTATAACAAAAACAAAATTTTATCAAAAATCAAAGCTTTATAATTAAATCTAATTTAAATTTTTTTTTCACAAAAAGTAAAAGCTGTCTGGCTTTCATCATCAGTGAACTTTGAGAATTGAGATTTTATTGTTTCTTCTCTATTGTTACAGAGATTATCTTTTGTTGACGTTGCAACTGGCTCATTAGGTCAAGGTTTAAGTTGTGCATCTGGCATGGCATACACTGGCAAATACCTTGATAAAGCCAGGTAAGGCATTTGAAATATTAACTTTAAAGTTGAAATTCTTATTTAATCAGAATCTTTGAAATGATTGCTACTATTATTTTGAAACTAAAAACGTCTACTTGCTATGATCCTATGCCTATGATCGACGCTCTATTGTAAACATGCCAATTTCAATAGAATTTGACAGTCGAGTCTATGTTAAGTGTTGTTCCATGTAAATTCTGTTAAAAATGAAAACAAATGGAAACATAAGAAAATGGGATGCAAGAAATTGTATTTAACAGCCCTACAACATTTCGAAATAATTTCCACACTATCTACATGTGTTGTTAGCTTTCTACTCACCACAAGCGTTCCAAAAGCAAATGAGCATAAATATAACTAGGGTTTCTGTACATGTTGGTAGGTGCCCTTTGTCTCATTGACGAGATGACAATTCCGAATCGTTGGACTTCACTTCCTGGTGCAAAAGTTGGAAGTTCTAATTTTTGTCAATTCTGGAAATGGTTTTTTGAAGCTTCCAGAAGCCCGATGTTGTGTTAGGCCCTAATAGTTTCTTAACTAAAATGTACCATTACTGTTGCTTTATATAACGCATGTAGGTTTCCTTAATTTTTCTGAAAGGGTCTCTAAAGCTCAGAAGTAATAATTTCCTCACGTTTTAGTTATCGCGTGTTCTGTCTGATGGGTGATGGTGAAAGTGCAGAGGGAAGTGTGATGGAAGCTGCAAATTTTGCAGGTTTCTACAAACTGGATAATTTGGTTGGCATCATCGATGTAAACAGATTGGGTCAGAGTGACCCCACATCACTTGAGCATGATATGGATACTTATAAAAAACGATGGGAAAGTTACGGGTTAGTACCTAAATATCTTAAGCTAAAGGAAATTAGCAATTGGCTAATGATTTTTGTTTGCGTTACCTAGCGCAACTGGGATTAAAAAGACACTGAAGGAAGTTTGTTAAGCTTTCGAGGCCTAAATGATATAAAATGCGAATTTAGCCACATTCATTGCCAGTATCAATGATAGTTCAAAAGCTGATTTTCATTACTAATGATCTGGTATTAAAAAGTCTGTTTCATATGATACCAGCCAAATAAGAGTTTAAAAAATTGAAGAAGCTGTCGGGAACTAGATTGGTCTAGTTAGATTAGACTAAAAAAAAAAAGAACTAAAGCAATTTAATTATAGGAATCCAAATATAGGATTCCATCATCACATATTAATTAAATTTTACATCTAGTTGGAATGCTCTTGTGTTGGATGGTAACAATGTAGAGGAAATATGCAAAGCATTTTTTGAAGCCGAGCAGACTAAAGATAAACCCACCATGATCCTTGCAAAAACATTGAAGGGTAAAGGCATCCCGGGCATTGAAGATCAATTGAACTGGCATGGCAAAGCGATTGGTGCCAAATCTGATGACGCAATCAAGGCGATCACTAGTTTGATGGTTGACACTAACATTACAGGGGAGAAAGTAAACACACAAATTGTGCAGAATGATGCAAAACCGGTTGACTCGAGCATCATCAAATTATCATCACCACCCTCGTATGCTGAAGGAGCCAAAGTAATTTAACTGGTTTTATTGTCGAATGTCTATTGCATGGCAAAATTGATTACTAATATTTATTTTTTGTACAGGTGGCCACACGAAATGCATATGGTACTGCACTTGCTAAACTTGGTCGTTCATCAGACCGAATTATTGCAATGGATGGTGACACAAAAAACTCCACATTTGCTATTACTTTTCAAAAGGAGTTTCCTGGTATATTGCATTGTATATTCGTTCGCACCATGGCATTGCATATAAATAGTGATGAAAGAAAAATCCTTAGAAATATATGTTCTTTTTATATCTTTTAGATCGATTCATTGAGTGTTTTATTGCTGAACAAAATCTGGTTGGTGTTGGCATAGGATGTGCAACACGTGACCGAAGTGTGGCTTTTGCCAGTACATTCGCTTGTTTCTTGTCGCGTGCTTATGACCAAATTCGAATGGGAGCCATTTCCCAGACAAAACTTAAAATGGCTGGTTCCCATGTTGGTGTTTCTATAGGTATTGAAAATGTATAATGCATTATGTGTAAGCTATATGTACGTAGGTTGTGTGTCATCAGCTAGTGTACAACTACGTTATAGTGTGTGTTAGTCAAAGAGAAGCAGGTCCAAGAGCGATTTGAACGTATGACCTTCGGCGTTTCGTGCCGTTGTCCAAAGCCTAAAATCATCACATATTCAAATGGGTTCAAATCACACTTGGTCCTGCTTCTTTGAAATCAACATAAATGCTCTATAATGTAGTTGTACACTAATTTAAGATGTGTATATACGATCTGTGAACAACTTCATGCCATTAAACCTTCTGATGATCTATGTATACTATATGTATGTTAAATGTATTTCCATTTCTTGGAATATAATGGGTGATATCATAGATCCTATCTGAAACATTTTGCTTTGTCTGAAATACAGGTGAAGATGGTCCATCCCAAATGGCCTTGGAAGACTTAGCAATGTTCCGTGCTATCCATAACTGTGTTGTGTTTTACCCATCTGATGCTGTGTCATGTGAACGAGCTGTCGAACTTGCTGCTAATCATCCTGCTATGGTTTACATACGAACAAGTCGACCAGCTACAGTTCATCTATACCCTATGGATGAGCAATTCCAGTTAGGTAAAGGAAAGGTGAAGTGGCTATCCTCATTCTTCGTGCTTATAATCTTGATTTAGTGGCATGTTACATGTAGATTTCGCCCCACTTTTGCCCCTGTTAACGACATTACGTGTAAATGCATTTTTTTTTGCCTCGTATTAATGCTGAAATGATGCTGAAAATTTCTCTACTCACCCTGGGTGAATTTTACCCCGGGCTGTGTTTTACTTGTATTTACTCCGTTTAAGTTTTTCCTCCGAAGTTTCTTTCTCTCAAAACGTTTTCCAACAAAAATTTCCTTTCTTTATATATCTTATTTAATACTTTGTTTAAAGACACCATTGGTGCATAACAAAGGTGTCCGTTGTACGGAGATGTCGGATTTTATCCATGAGAATTTGTTAGTCTATCCATCCGTACATGGAGTACGTGTCCGTTTTATAGGACACTTTCGTGGTCCCGATGGTGTCCGCTATAGAGAGATTTTACTGTAATTGCCAAAAGTAAATACGGCACTACCCAGTGGGCAAAATCTTCAAAAAGTCTATGAGGAGGAGTGTTTTCTATAGGAATGGTAAGCAACATCGTCTGATGTTTCAATAAAAACACACTCCTCCACAGAGACTTTTTGAAGATTTTGCCCACTGCTTAGCCAACGTAAACAAAAAATTCCTCCTGATGATATACTCATAACCAAACTAAATCTTCTAGTGTGTCCATTTAAATTTCATATTTTTCAAGTTACATACACTATGCATCTACACACGGAGTATGTGTTTGCTTTACGGAGATGTCCGTTTTATAGGATGTCCGTTTTATAGAGATTCGCCTGTATATCTTATTAAATAACCGTTCTCTTTATCAGGTAATTCGTCAAAGTGATTCAGACTCTTGTTTGCTAATTGGAGCTGGAATCACACTTCATGAGTGTTTAAAGGCCTACGAGGAGCTAAAGAAGGAAGGCATCTCTGTGCGCGTGTTCGATCCGTTTTGTATTAAGCCTATTGATGCAGAGGGAATTATTGAAAACGCGAAGGCTTGCGGTGGAAAAGTTATTACTGTCGAAGACCATTATCCAGAAGGTAAAACTTATCTTAATTTCTTCGTTTCTGAGAGCTACATTAAAACCTGAAATTTAGTAAACAGTTTTCGACGACGGATCTAGGGTATAATATCCAAAATTGTGAAGGAGAGAGCACATTAACATAAATTGTGTTTTCAGTCTGTATCAACATTAGGATCACTTGCTTACTTTTATGGTTTGATAGCTAACATTCTCCTTCACAAATTTTGACAAACCTCTAGATCCGCCTCTGAGTTTTGGCTTAATTGTCTTGCCTCTAATATCAGAATAAACGAGACCTGAATTCGTTCTAATATCAGAATGAACGAGACCTGAATTCGTTCTAATATCAGAATGAACGGTCTGAATTCGAGACCGAACTTTATGTTCAAACTTTGTTACAATACACTTTCCCGAATTTCGGTTTAAACACTCTTAATAATTGTTCTACGGAAAGTTTTAGTGATGGGGATAATTATTAAGTAGTAAAGTGTAAAAATTAGTGAAACAATACCCAGTGGGCAAAATCTTTAAAAAGTCTATGAGGAAGAGTGTTTTCTACAGGAATGGCAAGCATTATCACCTGATAATTCAATAAAAATACACTCCTCCACAGAGACTTTTTGAATATTTCGCCCACTGGATAAGATACTTCTAAACTTTTAAGGAAATATGTAGTGACTAGGCCATAACCTTTCATAACTTCTGTGTTTAAAATAGCCCCACAACCTTATGTAGTTAAGCATGATACGTAACGAATCTCATACCATGACGATCTAAAAGCACTAAAACGAGGCTTTATAGGGCCGTTGGACAAAATATCGGTCGATATGATCTTTGATTCATTACAGCATTATTTAACTTTAGGTGGCCTTGGTGGTGCAGTGTGTGGTGCAGTTAGCATGGAAGGTGGTATTCGCGTAAAGCGTATCGCTGTTAACGGTCTGCCTAGAAGCGGTCCATCAGCTGATCTCATCGAAATGTATGGTATCAGTGCCAAGAACGTCATCGATGCCGTAAAAAATGCTTTCTAAATGGCCTTTTTCACATAAAACGTTTGTTGCACAAATGGCAGGCGATCTTCTTTATTGTAATTCGTTTCGTTACTGTTCTGCATTTTAAACATCCTTAGGGATCTATAATGGACTTGCTTCATGAAAATTATTAAGTGAATACTTGGTGAAGGGATTTGGGACTAGTTTCTATTTGATTAAACCTTAGTTGATATAACAAGATGAATGATGTATGCTATTTTTCTGATGATGTAATAAACTTCTTTATCACAACACAAAAAAAAATGGAACTATTCTTTTGTTACGGTTCAGAGAGTCCAAAATTCACTGATGGCTTGGTAGGAATTTTTCACACTTGCGATGGCGCCAACGAAGAACTGGTCTATAATTACAAAACCAGAAAAAGAGACCAATACGTGGATCTCGTGCTTTTTTCTTCTTTTTTTTCCGTCTTCGCTATTAGTACGACTTCAAAACATAATTTTTCGTATTGTGGAACGTGCGAATCTGCTAATGATGTAATTAACTGACAAAATATGTACCCAATGATGTAGTATGAAAAAGACTTCCTTTCTAAACGAAATCCACAAGGAAAACAAAGGTTGTGTTCCTTAACGTTGTCGTCGTAGGTTTCGTAAGTTCCCCTTAGTATGAAAACAGGCCTTTCTTTATATAAACAAATCCGCAAAAGAAAAGGATGCTGACGGTTGGCGTCGGTTGCTCACTTCAAACTCATTTAAACAAATGATATTTGTACTGCAATAGCTGAAGTGACCAAGACACTTTGGAGAGATGAAAAAGATCCATCATCTCTAGAGGCATACCTAGCATGTCGTCTTCTCCCACTTGATAAAAACCCTGGTTTACGACCCATTGGTGTCGGTGAGGTACTAAGACGCATTATTGGCAAAGTAGTTATCAACGCTGAAGGATGATATGTCATATCATCAGTTGGTGCGCTGCAGGTCTTTGCAGGACGTGATGCAGGATGCGAAGCAGCAGTACATGCGATGCCAACGATTTTTCTCATTTTGCTCGTAGATACTTCCAATGCATTTTACTCTGTCAATTGTAACGTCTTCCTGCACAATATCAAAATTATTTGTCCAACACTTGTGAACAGCTTTTATTCTCATCCATCCCGTTTGTTCATAGTTGGTGGTATGGTAGTTGGTATTTAAATCCTCTGAAGGGACAACACAAGGCGACCCTATAGCTATGGCTATCTATGTGATTGCAATCAAAATACTAATTCTGATTATACTTGACTAGCTTGAGCAGGAACCGAATAACTCTACCAAACTAGCTGCATATGCTGATGACTTAAGCGCTGCTGGAAGTCTAAAAGATGTCCAAAGATTTTGGGAGAAACTTTGTCAACTTGGTCCAAAGTTTGGATACTTCCTGGAGCCAATAAGACCTTGGGTTATAGTTAAGAAAGATTTTCTACCTTACTTTCGAAAATCTAAAAATCAATGTCACTGCAGAAGGTTAAAGGCACCCTGGAGCGGTTATTGGAAGCAGCGAATATCGAGATACTTACGTGAATCAAAAAATCGAAACATGGATCCACGAACTGAAAACCTTCTCACAGATTGCAAAATTCGAACCTCAAGCTGTATACAGTTGCTTCATTTCTGGATTTCGTTGTAAAATGACATCGATCTCAAACCACATTAAAAAACTGGACGTCGTGATCTCTACAGAATTCATTCCTGCCATAACACATGGAATATTCTGCAATGAATTTGAAAGAAAACTGCTATCACTTCCCCAAAAGCTCGGAGGTATGGGAATTCCAATATTCTGGGAAGTAGTTAGAATATGAGAATTCCATCAAGCTAACTGAAAATCTGCGTAACAAAATGCTCCACGAAGAGCAACAGTCTCAGCAAAGGGATGGAAATCGAATAACGGAAAAAATAAAACAAGATATGTTCTTCCAACAAATGCTTGATGTGTTAAGCAGACACATGACGGAACAACAAAAGAAGCTGAATGATTTAGCGAGAAAGGGTGGAGCGTCTCTATGGCTTACAACGCTTCCACTAAAAGAAGAAAGTTATCAATTAACCTAACAACTCTTTTAGGATCTCACTCGGATTAGATATGGTTGGAACCTATCGAGACTCCTTGAAAATTGCGAGTATGGGAGCAAGTTCGATAAATAACACGCGCTATCTTGCAAAAAGGGTGGTTTTGTTTCATTACGTCACAACCACATAGAAACGTAACCGCTGCCCTTCTTAGTGAAATCTGCAATGATGTGCGGATCGAGCCAGCTCTTCAACCTCTCACAGGAGAAATGTTACAAGAAAAATCAGCAATCAGATGTGAAGAAGCAAGATGCAACATCAGTGCACGAGGATTTTGGGAGACAGGGCAGTGTATTTTTCGACGTAAGGGTATTTAATCCCATCGCTAGACAATACCAGAATACAAACCCCTTGAAATGCTACGAACAAAATGAAAGAGAAAAGAAACGTAAATACAACGAACGCGTTCTTCAAATTGAACATCCTTCACACCCTTGATAATGTCCGCAACAGGGGGAATGGGACGAGAATGTCGGAAATTCTTTTCTCGCCTAGCTGATATGATGTCGGAAAAAAGAAAAACTGAAAGACCATTAATTGCCACTTGGATAAAGCGAAAATAAATTTTCTCCTTGATCAAATCGGTTGGAATTTGCATCCGGGGAAGCAGGACAATATTAGAGTTGACCAGACACTGGAAAAATCAATTCATGACACCATTCAGAAACCAATGTCCCATGTCCCTACTCAATGAAACATTTGCACGTTGTAATCATGCAATTTCTATTCAGATAAATAACGACCACTTTTTTGAAATTGCAACAATTTTTCACAATTCTATTTTACAGTAGAATTCCTCAATCACTCGAACTCTCAGTAACTCGAACATTCAGTAACTCGAATAGTCGTTATTGTCCTATGTATTTTGGGTTAAGAAAATAGTTTTTTTTCATCTTGTTTCCTCAGATTTCTTTGGCTTGAATTACGTTTGTATTTCATAGCTATTAGGAAGGAGAAAGTTGTGTTTCTTATTTACTGGCGTTGGGCAGTCGCGATTTTTGAGCGAATTTTGAATGTAAGTCAGCCTTTAATTTTTGAATCGGAAGAAAGGCGAGGTAGTAAAATAAGCTTAAATCCGACCGGAAGAGCGACTAGCTCATATTCATAGGAACAAATATAACAATTTCACATCTGGTGGGAAAACATTTAACGCAACCTCTTTTTCCGCAAACAAATTCTATATCTTTTCATTCTATCCTGTCCAAAAAACAACATTGCTATCCCTTTATTTTGTCGAAAAACGACTTGAAAACAGCTATTTTAGGTCATTTAGAGAGCTGTTCTAACGAAAGTTTTCTTCGTTGTCCAACCATGGTGGCGAGATTTTTATATTTTTTTGTGCCCCTCCATTTTAAAATATGTGACACGGGACCTGAATAATATTAACTTGCGTACAAATCAAATATCTGATGATAGTATTATTCGATTCCTTTGGAATAGAATAGCAAGGACTGAAACGTTCGATTAAGACGTTCGATTTAATTGTAATTATTAAGCGTTCGATTTTGTTGCAAAACACGTTTTAAGTAGGACACTCTCATTTGGGTTATTTGCCTTAAATCAGTTGACTTTAAGAATGTGCATTCCATCTCGCCAAGATAAAGGCCGGTGTAATGGTTAATAATGACTCCCCTAAAATAATGACTCCCCAGTCAAAATTTACAGGTACATAATGACTTCTTTGATAAATAGTCCCTTGAAATGCAATGGCTTCATCACCTAATTCGAAATTGCATTCGAATATTTCCACATGAGGTTGTACAAATTCATTGTCGTAATTTACTACTACGTAAAAAATGGCCGAAGAAATAAAAATAAGAAACAACCACGTTGATTTAACTATGGTGGAAAATTATCTGCGACATCAAAAGTTTCCAGATGGTATCTCTAGAAAGGGAGATGGGCAAATTTTAGAAGATCCTGCAAGAAGTTCTGCATTGCAAATGGACAACTGATGTACAAAGGTAATAGAGTTGCAGTTACAGACAAGCAGCGTAGAATCGATATAATTCATGAGACTTGGGCGACAATGTCATAGATCACGATGTCATCGCATTTAGGAAGAATTTCCACCTACCAAAAAGTATCGAGTCTATTTTATTGGCATACTATCGTCAATGATGTGGCAGACTGTATCAGAGGCTAACTGCCAGAAAGATTTATCAATGCAAAAAAAAGTTAAAGAAGAATTGAAGAATATTGCTGTTCCCTCAGAGGTGATGAAACAGATTGGGGTTGATATTTGCTCTGAATGGATTTCAATATTTCATTGTTTTTATAGACTTCTTTTCTATATGTGTTCTGAAGCAAAACCAAAACAATGATAAATCTGCACCAACGTTGCCCAGTTTTCTATAGGAGCTTATTTAACAAACAAAACATTTACGTGTCGAAAAATATTTAAATTGTCATAAACACCAAATCGTCTCCCAAAATAAAACCAAAAAAAATATGTGTGACAAAGCCTTATTTATTGCTGGGGAGTCAATATTTTTGTATATTAAATTGTTACTGCGTCAAAAAAGAATGTAAAAAAAAAAGAGAGAAAAAGGAGTTAAAAGGAGTTATTACCGGTAAAAAATGACAGTCTTTATTTACCCCCTAAAAATGACTCCCTAATCTTTATTTAGGTAAATTATGAAATCATTTTTTAGGGCAATAAAAATTTTATGTGACAACATGGCGTATAAAATGTTAGAAATCAATTGTTTGAACGGGTTGCACTGTGTATAACATTGTTATATAACAAGTTAGAACATGTTAAATTGCTTGTGTAACACGTTCGATGATTTTGAACATGTTTAAAAATGTTGAATGGTCTTTCTAACATGTTAGATGAAATGCACCTCGCTGTTTTCTCCTCTTAATCCATGGGCGTGTTTCATCTCTTCTCTTAACGTCCGCATCTTCATCCAACAGGAGGACAACAACTATTGCAGCAGCAACTTCTTGCCTGTCTGCCATTTTGTTAGTGAATTTTAGTATTTTTTATATTTTTTTAACAATTTTAATGACGTGTTGGAAGGAGTAGTGCGAACCGTTCAAACCTGTTATATAACAAGTCATTATGATGCCGTGTTATATAACATGTTTGAACGGTTTGCACCGACCTTAATATCCAACTCCGCCGTGCGTTGTCACACATTTCTTGTCTCGACGGAATAAATCTCGATATCCGATGTTGTCTGGTCGCGAATATCTGCTTATTATTTTATGCTATTGTGACATGAACTCAAAATGCCTATTTTTTTTCCCGGGATTTTGCGCGCACATGGGTGAAATTTTTTTTCACGCTTTACAGAATAATTTTTTCTGCTGTGGTGTGGGTTTGTGTGCTTGAGAAGTTGTTCTTAACTTCGTACAAAGGTGATGATATCGATCTTAAAAGACTTCTTTGCTGGCTGTTACACATTGCAATGCTTTATTTTGCTCCTTTCTTTGACGAAACATGTTATGTTATGATGATGGCAGTGTATCATCCAAAAATGTTTTTGTTGTTCTTTGAAACAATAAAGGAGTTAACAAGCCAACTGTAGGACACTACTTAGGTTAAAAAAACAAAAGAAACTGCTGGACACCGAGGGCATCAATTATTTATTTTTGCATGTTCCATTTTTTGGAGACCATTTCCTAGTAAGGCTGCCATTTTTAAATATTTTGTGAAAGTTGATGTTTACATTTTCGGTTAAGGGGAGATTGAACTTTGACCTATATCAGGTAGCTTCATCTATGCTCGACAAAACAACTTTAGAATCCAATAAATGAAAAAGGAAACCTAATTTTTGTTCAAAAGAATGTAAGATATGAAATACAATATCCAAACAACATTAGTAATAAAAATATAAAGACATTTCCTTCCTTTGAAGATTAGATAAACCGAGGAGAAAACGAATTATTATTTTCTGGTCATGCGAAATTTTCAAAACAATTTAGAGATAAATATAGAATAACAAAGTAGATACTGTACAACCACGTAATAGTCCTAAAGGAAAAACTAGAGACAATATTTCTTTTCTTTACCACTAATTACCCTTAAAGCTACTCTTAACATTTTCATAAATATTACATCAGGATGTAAACAAACTCTGGTAATCAGCTGGTTATTAAACATGGTGAGAACTTAATATCGCCCCAGGGAAGGGAAAACCCCCCCTATATGGAAATCTGTTTTCAAAACGGGAATTTAAATTCATGATTTGAAGTCCCATGGCCAATCTTTCCGTTCCAGTAATAAACAAGATGTGGCGATAACAGCACACATGAATATCAATAACTTCATTTCGGTCGTGTTTTTTGTGTTTGGATTTGTTTAAAGAGGTTTCAGACTCATCTTGAATCTCCCCCTAATTATTAAGCAATATTTCAAATTTAAACTATTGGGTCAACAGTACTTACTGTAAGCTTCCATTTTAAATGTTTTTCAATTTTTTTCATTGATTAATCGCTTCAATATTAACGTGTGTCGAGAATAGAAGCAAGGCATAAACTTACCTTATAGTTTAGGTGCGGATGCAATCAAATATATAATGTGCAGAGAAACTAAAAACACCAATAAAAAGACATGACTCAATGGAATATAATAGAATTGATTCTTTTGCCTTCTTTCTTTGTTTTTTCTTTGGATTGTTGAATTTTTACGCAGTAGAAAAGTTGAATGCGGGGGTATGACTTCCTTCACCCTTACCAGGAGGGAGAAAGTGGTGTGTTGCATTGTATCTATAAAATGTTTTACTAACAAAGTATAATTTAATAATAATTCAGCTATAAAATATATCATGAGTTCATTTGACGGAACATTAGTTGAATATCCTTTCATATCAATCGATAGGTTTGATGGATGTAATTTAGAATCCTCGCTGTACTTCTTATCACATTGTCACAAAGGTATACTCACAAGGTGTTTTTTCACAACTATCTGAAACATGTTGCATTTATAACACAATTTCTTTCTGTTAACCATACGATCTCAAGAATGTATTGTAAGACATTTGACATGGTATAAACAAATTTCTTGTAAAAATTGTACATTATGTATGTACTTGCATTGTTAATTTATATCTGTATACTGTCAAACTTTGAATTAATTTCAAACTATTGTATAAAGGCATTTTTAATTCTACGTAATGACTTTTATTTTTAAGTTCTACATGTAGAAATTACTTTTTACAAGGGAGCTTGATGATATTCCAATTATTATTATATTTTTAGACCATATTGAAGGCCTGCTGGATAAATTGTTTCTGCAAAGACTGCAAACTGGGTTAGCATGAGAGTTTTGTTTGTTTTAAACTTTGTATACATGTTGTATATTATTTAACATACAATACATCTCGAAAGAAACTTTTGTGTAAAGTTTTACCTGAAGTCATTATGTTTTTTGAAATCTTGTGTTAGATAAACGAAACATGCATTTTCATGTTCAGTTCATCCGTGTGTCTAAAACAAACTGCATAGCATACAAAAAATTTAAATAATGACTTCATGTAACATAAAAACTGCACAAAAATCTTTCGTAATCTTTCATAATTACAGCCCTTCTAATTCAAATCAAAACAAGAAATGCTTTGCATAGCAAGAAATCGCGTGTTGTAGATGGACGCGATGATGGTGACTGTTTAGACTACAGAAATATAACGGCAAAGTTTATGTCTAATAAATTCATTCTTGTGTCGTTTTTCAGGATACGAAAAATTCGGGAAAAAAACAATTGAATTATTTTTTACTGGGCTGACTTTTCATTTCTATAGAGCCTCAAAGTCACAAACAAATATCAAGAGAACACAGCAGATGGACTCTTCTTAATATAATCTTCACTCAACATCATACTTGTCGAATTTTTTCAAAAGTTTTTACACTTAGTAAAAAAGTGAAAAATGAAAACTCTTGAGCTTTTATAATTATCAAAATATACATAATATACAAATTGTGAAAGGAGAAGTTTTACTGGAAGGCTGTGGTCGACCACCTGAATTGATCGGCTGATTGCCTAAATGTTTAGGAATGTCACTAAGAAAGTTTTATCCAGCCGCAAAGTATAGTGATAGTATAGTTCCAATATAAGTGCTATGAAAATCACAACTATTATGCAACTACCATTCACTACACAATTGTTATCAGCAACCCAGTTTTGGGGAATTGGATCATAATTAAATTTGTTTAGCAACCACAAGGGCTCAAATTCATCTCCTTAAGGTTTTCGTATTGCAAAATCCTTTACCCTCCTTTCTCCTAAAATAATATTAATGATTTAGATGAAAGGTAGGTTTTTTCATACAAAAATAAACCAACTCATGGGTTAACCTAAAGAGACAGGTTGTGGGTCATGCAGGCAACACAGGTCGTTCCGGTCATAGCCGAGGCCATGCGGGCTGCTTTTGCAGATTCTCCAGTTTCTTTTATCAACTGTAACAGCTAATAACTAGTTACTTTTTTTTTCTTTCTTTTTATTCTTCTTTATTACTTAATACTTTATGTAGAGCTATTTGTACTTAATGGATTATGCCCGAAATAAATATACCTTTATACCTTTATTTTATTGTTCGTAAAAAATAATCTTTTGTTAATATTATTAACATATCATTTATTATATGTATAAAAAGTATTTTTCCTGTCTCACCATTTACAAGAAGAACAGGTGGCATATTTAAAGTAACTTTTAAACACCGTCTTTTTTTATAACAGTTATTAGGAAAAAATGAAAAAGGATTACGAAAAAACGCTTTACCACTATTCAGTCTAATAGTTAATGCTTCACATATTTCTTCTTTTACTGCGCCAGGCCAAAGATTGCAGAGTGTCGACGTGAATTGAATTAGTGTTTATGTAAATTTGAGAGCTGTTAAAATAATTTGAACTAAAATATATCAAGATTTACCATCAGTATCATTAAAGCATTTTCTGTAAGAAAATCCTGTCAATATTTATTTTAAACTGCTTCTGAATCCTGCATTATAGTTTGTGAGGCAATTACCACTATATTCTTTTAAGATTATTCAGTGTTTCCTTTTTAGTGGTCAAGATGTAAAGTTTTATTGTTCAGAAACCACTAAGAACCTGATCCTATGTGATCCAGAGATGAGATTTCTAACAGAATTTGTCGTAAGTTCCCAATTGCATATTCCTTGCTTACTTTCTATCCTTCCTCCCTTATGAACATGTCTCTTTCTATTTTAGATTGGACTTCCCGTTAATCAGAATAAATCAATATCAGTTCGGCCACCGGTACGTACACATAATCACAGTGTGGTTAATTCAGATCTCTTCCTCCTTCCTCTCTACTACTGAGAAAGGATATCTTTAAAATTAGTCTAATTGGGCCATTCTAACGAGCAAAATTGTTCAAAAATTGTACCTTTTGTGTTAAAATACAAATAAAATTAAATTTTTAAACGGTTCAATATTTATCTTGATTACATGTGACCAAGATGGATGACCCCTGGTGTTTCAGGATGAAATGTCATTCAAAAGCAATGTTCAATCCGTTTTTGTTAAGAAATTTGATCTAATTGTTAAAGCAATAATTCAATAATTTGAATATAATCTCAATGATTTTTTTAAGTTTTGCAGATTAATTACATTTTGTAATCTCTGGATTATCTTGATCTGTGTTTGAAACTTTTCGTAATCCTTACCATCCTAGTAAGCCTAGGCTATAAATATAGAGCCAATTGTATATATATTATTTATTGGCCAAATGTGTTATCAGACCCTGTCACAAGCCGATATGAAAATCAATGAAAAATGTATAGACCATAGCGAGTTAGCGACAGTATATTTTTAGGCTAAGTAATCCTTGCCTAGTAGTTCCCAGATCATAAACAAGACTTTGGTGACTCTGTACATTTGAATCAATAAGGTTCTTTTTTTCTTTCCCATTGCAACAATTGTAGTGGTGGACACCAGTGTTATGTATTTACTTGATATCTTTGTAATTGTTTTGATCTTATATAGGGGTACGAAGACGAACAACATTTAGTAGTAACACTGATTTCAGCTGGTCATTGTGTTGGTTCTGTGATGTAAGTCTAGCAGTTATTTAGAAGTGATATTATTACTCTCTGAAAGTTGATTCGAATCTTTTTGTGTTTCAAATCAAATTTTGTTTAGGTTTATGTTTGAAGGTAGAAAAGGAACTGTTGTCTATACAGGTAATCACTGACTTCCATTTCTATAAAGGAGTGACATTGCTATTTAAAGGTATCATTTTATGAAGATGAATTGAATACAATAATTCCTTTCTATTCTTTTCAAAATGCAGAATAGGTTGATAAACAACTAAACGTTTGAGGGTAAAAACCATCACATTCAATCCAGTCAACATTTTCATATCTTTAGTAGCACCAAAGTTTTATACCAAAATGTTAAAGCTAGAGGCTGCAGAACATTTCATATTTTGATATTTTTCTGTGGTAGTTATATGACTAAAAAAATTTTTTTTATATATTTCTACTCCAAATTAGTTTCTCTTTACCATTATTTTTTATAAGGTGATTTTCGACTTGGCCTAAAGGAAATTGAAAAGGTTCCATACTTTCGCACCAAAACAGGGTATGTCACTGAAATTTATTCAAAACGGGCTTTCCAATACTTACATGCAATAAAGTTGTTACAGTATATCATGCAAACTTGTGTTTTTTATCAAATGTTATACATTTTATGATAATCTTTTAAGTTATATAGTTTTGTTTATTACAGAATCTGCAATATCAAAAGTTTGTATGTAGACACAACTTTTTGTTGCCCAAGCATTCCTGAATTACCAACAAGGGTAATTAGTTTACTGTTCTTATTAGCATTTGCTCTGTCTTATTTCCTATATAACTAAACAGTTTGCAATCGGGATATATTTTGAATTTCTCCTCGAATCTTTTTTAAGGAGAAATATAAAAGAATCATTTCATTGAAGGTTTTGTCAAATCTTCTAAAAAATTAATTTCCTCATTTCTCTTCAATTTGCTATTTTGGAAAAAGGGTAATCCTGTAAATTCAACAATATGTTTTGTTTGTTGATGGTCTTCTCACTAAGTTACGTTGTCATTGAGGTTTTTAATTCATTTTCCTTACATTATAGGAAATTACTAAAGACTGTTTGATTGATGTCATCAGTAGGTAAGGCCAAACAGAGTTGTGCTTGAAATAGAAAAATTATTTCCGGCTGTTCAGCAAACCTTCACATATGCCATATGAAATCTTTTTTCAATGTCCCATGTTCCTTTGTCAGTGTTTTTTTGGAATAATGAGATGCGGACACACTCATTATTCATTATTTTGATAATTTTTTGAAAAGAAAACTAGTGCACATTTTGTTTAAATTTCATAGTGCCATAAGTATATAATGTTTGCTGCAAATACACGCCATTTACAACTGTAAGATACTGAAAATCTACTATTATGCTAAAATGATTGCAGGTTTGAATGGAAACCTGGTGTCTTGAAATGCTCTCTCCTAGTCTAGTCGAGTGAAGCTTGATGGTGATTCCGTTACAAGGACTTGGTCATGTGACTGTCAGTTGCTACTACATTAATAATCATGTTATAAGCATCACCAGTACTTTTAAACTTTAGTTGGATTCAAAAAGGTCAAAATTATGTTGTTCATCTTAAGTGCAAAGGAAGATATGGTTATGAATACATCATGAAAGAAGTTGCGAAACATTTCAAGCAAAAGGTAAAAGCATAACATAGATTTACATAGATTAATAGGTAATATAGGTATATCTATAAATTCATGTTAGTTTTAATCTCATATGGACTTGTAAGGTTCGACTTCAGAATTTAAGTACAAAAATAGTCACTAAATTTAATACTCTGATGTCCCTAGCATCAAAAATTTCTTCATTTAAAAATTTTTTATTCTCTTTCTAAATTCTCCTATTCATTTCAGATTCATGTGAATGAGTGGAGAATGACAATGTGCTCGAAATTACCCGACATGTTGAAGTATTTTACTACCGATCCTTATTCTACTCAGATTCATTGTTGTTATTACGGAAAGGGGGTATGAATTCATTTTCAACATTTTTTGATTTCCAAATCCCTTATTTGAAATGTCGAATCCATAGAAATTCATAGATTACAGTCATATGAAGTGCCTGTAGACTGCAATGCACATAATATTGTTCAGAAATATCAAATGAAGAACGATTTTAAATTAGATTTGATCAGTTCATAACGAAAACTCATTTTAATTTAATGTGCATCTGTGAAATCATGTGTGTTTCTCCTTGCTATTTTACAGACAACAGACTCTCGGACAGTACTTCCATGCCATATTCATAAAATTGAAGGCAAGCCAACAAAAATGATCACCATTGTACCTTCTAGTTTATATTTTGTGAAGAATGGAGTGCCAGAAGACAACAAACTGCACATGTTAGTGAAATATGTTATACCATTAATCTTTTTAATAAAGACTACTTGATGGCTTTTCGACACAATGGAAGATTTAAAAACAACTTTTTTTTTTTTAAACAGAGCTTTGAATGAGCTTTGAAATGCTCACCCTGAATTGTTTTTCACATACTGTAAATAACTAAGGAAATATCACTTCCAATGGAAAAAAGTGATTCTTCATCTTTTCTTTTTCTTTTCATTCTTCTTTTGTTATTTTAGACCATCAGAGAACTTATGGAGAGTTGTCCATTCTATGCATGCATCATACAATGAGGTTAGACAATTCCTTTATCTTTTTTGTAGAAGCTCTCTTCTCAACTGTTAACACTCAGGTTTCTATATTAATCAACTTTCTATATTGATCAACGCTGATGGTTAGAAAAGAAACATTCTAAACATCTTCCTTTGTTTTCTCTGTTGTCAGTTTTATAGAATTGAACCAATGATTAGTTATCTCGCTTTCTCTTTGAACGAGTCTCTGTCCTTTTAGATACGTGCTGTTGTTGGATACTTGAAACCAGAGAATATATATCCATGTGTTCCTCCAGTAGATTGCCAAGATATCTTACAGGCATATTGCAGGTGCTGCTTAGTTATTGAAAAAGAGACAAGCACAGAGGTTGTTGAGGGAGGCACTGGTAGTCAGAGAGCAGCATCTAGAGTGTTACTTCCTCACAACATGTGCCATTATGATAGAAACTGGAGCACACTTCTTTAGTATTGTCTCACTATCTGCTGTTTTTTTTGTGTTTCAAACAGGCTTGAGGACTTGAGAAACGAAACAGTTGATTCGCAGTCTAGTTGTGAACTTAATAATGAAATTTTAATGTCATATAAAAATGGTTGGGCAGCTGATTTACAAAGGGAGAGTTTGCAGTCACCAAAATTTGGTATGTTGATTATAATCTCAAGAAATTGGCCCTCTCATATTTGTGTAAATTTTAATTCATTTTATTGGGATAGTATTTTGTTGTTCTGAGTTTCACCAACCAATGAAGGATAAACAGGGTTTAGAACATATTTGAAAAAGTTAACTTTTTTTGTAAAATCAGGAAATAATTGAAAGCTTCTGGAACACTAGAACTTCGAGATAACTTCTAAAATGGTGTCAAAATGGAACAAAAGGGCTTTGATATTTGTAACACATGGTTATCTGTTAAATATTTAGCATCTGGGCATCATGTAGCACTTGGTCTTCATGCTAGAGAGGAGCTAGTGAGTCCTCCACCACGACAGAAGCGTAAAAAGAAAAAGACGGAAGCAATTCACTGTATGCCAAAGAAACAGCCTTCTTGTCAAGAAGATGGAAAACAAAGTAATATAAATTTTAATGAAAGAGAAGAACAAAAGAAAGGTATGGTTCCTTCTAACTTTGAACATAGAGGGAGTAGCCACAGAGATTCCACTGGATATGCATGCTTGCGGTCTACAGATGATGTGCATTTACCACTTCCTGGTTCACTTAAATGTGTTAAGAAAGAAAACTGTTCTTATGTCATTGGAAACATGGAAGACTTAGCTGCTAGCAAAGGTAGGGATTCTCGTATGGAAATTCCACTGATCGGGAACAGTGACAGTTCCGTGCGGAAGAAAGTGAATGATGGTAACCTTGAGAAAACCACTGTTATTTATGTGGTGTCCGATAGTGACAATGACCACGTGGATAGTGATTCTGATAAAACATTGAGTTTCACAGAAAGTTTAGAAAATAGTGAAGGGAACTAAGAATTTTTTGTCTGTCCCCGAAAAAGTTTGAGTGTAAAACCTCTGAACCTCTGGAGCTTCACATAAATTCATGGGAGTTACTGAGTTTGGTGATGTTAGAATACTCTGCAATGTGTATCAACATTATCGGAAAGAATAACAAACCTTAAACAGATAAAAATTAAAATAATTTAAGAATAATTTAATAGTATTGTTCTCTAACAAAACCCAATAACATTAGGTATATCGAAAAATTACAAAATTTTAATTTTACGTTTAGTTTTAATATTTTTTTTATTTTTATCTTTAAACCCCCCCCCCCCCCCCCCCCCCCCAACCCCCTGCTTATGCGTGCATTCAAAGGATGTGGGTATTGTATCTAGGGGTTCAGGGAGGAGCGTACAGTAATAAATTAGAAAATCAAGATTCTGAATGTTTTTAATCATCAGTTGACTGAATGAGGATCGATTCTAATTCTCTATAGTGTGATTTTTTTCTGGAAATCTAGACAGATTAACTTCTATCATTATTATTGCCAATCGTTATTCCATTTTATCAAGATTTTTTTCCCATTTCTTTTTATATAGTTATCATTCTATATCATGCTTTTGAAATTAGACTTTTTATTACTTGATAACTGATCAGAAATCTGGTCAGATTTCATCGTCCCCAATTTCATTCATCCCCAATATCATCCTTTGTCAACCTTTGGCATACTCATTTTAATTCAAATCAAGCTTTGACGTTGTTGCTTCTAATTGAGACCAGTATCTGTCAATAAACCAGCGAATGATTTTCGTTATAAAGATTAGCTATGGAGATCTTTTCTTCTCCTTATTAGACCAGCACATTTGAGCTGTTCTTCCTTATCTTTTGCTTCACTCATGGGAGACACCTGACGTTAATAAACACTAGCACCTCAAAATATATTCCTGCAAAGTAATTGAACAATTTTTCATCGAATCTAGTAACTAGCGCTTCACTTATGTCTAGATGTTTTACCCCACGCTCTATTTCTTCTTGGGTGTCAGATTCAATGTCAATGCTCATATGCAATTTCTTTCTTCTGCTGAGATAGATTGGTTTATAAAATTGTCTTTGTTCTTGATCAGAGCAATACCGAGCAACAGGGCTATATTGTGGAATAGAGCAACCTAACGTTCTTTAAATAAACTGCCAGGAGCGCTAGTCTTCTTTATAGCATTGATTACAATAGAATCGCAGGCTTTGAAAAGAATCAACATTGCTGTTGTTGTCAGTGTGCCCAATAAACGAGCGATACAAGGGCCTAACGGAAAGTATGTAAATTATTACAGAGCCACCTTATTTGGAAACGATATTCATTACAAAATGGACATTGCAGATTGTCAAGTAAATCCTCTCGAAAGACTACACAGTCATAAATGCAAACGCCAAATGTTTCCAGGGGGATTAAGAATGTCCAAGGCAAAAAAAGTACATTGAATTTACCAATCTGCTGATAGTACCAGTAATCTTAATAGTGATGCACAATATTAATAGAATGTGAATGCGGCTTTACCGAAAACTTTCAAATTCTGGAAAAACGTTCTTATATAGGAAACCAAAAAGTCCAGTTTCTAACAAAAAAACCCAGCTAACAACGTCGTTCCAAGAAAATAGTTCAAAAGAAATAATAAGTGACTCAGTAAATTCAATAAGACTTTTTATTTTAATTTTATTAGAACTAGGAATAATACATCGGGTGTTTTTTTATTATTATTATCTTTCATATTTAAAAAGGTTGACTTAATCAGTAAAGTAAATACAAATACTGGTATCAATAAAGGACCTGTATAAACAAAAGAGAAATAAATATAACAACTATAGAAACACTAAAATTATCACCAAATTTGAGTAACAAGACTACGGAAAGAAAATATAAAAATTCGAAATTAACCAAAGTATGAAAAGTAAACAAACTTGAAATATTGCATCATGGACACTCCCAGGCCACTTTATTTCAACATCAATGGAATACCCTTTCTCATCGCAGATAGCTTGGCAGTTAAGAGAGTATTTTATTTTATAACAAAAGTGGTCGTGTGGATTTTTTGAAGGTTTTTTAATTGGTATATGTGTCCCATCCACACAGCCAACAACTTGAGAAAACTTGAATTTGTTTTCGAAACATAAGCAAGCATCCTTTATTTCGTCTGTTGTTGAAGGGAACCTTATCAATTCTCGGCCTATCGTCATGTTTATGGCAGAACAAACAGAACGTAGCGACAAAAAGACAATGTAGCCAATGACACACCAAACGTGCTGCAGGTCATACGTAATGAACCTTGATCTTTTAAATAATATAGGACCATCGCAACCCTCTTTTCAGCTGAAATAGTATCAACACGAAATGATTCTTTACTAGGCTCAATGAGAACTCTGACAAAATCTACCAGTTTCATAAAAGTTGGATAATCCATTCGAATATTTTTAGACCACTCCTTTTCCAATAACTGTCCAGACAATAAATTCTGCCACCACTTATCAGTACGACCAGGGTTCACCCAGTGTTTCCTCTTTCCAACATTAAGCCTATAAAATATTTATAATTCAATAAATTAAACCAAAAATTGTTATTTCTATATTATTTTCAAAAGTAAGAAACAACAACAATCATCCGATATCTCACCTTTTCGAAACTTTTTTCAAATTTCTTCTCAATTTCATTTGATCATCAATCAAATTTTGTAAACACTGTTGCTGATTTCGGAACTAGTAGTCTATTGTTACAATTTAAACTTGCCAAAGCCGTATCGAAATTTCTCATGTAAACTGAACGCTAATTTCAAACCGGTTTGAGTTCAGTATGGCCTCCATGTAAACGCACCCTTAGGAAAAGTCAAATCAATAACTCTATAGCCATTATAACCTAAGGTGACCGTGACGGACAGCTAATGCAACAGTCCCGAGAATAGCGTCAAAATGATGTAATTGAACACTGCACTCGCAAATATTTACTGCAGAAAAAAACCAAAGTGTGATTACTTTTTTTATTTCCTTTTATCGATCATCATTACCTTATAAATGAGGAACAGAAGAACATTTTAAGAATGTGCAAGTAAGTGTTCAAATTTTTAAGGTTTGATTGGTCACTTGACGATGAATAGAATACATTACACAAACTCAGTATGCAATCAAGTAAGTCATTCACGAAGAAATATTGGTCATGAAGATTTTTGACCAATTTAGAATTATTATTCCCTGTTCTTTATATATACTTATATTTTTTCTCCACGTGTTTTGAATAACACTTTTTTCCCAAACATATTTAAAGTTATGGAAACGCATATTTGATTTACCCTGCGTGTTAATCTTTGCGCCTTTTTTTAAAAAAACTGTCAATCCACCTCGGTTTCATTCATGGGCTTAATAGATTGGCAACTTGTAAGATCATTATTCAAACAATAGCTTATTGTTTCAATTTTTTAAGTTTAAAACAAAATTAAAATGGTTAACTTTTCTAAAAAAAAGTGCTTAACATTCTACATCAAGACATTCGTCATCACTAGTAACATCGTCAATGATTAAATCAAGTGGTGCAGTTTCAATGTCTTCTTGACACTATCGAAAGAGGTGTCACTTAGAGGCTACATGACAGTACTGAACTCAGGCTGGTCTAAAATTTCAGTGCAGTGTCACCATGTTAATAGAAATAAGCTCAATACCGCTGATAGGAACGAATTTATTACCCGTACCGAAATCTCAGCCTGGTCTGAGTTCGGTACGGTTTTCATGTAAACATTATTACAATTTTGGGCTGGTATTACAAATTAGGGCACATTATTATGGACCATCAGGGAGTAAACGACTCAAATAAAACTTCAAGGTTGAGAGAACAGGTTATAAGTGAGTTTACGTACTTAGTTGTCCTTATCTGGACAGTTTTCAAGAAATTGTCAAATCTATACTAACACAGTTTCTCTTCTTTTTCTTTAAATACCAAATTGAAATCTATCCATAAATAATCATATTATCAATTTTATTTTCATTTGTTTTCAGAATTTTATCAAATCAATTTTGCAGCTCAAAATTTGACCCCGGTCTGATCTGGATTAGTTATTATTTTATATATTGCTGGGGAAAGTTATTATGTACAGATAAAAAGACGATATGCAGCAGATTGGAGGCCAGAAAATTTTGAGTTTTCATGATGCCTAAATACAGGAGTGGCATCTGCCCAGTGGACAAATGTCTCAGAATATATCTTCCCAACTCTATTATTTTTGTCAGGAAAGTGGTCTCCTAATAAATCAGAAGGGAAGTCAGTAAGCACCATCCTCTAATTTGGAGTTTCGGAGCCATTTGAATTTTTCATAAAAAAACATCAGTACCACCACAATTTTTGTCCAGGATTGTAGTTGCGGTCTAAAATTAACAAGAAAACGCTGTGCATATTTACAAATCGCTCGGAGAAGAGAACCAAAAAGGGATTAGAATACCTATCTTGTGTTTATTTATAAATCGGAGGCGAAGAAATAACCTGATACAACAAATCTCTATCGGATAGCTTTTGATTCTTATTAACAATTCTTACTTTATAAGCCTAATCGAACTTACGGCATTTCCGTTTGAAGGGACACAGAAGGGAGAAATCAGCGTCCTTTTCGATTCAGCAAGTGTACGATAATTTCCTTCATACTAAACATTTAGCATTTAGCAAGATTTTAATGCATCTTCGTTGCGGAAGGGAAAAAACATAAAGAGCAAATGATGGGCATATTCCTCTGGATATTTTGTTCCGTATCCAATCGATTCTATTCCTCCTGTAGTCTCCTCGATTCCGCTCTCGTTTCCGCTAACATCGCTTTCGCTTCTGTTAATGCTTCTCTCTCTTCTTCTATCTGCTCGTTTAGGTCGCTTGACTTGTTCTTCTTCGTCACTGTGTGGTACAAGCTTTCCATCTCCTCGCTTTTCCGCTTCGTTGAACATGTGCTTGACGTAACACACGTTACACTTCTTGGTTCCAATACATCCAACTGCTCCTTTTCCTTCGCTGCACACTGCCAAGTTAGCGGCTTCCTGATCAACATCAATTCCTTTTTCTTCGGCCTCTCTTCGTTCAATGTACAGCTTAACATTGACGAGGTGTTCTTCATTGTTGATTCTGATGAACTTGTTGCTGTATCCATAATCTTTACATCTGCTGCTACATCACGTTTTAACGATCTCGGTACAACCGTTGCACCCTCTGGAGTGATTAGACAAGATCTTTCCTGACCATCTGTTCGCTGTTCTTCGATCCAGAAGTCTTTTACCTGCTGAGTCGCATTGCATGGCAAGGATGACATGTCTGTGGTAGGTTTGATCATCTCCTGTTCCACAGGCTGTATGGAACTTGATAAATTCACTGATTCCAAGTAGCTCAACGACCTCCTTCCAGGCTTTCTCATATTCTTCTCTATTGCAACACACGAGCTTGTTTCCAAACCTTTCTTTGTCATGGAATTTTCCGTTGTTACTGATCCAATGGACAAGTCCATGATAGACGTCTCCTTCTCGTCTGACCCACTGTTGATAGCTTTCTTCTCTTCTGTTATCTTGTCCTTCGTCATCTCTGTTATTGTAGAAATTATAGCTGCCATAACTCTTGTAACCTTTTCGTTTATAATATTCATTTGCTCCTTTCCTATATCTGTTAGACATTGTTATGAATAAATTACTTCCAAAACATCTCTTTATATACCCTATCATTAAAGTAAACAAACCATTTAAATAAACGACAGTTTTTAAAATAAAAAATCGCACGTAATACATAAACAGAAACACAGAATAACAAAGGACGTCCGCGCAAGTAATTAATGCAGTCCAGCCTCCGGCTGTTTTAGACTGTTTCACATTAATTACTTAGGGATTATTTTGGGATAGCCACAATCTGCATGATTTGATTCCATCAATTCATCATTGAGGACAACAGGCTGAAAATCATTTTCAGTTTCATGAAACATTTTCTTGGTGAGATGGTAATGGGACAAAAATTGGGCAAAACAAATGCGTTCCAGAATTCTAAATTTGCCATTTTGAAAGAATTGATTTGGCCTGTCTATATAAGAGTCGGTGCAAATCGAGACAACATTTGGAGCAACATTGCTCACCAACATTTGTTGTCCCCAATGTTGGCGTGATTTGTGGTATGCGCCAACAAGTTGGCGAAGGAAAAAATCCCTCAAAATGTTGCGCCAACATTTATTAACTTGTTTATAAATATTGGCCAACATTGGGAAACATTGTTGGCCAGTTTTGTATGTTGCTACGATTTGCTTTACGTACCAACATTTTGAACAACATTTTTTTCAATCTTAGGAATTTTATACGTCATTTCGAATTTTTATTTTATTTTCGAATGTTTTTTCGAATTATTTTGTTTTTAAACATTGCAAGAGAAAGCGTCGACAATCATTTCTAGAATTTTCTTGAAGCAATCGAAATCCATTCTCATCATCTCTCTATATGTGGCCGTGTCCTCAACTAACAATTCCTGGACAAGGTTTGAATAAATGCCTTCCTCTTCTCTTCTTTTGATCCAGTTCCTTGTTGGACAACGTCTTCTTTTTTCATCATCGTCGTCTAGCAAGACCAGCAATAAACATGCTACAGCTTCTTTTTCAGCCATTTTGAATTTAAAAATGAGAACTGAACTTTCATGAAAATGAATGAGCTATTAAAATGTTGGCCAATATGTTGTCAGGTATACCGCAAATCGCGCTAACATGTTGACGGAAATGTTGTCCGAAATGTTGGCTGAAATGTTGTCTCGATTTGCACCGACCTTAACGATCAATCATGTTTCGCTGAAATATTTCTGTGCAGTCTTTAGGCAACTCATCTATTTCCTCTTTGCTTCTACATATTCTATAACGTTTTTCAGGTAGATTGTTATTAGCAAAAATTACACCCTAAAAAGTTTTCCTAAGCCATAACTCTAGTAAACTAGCCGCCCATCAGTATTAGGTTGCACAAGACATTTTGGGCAGCTCTGAATTTATTCGTAAAAATTTATTAAGCTAGCATTTTATGTATTAGTCTATTACTAGTGTAGCGTGTAAAAACATTTTACAGTTTTTCTCCATAAATTGTTTTTACACGTAATACTGCCATGATAAATCTGTGTATATACAAAAATTGTTGTGTTTCTCCATGTTGGAATTATATCATATTTAACACAAATATTTTGGATCGATCATTCAAAGAATGCTATTATCCCTATTTTTTAGTGCTATTTGGCCTATTTAAAGATTTCTAAAATTGTACAGTTAATCTAAAAGCTAAAATTCCAATGTTCAGAGATTTAGAAAAGAGACAATACGACGTATACTCCTACCTAACCAACGTATACTCCTACCTTACCACGGTTAAACTTCTGACATATAAGAAAATACTTTCAAAATTTCCCTAAGATCTAATAAAAACAATACCTTCTGAGACGTTTTAATCTTTCAAATCTTTATTCTGCTATGAATTGTGGAAAGTCAAAACCCAAAACTCCACTTGTGCATCATGATACAAAAAACATGTAAATATGTATATAACCATGATTTACACATTCCTTCTTGTATAACATTCATCTATACTATTCAATTTTCTAATCTAAAACAAAAAGATATCAATCAAACACTATCAAAACAATATAATAATGATCTTGATACCTTCGTTTCCCTAAAGGCGAACCTTAATAATACCAAATAAACTGCTAGCTACACATTTCGGCATAGTAGTCAAAACTAACTGATACGAAAAAGCTACATTCAAACACATTAAAAAATACACATCGGAAGAAAATGATGAACTGATAATACGAACAAATAACAGGTCTACATCGATTATCTCTCGGATAGAATAGTTACTGACACCGATCAATGTTGTTATTCTTTATTACTAAACTGAAAGCGTTTGATAAAAAAATAAAAGCAAAAACAAATACTTTTACACACATCGTCTTAATTTTTCGTTTAAAGAAATGAATGTTTAAAAAATTTGATGAACTTTCGAACGCAAAAACCATTGCATTGCCTTCTCCTCCGTGCGGCTTTATGATGTCTTCCTTAAGGTACAAAAACTCCATGAAGTAATAAAACCCCGTAAGATGGAGCTAGAGATTCTCCTAATGGGAGATTCTCCCTATACTAATACGGAAAAAATAAACATCCATTGACGAACTTCCCAAGATATTTTTTCTAAAGTTCTTTCTTTCAAAGTTAGGTAAGAAAAAAGGAAGATTTAGTATTAGTATAAGAAGACTAGTATCCCGTGTAAAAACATTTTACGGTTCACTGTTCCCATGAGTTCACCGCACCATGATAAGAAATATAAAAATGCAACCTAAATATGTTTCTGTTACATTTTCCAACTATTGAGTGAAACTGTAAAATTGTCTTTGCACGGGATACCTGAATCAAATGTGAATCATAAAAAATTATACCTGCTCAGGATTCAACCGAAGGGTCTTTCCACCATGAATTCATTAAATGATTTATCAAAATCGCTTGTACCATGATGTTAAACCATGATTGGCACATTCATTCTCCTTGGTCATATATTCCGTTTTATTAAATTTTCAGCAGCATATACTTTAAGGAATAATAGCAATAAAATCATTGTTCGAAGGACAAAAGAAAATCTATCCCGTGTAAAAACATTAAACGGTGTCAATCGAACTGATAACACAAAATTTGAATGTGCTTTTGAAGTGTTTATGAAATATGAAACCGTAAAACATTTTTTACGCAGGTCTAGTGAAATTCTTTTAATTTAAATTTCAGATATTTACATTATACTTTAAACAATATTAAAAGACAGAAGCCCAAAGTCTTAAAGAGTGTGTACTTAAACTTATGGAATTATAGACAGCAGTTTTTTAAGATAAAAAAACAGCGCAAAATTATATTATATTAAGGTGGTTCCCCAATAAAAACTCAAAATTTTGATAATTGCATGTTTTACTGTAAGTTTTACTTTAATGGGATTAAATTTTGCGGGGATTTAATTTCGCGGATGAGGGGTTTCCTAATTTTTCGCGGGGATTTAATTTCGCGGATCAGGATTAAATCTAATTTTTCTGAAATGATTCCAAATTTTGCAAACAGAACTTCTCTCAAAATTTTGTTTCGATAGTGTGCGAAATTCGGAAAATAACGAAGAGATTTTACTCAGAACGGGATTTGAGGGGCGGGCGATAATAATGAATCTATAGCGAAAAGAGCGAAACAAAACTCATAATAGTATGTAAGAAATTTGATTGGACAGTAATAAAATGGGTCTTGAAACGAAAAAGGAAAATAAATTGAAAGTAGAATGATTTTGTTTTTTTTAATTTGAAACTGTTCAAATATAAAAATGGTAGACTTTAAAACAATTAAACGATAAAGCGTAAATAGATATAAGTCACTCGAATGCGTCAAAAGCACTACGGGCAAAGTCAATATTTTCTTCATCATCAGACATTGGTTCGTATTCTGATTCTTCATCGGATTCTTCCACTGTATCGCTTCTTGGAGTGTAAGCAACTTTCAATTGCTCAGGTGAGACGCTTGCAAGCGAATTTAAATTTAACTGATAAAGCTGGTTACTCAGGTTATCAACCAATGGGTCGATATCTTGAAAAGGGTCGAGCGATTCGAGACCTTCTACGCCTTTTTCAAGTGCTTCAGTGATACCGGCGGCTTTCCAGGCGTTGGCAATAACACTCTTTCCACTCTCCTTTGTCATATCATTGTACAAATCTACCATCCATTGAGCATGTAGCGGTTTGATTCGCGTTAGTTGCAATGGAACGGTGATATCTTGCAACGACTTTCCTTCATCAAGTTGTAGGTTAATCTGATTTGTGTACCAATCATTTTTACTTGTTGATTTTAAACTTGTTTCAAAAGAAAAGCAAAAACTTGACATAAAATATGACTTGAAATTATTGCTTCGTTATTTTCACTCTTTTTCATCCCTAAAACTCTTGCCTAGTTCTTTCCTTCTATTTGTGTCGATTTTAAAGGAATTTTCTTGTTATTTAAACACTTCTTCCTTAACTTATGAAACTAATAAGATCCCCCTGAGAAAAATTTCGGACGTTCCTTTGATGAAAATAATATTTGCAACGAATCCTTCCCTTCAATTCGTCACCCTTTTTTTGCACTTTCGAACGAAAATACTGGTCTACCTTTCCTGTTTCGAAACGCCTATTTCGTTCGACAGACATAAGGATAAGAATTTAAAGGTCTTCACAGAAAAAAAGTGATAGTTTTCGTGTCCTGTATGCCTTGTTGGACAAAAAAAAGGACGATAAAAATTTAAAATTTTCGCGGATCGAAGAAAAATTTCAAATTTTTCGCGGGTATTTAATTTCGCGGATGACACCCAAATCCGCGAAATCCGCGAAATTTAATCCCCGCGAAATTTAATCCCATTAAAGTACATGGAAATGGATCCCGTTAATGTACTAAGCACAAAATAAGAAAAAAAATTGCAAAAAATTAATTATGTGCATAATTAATTAAGTTTCGGTCTTAAAAAGTACAAGATTTCGGTCTAAAATATCTCAAGAACCGTTTTACTAAAATGAATGAAATTTGGTGAGAACACTTTAGGCATAAAGAGCTATGTGCTGAACCAAAAAAATACCAAAATATGGCAGCCACTTCTTTGTATTACATCAAATAAGGAATCCGGGCTTTTTTGACTGCGGCTGGTTACTTATTATTATTTATTACTGAATTACTTATTACTGAGTCATCACAACATGTGATTGAATTTTTGCATTCAATTATAGAGACTGAATCTAATAATGACATTGACAGTACAACAGATGTGACTGACAATAAACTTGAAGTTATGACTACTGAAGTGACATCTCCACCTGGTTTGTGACGACTCCCTTTCTGTTTGAAGTTCTACATATACACAGCCATCCACTTATACATAATTCTGGATTAAAAATTTTCATTTGTGAAAAGTATTTCATATCCTGATGGTGATAAACATAGAAATCAACATTATGATGAAGTTCTTCTGGAATGTCACCCAGGTAAATTATTTTAGACATTTTATTGGTTCACAGGGTTCATAGCACTTTTACAAAAAAGTTTTCCCTGACTTTCCCGGACTTTTAATCACAAAAAAGGTATTATTTTCCCTGACTTTCTCATAAAAATCCCTAATTTTCCCGGACTTTTTTTAGTACCGGGCACAGGGTTATGATGGATGGGCCAAGGCAAAAGCAAGCCCAAATATTGTTACTTAAAATACTGCAATTGAATCTTAAGGGAATGAATATTGGAGATGCAATCAATACTTTTTTTAACTAATTTAAGAATATAAACAGCTGACAAAAAACGATCAGTAAGAATTAAGAATAAAAAGTAAGAAATAAACTAACAACTTCTATGATAAATGAATGAGTGTGGAACAAATAATATGAACAGAACATTAAGGTTTGCTATGCATGAGCGTTTTGAAATGTTTTTTACATACTCCATCACTCTAAAGACATTTTAGACGTGCTATATTTAGAAGAGATTTCCTGTGAGTTTCAAAACCGCTTGTTTCTTACCCCCTTGCTATTTATCATTTAATATCTCTATGTAAGTATGTAATGAAAGTAATATATATCATTATATATAGTCAGAACAAAAGAATATCCACAAAAAGGAAGTAAAAAACACTGTCACGCCTGTTTTGATCTCTTAGATTTTAGTTGGTTGACCGTCTCTCTGAGTTTTTCACATTCATTTGCCTGCTCCTCGCTCTTTCTTTTCAATGCATTTGCCTCAGAAATCATTTGACAACCGTTTTTGTTGTTCTCCGCGTTCCTTACTAACTCGATGAATTTCTTGTCAAGTGCAGAAGAAATATTTGTCAAATTCTCAATTGCCTCTTCCACCTCCTTTATTTCAGCATCAAGAATTTGTTTTGCCATGTCTTTTTTCTCTTGTGATGCTTTCTTCTTCTCATTCTCTAGGTAATTTTTATAACGTTGATATGATGCTCGACAAGACTTTTTCAAAGAATTGGTGATCTCAATGGTGCATGGCTTTATGTTGTGTTTCTGCATGTGGTCTCTAACAAGTCGTTTGTTCTTGATTGTTTCTTCTGACATATTTACGTCAATGATATTTGAATTGACAGAAAACCCTCTCTCTACATCAGCCTGTCCATGACTGAGGGTGAAAACTATGATTGCAATTTGGGCTAACTCGGGGTGCTTTTGAATGTTTAATTTCTTGAAAAAAAACTCGTCTAAACGGTCATCATCTTTAAACTTCATATTTGAATCAACTTTAGCAATGAACTCCTCGTATTGGTCATATGCTTTGTCACCTATGTCTGCATCAATAATTCTTAATTGATGAAGTTGACGTGTCAGATTGTTGAACATCTTCAATAAAGAACTGTTATTATCTGAAAAAATAAGGCTAGGTTGGAAAACTCTTGAAGTTCGCACAATCACAGAGTTGACAGGGCTTTTTTCAGACAGCTTGGATGCAGAAATTGTGACACACTTCTTAACATTGTCCAAAAAACTATTGACAGTCTCAGTATCAATAACATCTTTCCTTTTGAGATCTTTCAACATTGTTTCACAAGTCAGGCCAAGATGAAAGGACTTCAAACTTTTTAAATTTGAGCTTTTGTTCAAATCAATTTTCGTCAAATCTTTTCCCAAACAGATCAAAAGATCTTCTTTGACGATGATTCGGAGCAAGCCTTTAAGGACTTTCGTAAGATCATCGTAAAGAAAAGGCATGAGAGGCTCCTCTGATTGGTATCTTTTAAGGAACGGTTTGAACAGTGATGCGACATGACTGAAAAAAGACAATTTCAGCAGTGTAAGTTCATCAGTCACCGCTGATTTGAGTACCTCGAAACTCTTACATTTGGGCTGTTTGGATTTCGGTAATGACAACCAGTACTTGATAGTTTCTACCATATTGGGCCATATTTCAATAAGTCTGTCAGCAACAGGCTTGTCTTCCACCCATCGAGTACTACAAAAAGCAAGAGGAAACTTTGTGGACTTTGTAATTGATGTATAATCAGCTCTCCTTGCAGGACTGTCATGAAGAATCTGATAGGAAGCTTTTAATAACTTTTTGATTTCCCAGTTAGTCGACTCAAATCCCGCTTTGAAAGCCCCATGAAGAATATGGAGGTTGCAGCTCCCAAAATTTATCATTTCAGGTAGTTGTTCCTTTTCACGAAAACTTACGAGATCACGGTGAAATTTATGGTTAACGGACGGTCCATCCATCGAAATGTGAATTATCTTGGACTGACTAATTGATTCAGTACTGCTAATGAAATGACTAAGTATGTCATTGGCTGTGGTATGACCCATGAAGGATGAGTCCCAATATCTAACTTGTACTCTGTTGACATCCCAATATCTGACGGTTAAATCCATTTGACAGGACTGGGTTACCACATTTAAGGATTCATCGAACCCAACAGAAGTATACTTGGATTTGTTGACATCTTCAATTAACAAATCTCTGAAATAAGGAGCAAGTCCCCAGTTTACCATATATTGCAGCTTTGATGCGCTCAATTACGTTCTTTACAATTTCACTGTCAGGAAACATCACTCTAAATGTTTCATTCATGTCAATGTTCGAATTATATGAATAGCCATTCATTACACAAGTAAGTGCCCATATTATTTCAGAAGAAAGGTTATTGCTTTCCAATACTGATGAAGTCAAGTATAAACCAACAATGTAATTTTATTGAATAATATATTTCGAAACACTAGGTTCCATCATCAGATTCTTTCTAAAATTAAAATAAAAAAACAGTTTAAAAACAGTAAAAACAGTAAAAACATTATGTACAAAGGTTAAGCTAACTTCGTTGTCAACATCTATCTACAACCTAATTACTAATTCGTGTTGTTTATATTCGTCTCTCGTGTTGATTGACGGTTTCAACTCCCTGATGTATAAAGCTTCCAAAATCATTAAATGGCTCATTGATCTCGATGATGACGCTAAGATCGTTACGTCATCGAAAGTGGGGTTGTTGTTACATCTCTTCATATGACGTGCTACCGGTTTTGACGCGTTCAAATGTTCCTTAAAACGGGTGATAAGATGTCGGCTCGTTTGTCCGACATAACACGACTCACATCGCGAACAATTGAATTTGTACACCACTCGACTTTTAAGGTCCTTTTCTACTTGCGTTTTCAATGATGGTAATAAATTTCTAACTTTTTTTGTTGTAAAAACAACTTTGCATGGCGCAGTTATTTTCTTCAACGAATGTTCAAACTTGTCAGAAACTCGGCCACGGTACTGAATGAATAGTAGTTTGACTTCTTTCTTTTCCTCATCCGGATCTGGTTCTTTGTCTTGTTTGCCCAAAATGGATGTCAAACAATTTTTAATGATTGGGTTGTAGAAGCGTGGTGGATATTGGTTGTTTTCAAGAATTCCCTTTGCTTTCTCCAGACTTTCGTGGACTCCTTTCCATGTGCTACAGGCTCGTACAATTCGATGCACCATCCCTGAGACCACTGACCGCTTGTACCGTTCCGGCGCCAATGCATGGAAGTTCATAGTTAGACCCGTGTCTGTTGGTTTTGTATACCAGGTAGAAGACAATTTACCTGCGTATTATAAGATTTATCTGAGCAAAATTCTTCCATCGCACTGTGGCCTCGTCCAATTTCTCTGAACGCCATCACTGAACGCATATTTACATCCAAAGGCTTCCTACCCCTGTTATCAGATGGCACCTCCTTTGAAGTTGCAAAGCTTTTTTTCCACTCACAACTAGCACATGATATCAGGAAATAGTGACAAAAGCCTCTGTTCTGAGATATGTCATGATTGAATTCAATATCATTAGCACATACGGGACAGCTTCCAATTTCTAGGATCATGTCTCGTAAAATGTTTGTATTGAAAAGTATGTAACATTCCTTGTTGTTAGCTTCTTCATCAGCAAAACTATCATCTTCATTCTCATCAACATTTATACTGTTTAAGTCTATACTTAACTTCCTAGCAGAAGCTGACTTGAAATTAACATTGAAGGAACTAGTCGATGCTGCAGAGCTGGTCTCGATGTTTGTTGTTCTTCTTCTGCTGCTGCTGCTGCAGGGATGGGTGTGCTTGTAGTTATTAAAATAACTTTTTTAGTGTGCTGATTTCCTTGAAATTTACGTTTCTGTGATTTACTTTTCCTTCTTCTATCAGATGAACCCATGGCAAACACAGAACAAGTTAAAACTGAGAAAAAACTTTGTGCTAACTGATCTGAGAGAAGGAGCTATGAATTTGATGTTTCTGTGTATAACTAAAAGTTCCGTGGAGCTCAGATAAAGCATAGTAGATATATATTGCTTTTTGACTAGATTTCCGCTTTCCAATGCTTTTAAATTTGCTCCAAATCAAGGGCATACAGCGGTTGCTAGGGCCGTTGCTAAGGACTGAAAATTGAGTATACCTCATTAAAATCGAAATTTGAGGCATTTCCTGACTCTTTCAGGCAATATAATTGACAAATTCGAATTCAACAGTAATTTTTCGACAAAAACAAAGTGTTTTTCAAAAATCAAAAAATTTAAGAATTTTTATTGGGGAACCTTAATTTATTGAGGAATGAACATTTCTGGACATATAAACACTAATGATAAAAAATATTGTAAATATGTAAGGGTCAATCGGTATTAAACAACATCACACATCTAACACGGTGGCAAAGACGTAAATTATTGAATTTCTGCAATCGTGTATTTGATCTACATGTACAAAAGTTATTATCCTTCTTCGCTCCCATCGTCATTATCATCATCGTCGTTTTCTCGTGGCCATGTCTTCATGTCGTCTAATTATCATCATCGTCGTCCATAACCATAAACAAAATGCTAAATAAAAAATATGATCCAATTAAATTATAAGAATGGAAACTGTTATGATAGTTATCATGACTTTTAACTTACCTTTTAATGGAAGGAATTGAAACACGTGATGGAAAGTTAACTTTTGATTTTAAGTGAAGTGTTCTTCAACTGTTTCGATTTAGTCAAACATAAACACAAACTGAAAGTGTAGAAAGACTAAAAAAGTAGATATATTATTAATGTTATGTTACTATATAGAATACTATATTTAGATCTAACTTATCTAAACTGTTTCGTTTTTACCTAAAACTCCAAGAAAAATGATAGAAATACTCAAACTAGCAATTTGAAAACATCTGTCTGAATAATAATAAGAGTTAATGAGAAGGAAATGAGAATGAACCAATCATTGACAATAACATTTATTCTTATAACAATACTAAATCAAAAACAAAAACTAAAACTAACTGAAAAACTAAAATAAACTAAAATAAACTTTAATATACAGTAACATACTGTAAAATTCCGATCCGGGGCTTATGTAAATTAAAACATAGTTTTTGACGTGCTTCTTACAGACAACAGCTTATAAATGTTAAGATAAAATTGTAAGGAGGCCTTACATTGTAAACTTAAAATCAATTTTTGCGGAATTTTACAGTATCGGTATGAAACTATCATACAACTTACGAAAATTCATTAGTTTTCCAGTGTGTTAGTATATAGTAAAATTGTAATTTGCTTTTTTGTCACTGTAATAACTTATACTATATTTATAGAAAATTCTCATTAGAAACATCTCAGCTTTCAACTAAATGTAAATGTTGCCAATGCATTTAGAGATGTTTACCTAAATGCATAGACAACTGAGTTTGTCGCTGTGATATTTATAACTGTATCATGGCGAATGGCAGGAGGACTGTTACGGTTTCGCGGCCTCCAAACGAAACCATCGCAGTCTCTCCTACCGTTCCGCTTCCAAACTTTGAAAGCTTTCAACGATTTAGGCCCGGGGTGGCTCCTCCTATATCGGAGAAAATCTTGTCTCGTATCTACAAAGAAATTGGTTGAATATTAACTATCAATGAACAAAATTGAAACGTAGAAAGATAAAAAAAAATAAGGAAGAACATTAAAACATACAGTTTTGTGGGTGATCCAGATTATCTACAAAGAGAAAAAAACACAAATATTACAAAGAAAAGTAACTACTAATTTATTGTTGAGAAAACATGAATGCATTAGATACTTACTTATTCTCTCAGGAGCTTGCACTTGTACCACTGAAAGATAAGACGGGAGAGTTAATGTCAATGAAACTGGTAATGAAACCTCTAGTACGTGTTTATAGATAAGAAACATACATTAAAAAATGATAAAACTTACAATTAACATTTTGTTCTTCCACTATAAAAAAAGGCGTCATTATTCAAAAGACAAACCAATAACAGCCATAGTATAAGCATAGTTAAAATATACTTACTTTGCGGCTGCACTTGTACCACTGAAAGGAAAGACTCAATATAAAGACTCAAAATAAAGACTCAAAATATAACAAATACCTTAACCGTATTTAATTTCGCGCTGGAGTATTTTTCGCGCGGACTTAAATTCGCGCGTTTTAAATTCGCGCACCAAATTTTGATATATTCGCGCGGACTTAAATTCGCGCACCCTGAATTTTGATACACAAACCAAAGAAATTAAAAAATACAATGATTAAACGAAATAAAACATTTGTTAAGCAAAACAAGTAAACAATGTACATTATCTAGTCTCGAATATCCTTTAATCTTTATGATTCAACAAAACAGATCTGTTCATAGTACAAGTCTTGGAACAAAATACTCTTTCAAACATAATTGGGTACATTTTAAAGAAATGGATCCTCTTGTTTTTCTTCACTTGGTTTCTCAAGAAAATCGATTAAACCGGACCTTTTCCAACCATTTTTAACAATATTTTTGTCATCATTTAACATGAAGTCATAAAAAGAAATAACCCATTTGGCATGTAACGGCTTCAAAATACTTAACTTCAATTCTACTTTTACGTTCTCAGGTGCAACACCTTTCTGGAGTTGTTCCGTGACTTTACTTGTAAACCAATCATGGGTACTTTTGCGTAAATGAGCCTTACAACTTCTGTTGACACTGAGGTCAAGAGGCTGAAAGATATTTGTCATGTTATTAGGTACCGCGACCATTTTTCCATGGCTATCATTCACCAATTTTTTGACATCATCTGTCCAATGACCCTTGAAAACATCTGCTATCAACAACCATTCCTGGTTATTTCGAAGATTCAGATTCTTCCTAGCGTTGATAACATATGGAATTAAAACTTCATTAATTTGCTCTTTACATTTTTCTTCATTCGACCAGTGGTTGGGGGATTGCGTTACATTAAAGCCCTGTGGAAACTCAACTTTTGGGTGACATCTTTTAGTTTTTCCTTGGTATATGAGCTGCATTGGCAAAAAGTCACCTTTCATTGTGACAGCGAAAGTTCCAGTTATTTGGTGATAATCACCACTATTAGTAACTGCAACAGTTTTTACTCCTTTCTCTGCAAGAGTATAGTTTGATACCAAAAAGAAGGGCAGCGGAGTTTGATCGATGTTAATTATAAGTTCAGCTGGAATATTATACGCCGACACAGCATCGTTTACAGCCTTAAAAAAAATAAAACCGATTTCTTTAATTAAACCAGGCGAAACAGGTTGCTTTGTTGTCGTACTTTTTCTTTTAACACTCCCTAATCGGCGATGAATCGATTGTGCCCAAGTTTCATTAAGTTCAAGGCTCCCTCCGTTTTCTTTTAGCAAAGTTCTATCATTTGCAATAACTAAACCTTTAGCGATGGATATTGTCATGTCCCACGTAACTCCAGTGCCAGATGCTCTCATGCTCTTGATCATTTTCATAACTTTCTCGTCGATTTCTTCTGGTAAAAGGGGTTTAGCTCCACGTCTTTTTTTAGGAAGTGAATTAAGGTCATCTTGGGAACAGTCTTGCTTTTTGACGTCAAGGGATTTTATCATACCTCTAATTGTTGATTCTGGAATGTTATACTTCCTTGATGCTGGTCTTACACCATTGATAACAGCCCACTTAGCAACTTCAAGACGTTTGAACTCATCGTAATCACCGTATTTCTGTCTCTTAGCACCAGATGGTTTGCTGTGGTTTTCTTTACTCGACGAAGCGATAGCTACTTCAACACATTCAGCCTAAAACAAAAAAAATTAGAGCAATGATTTATTTCATTTCAACAAGCAAATGAAAACTAAAAAATTCAAACTTTTGTCATATAAACATACCTCTCTAGCTGTTAAAGTACTTTCTGCTGCAGCTATCCCAAGATCAGTTTTTGGCACTTTCTCAAAATACTTAAACAACGACATGATCTAGCTTTTATTACTACACAGTGTGTAATCAAAGCCTTGTTTAAAGCTTTGACCTGAACGAAGAGTGATTTTTAAATTTACGTTCAAATTCGTAAACTCGTAGTTATAATATACCCTTCTACACATTAGTTTATTTTTATCTTTACAAGCAAGGTCAAAATAGCAACGAGCCTCAGCGTAGAAGAGTGCTATCACATGTATAATTTCAAGTACCATAGAAATATATTTTTATACAAGTACCATGACGCCACTTTTGAAAATAGTTGAAAAAAGGTACCAAAGAATAAAAGAAATGAAAAGGAAAGAAATGAAAAGGAAAGAATACTTACGTCATTAGAAACATAATTAGATACTCAATAGGATATTGTTTTTCGTGTTATAGTTTAGTCCAGAAATAAATCGGTTATTTTGAAATCACGATGAATGAAGCATATGAAGTAGAGGCAGAGTGTAAGATATGTGGCGATTTTACAAAATATAAATGTCTTAGGTGTAAAGATTTTGCTTGCAACAAATCACTTAATTGTTCAGTATTTGCTTCTGAATCATATCCTGGGTGGAAAGCAGGAGAATTTGTCGCCCTTTGTAAACCCTGTGATATCTTAGAATTCGAACATTCCGACAAAGAAGAGTTAAGTCCAGATGATGAAATCCTAACACAAACAACTGACGATGAATCAAAAAACGTTTTCGAAATGGATTGCGCCTCCAGAGGATATCATGTGTACAGAAAGAATTGGAATCCAAAAGTAGGTGAAAAACTAGAAGTACGATTTGAAGATAAAAATGTATACGACCCATATGCAATGGCACTAGAAGCAACAAGCAAGTCGACATTGACCAAAGTGAAAATCGTGGGACATCTTCCACGAGAAATCTCACGGTTTTGTAAATTCTTTAGTGATTATGGAGGGGAATTGTCAGCTGTTGTAAAATCATCAAATTATAGAAGATCGCCTATACCGCAAGGGGGCTTGGAAATCCAAATTAGGCTTCGTGTAGCTCAAGGATCAAGCAGTGACGAAGTGTTTCAAAAGATGAAAACATTTCTGTATGAATTTTATATGGAACCTGACAAAATCTCCGTTATTGATAATAAAAATGATGACGATTTTTAATGTTTTATGAGAAAATAAACTAACCAGCCGAGTACTTGTATTTCAATATCATTTCATTTTTGTTAAAGTTTCTTATGGTTTATACATTAATATCATAAAGTGTTTTATCTTTTTCATGAACCTATTTTCCTTTGCTATCTCTGTTATTTTCATTCAAAAAAAGTTGCGCTTCAAAATAAGTGACAAATAACACTTATAAGAGGAAATGAGAAGAAAACGAATTTTTCGGTATAAATCGTCTGAGACCTTTTCGCGCGGATTAATTTTCGCGCAGTACTTAAATTCGCGCACCATTAAGGTGCGCGAAAAATAGTACAGCGCGAATTTAAATACGGTTAAGGTAGTAGAAAAGGATTATCAAACCATCATTACCGGCCACATCTGGTTCTATAAAATGAAAAGTAATCTAAGTCAAATTCAGTATTTTTGCATAGTGATAATCCAAGCATAGTTAAGAAGTAGAATATTACCTTCAGTAATCATTTCCTCTAATTCTGAAACAAAATAGATATTAATTAAATAAAGTAAATTAAACTTAAGAGTAAAGAATTGGAAATTCGAAAAAAATGTTAAAATTACCCCTACTAAAGAAAGAAAAAAACACATTTTTTGAGTGTAACACAACAATATCATATCATAATATCAACTGTAAGAAAGGTCTGTAAAATCTAGTTACGCAAAAATAAGTTGTCGAAAATATTTCCTTCGTTATTGTTTTCAGTGTCCGATGATTTTTCAGCTTGAATTCTCCTTTTTACATTTCTTCTGGCTATGGTATATTGTTTCTTAATATTTAAGACTTGCGGATTTATTCTTACTGATGGTTCATGCTTTAGTAATAAAATACCAAGTTCATCAACAAACTCGGCGTCTTTCTTCAGATCTACATTTTGGCAAAGTGGAGCTAATTTGATTAGCGAGGAGGACGCTTCAGACGGTGTTTGTGAGCTACTAGTGCCAGGGGTTTCAGCTTGTTCCTCTTCGTTCGTTTGTTTGTTTGTTTCGTTTGTTGCTTCACTTTCGCTTTCTGACTCCTCTTCGTGATGGATCTCGTCGCCTTCACAGTCTAATAGCGCGTCTCCTTCATCAACAGGAGTGGTACCTTCCAATTGTTTCTTTCTACGAACTCCTTTTGGCGGTGTGATCAATTGGACAAGGTCTTTGATTTTCGTTGGACTTTTTGTTTTCATCAACTCACTACGGAACTTTTTCAGATCTTCACCGACCATTGACATAATACTTTCTCTTACTAGATAGTCTTCACTACCGTCAAGAGCTGAGGTAAGCCAAAGTGCCTTGTAGCTTGCTCGAAAATCGACGTCAAGGTTTTTCACACTTTCTACTAACATCCTCATCATGTCGTCTCGCGATGGCTGGGGTATTTTCTTTGGGTCATCCTCTAATTGTTTCATCATCAACTCTTGTTCCAACTGCCGGTATTTACTTTTCAACGGAGCATACATATCAGTGTCATTTATTTGAATGTCTCCCGTCACACCACCGCCGATTCCAACGTAAATGTAGCCTCTCTTAAGTAAAGCTGCTTTCACTTCTGGCATGAGGTGAACACTGTAATCGTCGAACACATAAATACAAAAATCTTTCTGGGTAAACATGTTGTATCTGTTGGGTAAGTTTGAAATAGTCGCCAACATTTGCTCTAGGCGGTAGGATCCTTTCGGCGCCCAGTGATACTTTATTCCTTTAGGAGGGTTGACTTTGGTCCGCGTGCCTTTTCCTTTAAACACAAATTCTGGCTTCACATTAATCTTAGGGTCACTACGAATTTGTGTAAAGGCTGTGATTCGTTCACGGGAGAGAGAGTAGTTCTCTTTAACGTAAGTTTCCATCCCTTTAACGTTGAGCGTTTTCTGAGTGCTACTTTCATTTCTATGCAAAGGCATCTGATCACCGTTGATGATTGGAGGGTCGACACCAAAATTGTCAATAAAGAACTTGCGAACTCTCCAAATATTTTTGATGTATTCCGAAATTTGCTCTTTTCTATCCTCTTGTTTTATTTGATAGCGTTTGTTCGGTTTTTTCAGACTAACATTATACTCATTCATCCATCCTTTAACCCATTTATTTGAGAAACGAAGCTTGGGCTGCTGCCTTTTGATTTTCTCTGGTTGCTGTTCAAGCCAATGATCATATAGGAACATTGCCTGTGCTTTAAATAAGGAACGAGGTAAACGAGCTTTCAAAGATCCGCGAACGTCTATGAACCAGTCGTAAAGTGCTTCTCTTACTGGTGGAGCTACGACGTTCCTCCCTCCTCCTGGCTGTCGATATTTCTTTTTACTGACAGGCTCGGGTACATCATTTTCCGTTTTCCAAGCATGATCGAGACAACGTTTACCAAGTTTTAATGCCCTTGTGAGTTCTGGGTCGTTGTGTCTGAGTTCTTTTAAATCTGGATAAAAGTCACGAACTGCACGTGCCAAGAAACCCTCCCTTGGTTGACGATCGGCATGCTTCTTAGTTTTATCGTTCCAGTTAACCATTTTACTCAACTCAGCACTTTTAGCGTCGTATTCTTTCTTATATTTCTTACAAAGTTCTCCAAGCGCAGCTTTCTCTTCCAATGTATACTTGTCTTTTTCTCCTCTTTTAAATTGTCTCGTCATTTTTGTACTAACTTGTTTGTCTCTTAAAAGAAAAGTTTCAAAAGTACTGCATATTCATATACTGTATACGATGTACCAATTTTTCATGTCTTTAAAAACATTCGATTTAGGAATGTAAACATTCGAAAAAGATGACAATACATGCCAATTTCAAAACAGTGGGCAATTTCAAAATAACGTCAGTTACAGCGCAATCGTTTATTAGGCACCTGAGAGTAAATATAAAGTAAAATGATTTTTTTATGTCAATAATTTATTGAAAACAAAATTTTAGTCTTCTTTATAAAGATGCACTGACTTTTGGTTCACGAATTGTCTATGAAAGTTTTTTCATACACAACTCATGGTAACAGGAGTACACGGCGAGAACGGCGAGTCAATGGGTCTTGTACTCCACCTAAAAAAATAAAACAGAATACACAAAGAAATTTTTGGTAAAACATTACACATTACAGTTGAGCCACAAAACAGTATTTCCTACATAAATATTGTGGTAATACAAAACAGTGACTTTAAAACAACTGTAAAAATCAATACATAAAAATAACACTAATGTACAACATTATTATATTTTATTTTATATTATACTTTACTGTAAACAAATCAAAACATACAAACTTAGGAACTTACTGCAACACTTGTGGGAAAACCACGTTTTGTGTGTACAGCTTCCCATTAACGTAACATTGCTTACCAGTCGCAGCAATTTTGATTTTTACATTATCAAAGGCTTTCGCCCTGGAGCAAGCGACATAAAGCTGGCCATGTGAAAAACACGGCCTCTGCAAAAACAAACCAATTTTTTCAAATGTTTGACCTTGACTCTTATTGATAGTAAAAGAGTAGGCCAAACGAATTGGAAGTTGTCTGCGTTTCAAAGTAAACGGCATACCTGAATCAGAAGGTGCCAGTTCCAATCTAGGTATAAAAATTATTTCACCTACAGCTGAACCAGTAAGGACTTCAGCTTTTATTAAATTACGTGACAGTTCCCGAGCAATCAAGCGTGTCCCATTGCAGAGACCCTTCTTGATGTTAAGGTTCCTCAACAACATAATTATTGCCCCAACTTTAAGCCTCAAGCAATGTGGAGGCATACCCGACGGTGTGATACTATTCAGAAAATCAATAGGATAATTCTGCCGTTCATTTTCATCATCACATACAACCTCATCGGCGCTGTAGTAACAGACTGCATCTCCAGGCAATCTATCCAACACCTCATTATTAATGATTAAGGATTGATCATTGGTAGGTGTCAGAATGGCAGTCGTGTCATACTGGTGAGGTTCCAACGCATCATACATTACCGAAATAAGGGATGTGTTTTCCGAAACAACACAACACTCGGGAATTACAATCGCACCTTTAGCAGGTTCGTCCTGTTTGGTTGGTAGTTGCCCATTTCCCAGCTGTAATAACCACTCACAAAATTGTTGTTCATCAGGCCTGGCTCTCATGTTTTGAGTTAATGAGAACTTTGACACTGAAGCCCACAAAGCAGAACTGGTTAAACAAACCTCAATAACATCAGTTGGTTTTGCCTTCTTTACGACTGGCAAACACTGACGGAAATCTCCTCCCCACAAAAATACCTTTCCGCCAAAAGGCACATTGCTGTCGCAGATATCTCGAAGTAATCTATCAACAGCATAAAAAATGTGAGTGGAACCCATTGTTGCCTCATCAATGAGAAACAGGTCCACACTGCGTAAGTATTCACCGTGTGTGGATGTTGGTGTTACGTTACATACGCTGCTTTCTAAAACAGGAACAGGTAAACGAAATAATGAATGCAGTGTACGGCCACCAGAAATTAAAGTGGCTGCAATTCCAGTAAACGCAGCAGTTGCAACCGTCAAACCTCTGGCTTTAGCGGCTGCAATGATATAGTTATATGTAAATGTTTTACCTGTCCCAGCTGGTCCATCTAGATAAAACAGTGTATCAGGTTGTTAGTATAGTCATATTAGGGTTCAACCGGGAAAAAAATCATAACTTAACAAGTTTGGTACCAAAAGAAGCACAATTTTATGTAGATTAACATATCCAAAATCCTCTTTGAATGGTTTTGGGCAAATCTTTTTAGAGAATTTATAGTAAAAGGGGGTTTTTCTGTTTTTTTTCGTCAAAATCGCATTTTTCAAATTTTTTCAATTTTTTAATGACTTGATTTAGATGTGAACCAGAAATGCTATGACCCTAAAATTTGGTATGGATGTTCCTTCCAATATGAAGTTTAAAAAAAAATTAGAAAAAAAATTTTTTTTGCTGACATCATCAAAATTTGAGAAATTCATTCAAAAATACCTTGAAAAAAGCTAAATACAAGGCAAATATATATCCATAAAATACATAACCACAAAACTATGCAAGTGAAAACATATTGTCTAGAAAGAAATGTCTAGACATATATAAGGTTAAAAATAGAAAATAATTCAACTGTAGTGTAGCATTGGTTAATAAATATTAACTTAAACATCAAAAATATCAAATATATTTCTTTGTTCTTCATCACTTTGGACACTGTCCTCGTCTGATGAAACTTCTTGCTGGACAGAATTTTCGCATTCAACTCCATTGCAGTTCCCGCAAGCAGAAACACATGGGAGTCCGTGTCGCTTGCAGCTGCAAACATTGGTATTGCAGGGGCTTTTCTTGGAGATGCTACAGTTGCAACGTATAAAGCGAAGGATGTCGTCAGGTGCTGCGTTCAAGTCTGTCATGATAGGCTCGTAACTTCCATTTGATAATTTCCAACCCCAATCAAGGGGATTTAGTTCAACGCCCATCAGTGTTTTCCATTCAATGACTTGCAGATGGATTCGCAGAAAGTGATACTTTGCAGCATTTTTAGTAGGGGCAAGAGATTGCGGTTTAATTTTTGTTTTTGATGTCGCTGCAGCTTTTGTAAATTGGTGATACCTTAAATCTTCCATCGACCAATTGTCTTTTCCACCATAACTATTAATCATATAACATAGCAATTACTGACATTTTTAAAACATGATTTATAAAAAAATATGCACAAAGCTTTCTGTACGTCTTACAAGTGCATAATTTGAGTGTTTTAATCTAACTGCAACTTTATATTGTAAAAACATTTTTACCTCAACATTAACATTCGAAGTCCTTTTTGTTCTACTTCTTCTGCTGTCGCGGTCTCATCCTCAAACACCTCGGCATATTTTTGAAACATGCTCTTCGTCTTGAACTTTGTCAGAAAGCCCATTTTGCCTGATATAAGAGTCAAAAGTGATAATAATTTGTTAAACATGTTAATTTCAAACAAAGTCATTAAAAAGTCTCAATATCATTAAGCATTAAAAAAATGAAATCATGTTTACCCTGTCCGTATAATGCAGAGGTGGTATCACATCCTGACCAGGCATGAATGAATAAGATATGACTAGTAATGACATCTCCAGCTGAGATAACCAGATCTTCGATTTTCCACACTTGCTTTGCCTCTTTGTTGCTTGGGACGTCTGAGAGCATGTAGAGGTTCATACCATTTTTCCAATGAAACATCAATAGAACCAAGACATCAGTGTCAGCTGCCACGACAACCACATCTTTGTTGGCATCTTCTGCATACTCAAGTGCAGCTGAAACAATTTGTGTGTCCGCATCTCCCAAACTGTTACGAACATCGTGACCTTCTCTTCTCAACTCATTTGATAGAAATGATATAAATTGTGATTTATTTTGGTCATTCTTTAAGAAAACCTCTTGGTTGAATGTTGGAATCATATCCAGGTCTTCCAAATTCACAAATGCGCTCGTCTTGCCAGTTCTTCGTTTGTGTTCGTGATCTTTAACGTAGGGACCATTATCATATCCATCAAAGACAATACACGATCGACCATACTTCATTCTGACATACTTTGTATATTGCTCCAAAATCGATCGGTATGAGCGATCTTTTATCCACTTAACTTTATGTAGTAAAGCACCTCCATCAAGAACATGAAGTGATTGATCCAAGTTGTAGGTTGACACCGTTGTCCCTTTCTTCAAAGCTTGCCCAAGTTTTGCTTTGCTTGATTTTCGCATCATTGAATCCTGGAACAATGAAGTCGGAACGGCCGTGAGCTCGTACTGGAAATAGCTGCGTATGTCTTCTTCTCTTTCGATAAGTACAAGAAGCCTGGAGAATAAAAGTAGTGGGTCAACATGTACTTTCTCCTTGTCAATTTTAATTCCAACTTGAAGTGATTCCAACGTTTTGATTCGATCTTTCTTCTTGAGTGTTGCCTCTGAATAGGAAACTCCAGTTAATTGCTTCTGTATTGCTTCACCTACCGCTTCTGCATCATCACAATTGATTCCATCTGCTTCTGTTGATGTTACTCCTATTGCGATACTTCTTAGTAGAGGATTGCTTTCATCAAACGGGTTGTGGCTTTCAAACCATGTACAAACCTTCTCCAGGTCATCATTGTCGCGTTTCATACGGCTTTTCCCTAGTTCCACATGTTGATTGCTTGTCTTGTGTGTGTTTCCAGTTAATGTAGTCATTGCATCATGCATTGAAGCACAAACATGCATAGTGTGTACCCAGGTTAAGACAACACTGTCGGTCATTCCTCGTCCGTGTGTTAACCCACCACGTGTCTTGAGCGAGCGCATTAATACTTGTTCGATAGATAGGTCAGTCCAGATTCCGTTCCAATAACGATCACTTCGTCGCACGACATGGTACCCGTTGTGTGTAAAATGCGCATGCAAATCAGGAAATGTCGATGGTAGGTTATGCATCATTTGTAGATAAAGCCTGGCACTCTTTGCGTAGTTGATGTGACCTGTTGCAGCAAATAAATTCAGCATTTGTAAAGTAGCGGCTAGATGATTTTGCCAGTTACCAGTTCTTTCTGCAGCAATTAATAGCTTGACGATGTCAATACAACGAATGTATTGTATCCATAGCTTCGATGTGCGGGACACAGAACCAATACTTTCCATTTTATTTTCCATACCAGTGGTTAACTTTTTCAATCCTTTGCATTCTTTAAAAAAGTTGCCTGTTAGTTGCGTGTCATTGGTTGTAATATCTTCGTAGGCAGATTTCATCTCTTGTATATCACTCTCTGATAGAATTTCTTCTTCTAGAAGGATTTTGATAATTTTCGATCGAAGAGCACTTTGGAAGATGAAATGACCTCTCAGTGCTCTTGCAATGGCCTTCCCTGTCATCATGTGATTGACTGCATTTTCACCATTAATCAATTGCAAGCATTCTGAAATACCGGATCCCTTCATTGCACTACCAATACTACCCAAATAGCTCATCAGGGTGTGGAACCCACCAAGGCGACAAAGAATCTTCAGAGACTTTTCAGTTGATATTTCTACTGCTTTTAACCACAACGGCTGATCAAACGTGATGCATGGTGTACCAGTGCCAGCTTTCTTTGATTGGTCAATTACAAATAAGAGTGTGGAGTAAATGCAAGTAGGATCACTAGGGCTGAGATTGATTATTGGAAGAAGAGTTACTTCAGATTTTCCAGGATAGGATCCTTTGCGATATGTCTGCATAAATCCAGACCAATTAGGTCGTGTCACATCAGAAAACGAAAAGGCCATTTCCCAAAGTAGATCAACGTTTTTCTCTAGAGTCATGCGTAGATCGAATTTCAGCTCTTTAACATCACAAAATACTTTTTTCGACAGTATATCATAATTAACTTTGATATATTGTTCTATGGGTATGCCTTTATTTGCAGTGACAGATGCTACTTTCTGTAAATCAAGGCGTTTAATTGATTTTTCGTTGCGTTTAAGACCATTTTCGTTGGTTGAAACTTGGATGATTCCCATTCCATGGAATGTGTTTTTACCATCTAGAGTGCAAATGTTATGATCGACGTTGTCTGCAGCGTGTTGCGAAAATGTTCCTGGTGGTAAAATTACACTAGATGTGGTTGAATCGTCTGTAGTCATTGCAGATTGTTTAAATCGGTTGACTTCAGTGTAGGTGCTGGAGAATCCTAGTTGATAAAGCTCATCGAGAAGCCATTTTGATCCGAAGACGTGATCCAATTCAACAGCCAAACCAAACGGTATAGGCATTAGAGATGATTTAGGTTTTGCTGCTTGTACAATAATTTGACCAATACTGTTCTGCTTTAGATTTGACTTGATCAACACTTGGAGGAATGTCTTCAGAAGATTGGGTACACATTCGTTTGATATATCAGAAATATCTGTTGTTTTTGGATACTCCGAGGTGTCATATTTCGTTTCTCGTATTTCAGCCATAATAACCTTAGCAGCAGTGGTAACTATACGTTCAGCATCTTTTTCTTTATCTTTTCTCCTTTCTTCTTTCCACATTTCATTAAGAAAGAAATCTGCCATGCCTTGGAAACACGCAACATTTTGTTTTCCATCAACTTCTGTGAAGTGCAGTTTACTTCCATACCTCTCTTGAAGTTTCTGTTTCAATCTTTTGATGCTATACACGTTATCATCGCCTGCAAAGGTTGTCATTTTGTCATGTAATTCTCTTAATGTATGGAGTTCTGCATCTGAATCAACTTCTAGCCATATGCAAAGCATTTCAAACCAATGAAACATACCCTCGTCTCTAGGGCGGCCTCTTTCTCCTCCCTCTGGATCTGATGACTTCTTGTCTGTCATGAATCTCTGAAGACATGATTTATGGTATCGTCCTTCGTCTGCAACAAGATCGGAACAACAACTCAACCTATTTTGCACTTCCTGGCTCCAGTTATCGTTTCTCCGCTTGCACTTTTCTATCAAATTTCTGTGGAAATCTAATAAGGTTACCAAGTGGATTGTGTTTCGATCAGGATGCTTTGTATCTGCTGTAGAGCTTTTTCCACAAAGAAAACACTGTTGCATGAAATCAAAAGATCCACTGCTTGAGCGTAAAAGTTTACGACGAGGCTCATCTTGGATTGTGGTTTCTTGGCTTCTCCTTCTTTTGTCGGTGAAATCTCTTCGACATGATTTGTGAACCAATATAGGTTTTGCTGATTGGACATCGCTTTCTAGTCGCTCTTTTAAGTTTTCGTTTTGTCGAAATTCACAGAAATTCAATAGGGACTGAATTCCTTTATCTCCAACACAAATCTTTGGATTTTCTATCGTGAATCCCACGAGGCAAATGATGCACCTCTCAAGACTTCTTTCCTCTCCCATCACCTTAAAAACAATAATATTATCATTGTAACCCTTGATAACCCTTGTATATAATATCTACACCCCTACCACTATATACTCGCCCTAAATACTTCTCGGAAAGGTAAAATTAAGAACTGATTGTCGTTCAAAGAATACAGTTATAGAAACAAAATAGAAAACAAAAAATACCAATTTCAGAACAGCTCCAAATCAACTGTCAACAGTCTCAACGCTTGAAATTCATATTCAACCACTCCATTTTTTAGTATTTTTTATATAATTGTTCTAATTATTTATAATTGTTTTGCTTCTAAATGAAAAATATAAAAAGAATGACAAATTACAAATAACTACGATCATATTAACACCTCAAGCCAGAATGAATGACAAAAATATTGAAAAAATCTTTAAATTTTGATGAAAATTTTGATGACATCAACAAAAAAAAATTTTTTTCTAATTTTTTTTTAAACTTCATATTGGAAGGAACATCCATACCAAATCTTAGGGTCACAGCATTTCTGGTTCACATCTAAATCAAGTCATTAAAAAATTGAAAAAATTTGAAAAATGCGATTTTGACGAAAAAAAACAGAAAAACCCCCTTTTACTATAAATTCTCTAAAAAAATTTGCCCAAAACCATTCAAAGAGGATTTTGGATATGTTAATCTACATAAAATTGTGCTTCTTTTGGTACCAAACTTGTTAAGTTACGATTTTTTTCCCGGTTCACCATTTTTTAGGGCTTTTATGACTATACTATGTACCAAACCATTATGCACATTAAAAACAGCAGATAATATTGCATCTGCCACAGCTACTTGCTGGTCATTTAGCAGAGGCCTTACCTGATGTGCTTGCTCAATGAAAGCATTCACATCAACCTCTTCTTCGTCAACCTGCTCGATCAACTCAGGAAGGTTAAAAAGTGTTAAAGACATATCAAATTGTTTTAGGACATTATCAATATATCCCAAAACTCTTTGTTCAGCTTGTTCAACAGGTAGTGTTCGTGTGTAGTCCTCACACAAATGGCCTTTGAACGCATCCCACCACAATTGGAGAGGATTCGATGGCTCACAGTGGGTCAAAATAGTTACAAACAGTTGCCTCAATTGCTGTGGCATTTGAAAAGTCGATGCTTCTTCCAATGTATTATGCCATTCTTCATCATCTTGAAGAAGACCTCTGGCTATACACGCTTCACGGAATGTATCAAAAATCGTGTCATTGAACGTACGCAAATACTCGAATGATGTTGCACCAGGAACATGCAGTAATAAAACACGCAATGATCGGTTTATGTGTTAATGCTCTCTTTTTCCATATCTTGTTTTTGTCATTAAAAACGTAATGATATGGAATGTTGGAGTATAAATATTGACGGGCATCAGGATCTTCCACACTAAGTTTGAACCAAGCTGTTAAATGAGTATCCTTTAAAGCAGCCCTTTCAACAGTTGCCTCCTCATCTCCAAGTCTAAAAAAAACCTGTTGAAGATTACGTAAATGAACAGCTAACCTTTTTATGCCATGCGACATTTCATGCATGGAGAACTCAAATATTCCCCACAAAGCTTCAGGTGCACTAACGTATCGAGCATCTAAATAGGTTTTGATTTCATCATATTGCAATTGTTCATTAATTTCAACATGTGCTCTGTCATGACCTTTATACACATATTTAAACAAATATTTAACGCTTTTAATTGAAGTGCAAGCCTCCAAGTTTATATGTGCGTTATAATTCTTTGACAACCACGGACAGTATGGAACCACCCAACGATTATCTAAATCAACATTTTTAACCCTCACAGTACGACCGTCTTCTCTCCTGCGATAGGTTGGATACCCATTATCTGGGTTTCATTGCAGAATTGCTTGGGAAAATTCTTGGTACAGTTACCATCATCTCCCATACAGACTGCATTAACGTTGTTATTTCCACAGGGCCCATGTATCATGCACGTTTTGATAACACTGCAGTTCTGGCTCCTCGTCAAGATCCGGAATTTCAGCACATATCAAGCTGTCAATGTCATCTGCATTTTGAAGCTTATCTTCTTGCGCTAAATGAATTAGAATATGTGCATGAGGTAAAGAACGTTTCTGAAATTCAATAACGTATAGATGAGAAATTGCATTCCCTAAAACACCATTCTTAAGCACATCATTTAAAAGGGCTTTTAATTTCAAATTAAAAACACGTGCAACCAAATCAGGTCGATAATGTGCTGGTTCTTTTTCTAAATTTTCAGTAATTTCCCTCCACTTTGGATTACACGTAACAGTGCAAAACAAATAGGTTTTCCCATCTTAGTCACCATAGCCATCGCATCTTGGTAATTCTGTTGCATGGCTCGTGGACTACCCTGAAATGAAGAAGGCAATATTATAGGTCTGCCTGCATTCAGGTTTCGGTTTTCCGCCACGTTGGCAAGATGATCAATCAGCCCTTGATACGGAGGCACATTGTAACCTGTAATTCAAAAATATATATTTACACAACATCAAGTCTCATAAGCAATTTGCATCAAAAAAGGAATTGAAGTTAGACCTGAGGTGGAGGGCGATTTTCATTTTCGGCTTGTTGTATTTCTTCAGCTTCTACCTCACCCATGTGTTTATAAGCTGCTGCATAAGGACTTTCCCTAACAATTATGTCCTGCAAAGTTTGCATCACTTCAGGCAAGCAATCTCGATTTTCAGGTCTTGCCATTCTCTCATTGAACGCGTCCATCCCATCATAAATATACAGTTGACCATATGATGGAGAGAGACCTTGCGGTGGATGCAAATTACCTGTTCGGTGACACACTTGTCCATTAATACGAAACACAGGTGGTCCACGACCGGGTGGAACAGCCAATTTTGCACCCATTGATGCAAAAGCAACAGAACTGTTAAACTGTCGAATATTTTCTTGGAAGTTTTTAGCTTGGGCATTATCACCAACTAAAAGATCTCTAAGATCATTAGGATAATAAATATTATCAAGATTAACCTTACCATTATGACAACACTTAAAGTTAGTTTCATCTGCAAACATCTTGGCACCACAAAACCCACAAACATTGTCCATAGCACCAAGATAGTGTTGCTCAGGCAAATGACCTTGTTGTCGAGCAGCACGATGCATTGGCGGATGTGCACGTTGGTTAGCACGCCTCCTTGTTCTCATGCGATGCACATTTTCATTTCGCCTGGCTAATCTTTCGCCTGGCTCTTCATTTTGACGATACTGAACACGTCTTTCAGCATCATGATTTCTACGCCGTTCAATCTCAGCAATATGTTCAGGATTATCTGCATGTGGAATGGCTTGTTGAACACCTGGTTCACTAAAAAGTGGATGCACAACTCGCTATTAGTATATAGATATTCCTATTTTTGATTCCATTCACACATATAAGTACAAAAAAAACCCAAAGCCAACCAGGTTCAATTTTTTTACTGGTTCCACGTATATAAGTGATCTAAAATTTAAAAACACAACCTAACAATTCTTATGCTATTCCGACTATTAAGTGAAACCGTAAAAACATTTTTACCCGTGATCCCATTAAAAAGCTTAATTCCCTTCTTAAATAAAAAGAGATCGTAAAAAGAGATCTTACCAACTCAGGACATATAATAGAAGATCCACTGATCTGCCAATTGTATAACGTACCCCCAACTACTCAGGTTAAAAATAGAAGTTCATTCTGTTCATAATTCTCCAATTTCGTATACCATGATGTAAAACCATGATTAACACATTCCTTTTCATCGTTATTTTTTATTTACTAAATCCAATTTTCTTATCTAAAAACATGAAAGATATCATATAGAAAAGAAACACGACAACAACAAAAATGTTCCTGAATGTAAAACAAAATATTGTCTTTTGCCCTGATTTATAGATCGATCGTTAACCAAATTAATTTGGATGTCAAGCAGCACCATGCTATGGATGACTGAAATACTGACAACTTTCTTAAAACTTGCTGTTAAATACACACAGCCCAGAATGCAAAACAGTGCAATGTGTGGTGGTGGGTTCTCCCCCTCTACCCAAACAAAACAATAAAAACAAACTGCAATACTCAAGGAAAAATAGCCAAGAAATATAGCTACAGAGACATAGACATTTTGTGTATATGGTCAGTTTAAACATATAAGTATGAGTCAGGCAATTTAATATTGTTATTATGGTGGTTGGTGATGGTGTGGTGCGGTGGTGTGTGGAGGGGGGAGCTCACAACCACTCATTAATTCCACGCCATTTCGCTCCACAAAATATCTGTCCCTTAACCAACAGAAACATGACAATAATATGTATTCGTAATCACAATAACTCTTCCTGAAAACCTCTAGAAAAAAAACTTTTACACGTATTTCTTCGTCCCGCTGAAAAACAGCATTTCTCCCAAACTTCGCGCTCTCCTCTATTATTATAATGGTCTTACTTACCTCGAAACATTTCCCGGGTTGATTTTAAAAAAAAATGTTTTAGCGTATTCATGATATCCATGACGTAATCTTTTCGACGCCGTGAATTTCGTGATATCTGAATTCCGCCATTATTGGTGGCAAAAAAAATGTAAACAAACCCCAAAGTGAAGCCAAATCGGTCACAGCATTCCTGCAATAGCAGTCACAACATGTTAAATCCTTCTGCAAAAAGATCAAAATTTTATAACGACCTAGATGAAGTGTCCAAGAAAAGATATGAGCAAAAGTTGCTCCAGCTAAAAATCTCAGACGATCCTCTTTCCTTAGATGAAAAAGACTTCAATCTGACAAAAGATGTGTTTAAATGGCCAAACCTGTCCTTTGCTGATATTTTTTGCTACTTAATCAATTCTCCTGGCCAATATTCAAAAGGTAGTCTAAAGGCTTACAAGTCCTTAGACGCCTACAAATATGTCACTAGTGGATTAGTGTTCAATGTTAAAATTAAAACTATCAAGAACAATTATCTTGTAGCAGGACGAGTTCGACATGGTCAAAGTCGATTCACAAAAACACCAATTCATGCTTGGCTGGGAATCGAGTCGAATGGTGAAATCATCAATGCACATTGCACATGTATGGCTGGACTTGGGGAAGCTTGTTCCCATGTTGCAGCCATCATGTTCTACCTTTACTTAACATCAGAGTATAACCAGAGAGCATCAAAAGGCCTAGATTCATGTACTTCACTCCCAAATGCCTGGTTGCCTCCCAGTGTAAAAGAAGTTTCGTTTGCTAAGTTGTCCGAAATAAACTTTCAAGATGCAAAAAGAAAATTTGAAGAAGCTGAAGTTTCCCAACCAAAACCTCTACCTCCTAAATACCCTAAACATCAAGCTTCAAAGCCAACAACAGAAGAAAAAGAAACATTTTTTGAAAAGCTTGCCCACACAGGACAAGATATAGCTATTCTGAGACTGATACCACCTCATAATAATGAATATATTCCAGTAAAATCAAGATTAGAAAAAATTTTATTCAAATTCCATGACAAAAAATATGAAAATGTCTTATATCATGAACTTATTCAAGAATGTGTGACAAAATTTCTGTCCCTAAAAATCACCCAAGAAGATGTGATTTGGTTGAAAAACACACAAGAGAACAGTCCAACTCTAACCTTTGGTTTGAAGCACGCGCAGGTGTAATCACAGCTAGTCAATTTAAATCATGCTGTCATTCTGATGTTTGCCAACCTTCAAAAAGTCTAATTTTGCAAGTATGTTATCCTCAAAAAAATAAATTTTCCACTGCTGCTACAAGATATGGTTGTGAAAATGAAAAAATAGCTTTATCATGTTTGGAATTATATTTACAAAATGAACATAAAGATGTTGAAATTAAAGAATCAGGTCTAATTCGCAATTGTGACTTTCCATTTCTTGGGGCCTCCCCAGATGGTATAATGAGGTGCTCATGTTGCGAAAAGCCTTACATAATTGAAGTTAAATGTCCAATGAAATGCCTTGAGAAAAGTGCAGTCGAATTAGCTCAAACCGACAAAAGTTTTTGTATGGAGTACAGGCCAGATGGAAAGTATTACTTAAAGCGGAATCATCAATATTACTACCAAGTCCAGTTACAAATGATGATGTCAAAGCTAGATATGTGCTACTTTTTTGTCTATAGTCAGTCGTATTGCTTATGTGAAGTGATTCATAAAGATATTGATTTCCTACTGGAAAAAATTGAAATAGCAACGAAGTTCTACGTTTTTGGAATTTTACCAGAACTAATTGGTCGATGGTATTCTAGAAGCTATATTCCACTTCCTGAATTAAAAAATAACAAAGAGAACAATGCTGAAATTTTATGCACGTGTGAGGGAACTGTCGATTCAGAAATTATTACTTGTGCCGATAAATCATGTGTTGTAAAGTCGTATCACATCTCATGCTTAGGTATTGAAAACCTGCCAAAAAAGAAATGGTTTTGTCCGTATTGCAGCCGCAAAAAGAAAAACAACCAGAAAATCACTAAAACTGATATGTAAGAGGTAGAAATCATTTCAGTAGTTAATGTACCTTATTCATACAAATTTATTCAATCCAAAGGAACTACAGATGCATTTAGGTTACACAATGCTGAGCAAATGATCAAAATTTCAGAGAGGGTACCTGTCCCATCAGATTTTTTCATCAACATTTTAATTGGTAAAATTTTTTGCAAAAGGGTATATTTGTTTCTCAACAGACCAATCACTCTTTCCACATGTATCCGTACAGTTGCAAGATCTCGAGTACCATCAATGTCCTTTTTATTGAGTTGTGCTTTTCCTTTCGTGAATTGCGGAATTTTGAGCTCAGCACAATATAAGCCAACAGATTCAGCAATTGTAAAACCTCTGTCTGCCATAACAACATCTCCAGGTATTAGGTTTTCAAGAACACCTGAATTATTGGTCAAGTGCACATCCGAAGTACGACCACCCCAAGGTTCTGAAACAAATGAAATAGTTCCTTGTGGTGTGATTCCCAACAAAACTTTCACGGTGTTATGATGCTTATACTGGGAGTATGTTTGAGCTCGAGCAGTGAGGTCACTTGGTTTCTCAATGAAGACCTCAAAACAATCTAAAATGATAACACACTGTTTGAAATTGTCACGAAAACAGGAAGGCATGGTTTTGCAAAGTTGATCTCTTTCAGGCCATTGGATTATAAATGACATCCTTGAAGCCATCACACTGATCCATCTTGACAATATTCGTGAGATTGTTGACTGAGCAACACCAAATCTATAGGCTAAGTCTTCCTCTAGTAATCCCAAACGCAAACGCATCAAAACAATTATGAACTCTTGTTTTCTTGATAATTTTGCATGTGTATCATCACGGTCAACATGATCCTTAACCAGCTCAAAAACATAATCAAAAATTTCCAAGGAAGGAAGGCCAGTATAAAATCTAATTTTCTTTACATCATCAACAGATTTAAAGAAAGAATTATTTAGAGTTTCATTTGCATGTAGCAATTTCATATTCAAATTTTTATTGCATTTCGTTAGTGTGCAAAGTCTTGTGTTCAATTTATGTTTGCTTGTATTTAAAGCATGTATTGTTCTTTTTGAAGAAACAAGTTCTGATTCCAATTTCTCGATCCTCAATTTTTGTTTGAAAATAATGTCTTCAAGTTGCTGAATCCTTTCTGCATCTGAAAGATGGGGCTCCCCAACAACCTGCTCATTTACATTTTCTTCAACAACAGGACTTTCAACCTGATCATTTGCAGAAACTTCACTTTGCTTGCTATATTTATTTTTGCAACAATGATGGTGATTTTGCAGCCTTGAATTTATAATCTTCTTATACCTCATTGACCTTCGCAGGGAAGATGAAGAAGCCAACAACTTGGAAGGAGACTTAGAAATGTGTTTGGATTTCGTGATAGTTGGAACATAATCTGGATGGTTCTTGTCATTACTTTTTTCGCCAGTAATAAAATGTTCACCACATATATAAACCGTTTTTGGTGTCACTTTTCTGTTTAGGAAAGTCAGCCATTTCAACTTTCGCTCGTTATCTTTCGGAAGACTGTGGAAGGTTATTTTCTTTTCTTTTGAAAATCTGTTGGTACAACCATTAACACTACAAGACTTCACCATCTCAGTTTTTTTCAACAGCAGTCTGGCAGTAGTGAAATGAGTTGTTTTCTTTTTGCCACCAATGATGGCGGAATTCGGATATCGTAATTCACGGCGTCGAAAAAGATTACGTCATGGATATCGAGAATTAGGCCACCGTACTACCGTATCCACCATTTTGCGTGACAGACCAACAAACAAACAGACAAACAAACAGAGAGTCGGATATTGATATATAGGATAGCTTCCTGAACAGAACATTCTCGTTTTGTAGTATATGCCCGAGCTATAGCTTTCATTTGCTCAAAATGGTTTTTATTAGAACTAACAGCCTCTTGCAGCTTGTTTCATAGCCTGTGAGGTTTCATCTTCTGCTTTAGAAAAATAAGCACACATATAAGTTACGGCCTTGAAATGATTGAAAATTGGTTGAATATCAATGTTAGCCTTCCAAGCTTGCAATCCTTCACTAAAATAATTGTTTACAAAACAGGAATCTGGTGGTCGTTTTAAATGGATTTGAAAGTCTGAGTCGCAGGAAATGCTAAGTGCATCATAGTAATCTGTTTCGGATACTTGCATTTGCTCTAAAAATTTTGAAATACATGGAATGTTTTCAAAATTTTCTTTTGGAGGATCAAGAATACTTCGCTTCTTTGGGTTCAAGTATGTGTCAATATATTCTTTAACAGTTGTGAGAGTCACCTCACCTCACTTAATGGCCAATCTCATTGAGTGCGAGACATTTATGATCTTCAAACAGATCAGTATCATTGGAAAAAAGACTATTTTGCATCCCAAGAAAATTAATTTGAATTAGCTGACTTTCGATCATTATGTTATGAGGCATTTCATCAACTGCTAGAGGTCCTGCAGCTTTAATATCTTAAACAATGTGTCACCTTGATTTAAAATATAGTCTAAGTCCCGTGATTTCCATTTAGATACTTTCTTAATAGCACTAAATCATATGGCAAGAAAATAATTACCAGTGCATTGGAAGCCTGCTGTCTCACCAAATTTGGAAGCGCCTTGATGAAAGGATCCTTGAACTACTTTTGAAAAAGTGGGACCTGTATTACTTTCGATACCATGCACAAGTAATAAAATAAAATTCAACACAGAGAAATGAAGATCATAGTAAAACACAGTTGAACTAAGTATAACATGCCAATATTTATTATAAATATAAATATATGTATAACAAAATTATACAGTGCTGGAAGGAGTGTGTTGAGTAATGTTGATTAGGTTAGGTAAGGCTGCGTATTTTTTCTGAATTAACAGTTTCATAAAAAAGAATAATAGATAATTAGAAACGATAGAAACTTACTAAATTCCAGAAATATCCAAAAGTTCCACCAGATACACGGTTAGATACACACGTGGTGAAGGTCACTGATGAATGCTTAGCCTAGAACCCAAGCTCTGTATCGAGGAACATTGAGTACTACCGGTACGGATAAATAATCAAAGTCTAATTCTTTTAGACCGGTTTTTAGTTGTTCGTACTTATATAGAGGCTATTTTTTTGTCCAGTCGACGAGCGCTTTGCATTCCAAACGCCTCGCGTATACGCGATTTGAATAAAATTTCGCTTCGTTTCTATGACAGCGAAAAAGGGCTTTATTCTCAGCAATAGGGCGCTAAACTTTAGGGCTATGAACTTACCTTAAAGCTAATGTGTCCATATGCGATTTTTTTATATGAAAATGCGTGTAGTTTGCCCAACTATTTGTTCCAGTGTCCTGCTGGTTAGCGGCAATCATTTCCTCCACACAAGCATTTGTCCTTTCAACCAGGCCTTGCACCCATGGTGATCAGGTTTGCCATTGATTAACTTGCATTCATCTGGTCAATCTTGTACGACATTTCTAATTATATTGTTCACAAATTCTTTTCCTCTGTCTCAATGCAATATAAAATACGTAAACACACGAGTAATTAGATTTTCTGCAACCTCCACAGCTTCTTTGCGTTTCAATGGAAACAGGACATGAAATTTAGAAAAATGATCTACAACATGACCAATCCATTTATAGTCTTGATCTGCAGATGTTGTCATATCTATTAGATCAATCTACAACATAATACAAAGTATATGAACATCTTCATTTTAATTTTAAAGCAAACAAATTGGATACATTTATTTTTATGTCACTACTTGAATGCTAAATTCAAACTAACACCTGAAGGTACCGTGAATTTTTTTTCTTCTATGAAGCAAGATTATATATAACACATGAATTCTTTGTAACAAACCATAAGTTATAATAGGTTTTAAGGAAGCCATAACATACTGATGATGCTTCAGTGCACAGGTTTTACATAACTGCACAAATTTTTGTACTGCTGAGCGGGGTACATAAGCATACTGACACTCCACCTTAAAGCATGGAAGGAATTCAATCAGCATAATAATATGATAGCAAGTGGCGCTGCAGAAACAAGCAAAAATTACTTTTTCATAAGTATTCAAATAGCCAGTGTGATTGGTTTGTAGATAATGTATTCTATGGAGAAGTGCAAAAATGTCTTCCTTTGCACCAACTCTTCTAATATGAACAATATCTAACACATTAGTATTAGAAGATGATGGCTAAAGAAGAAAGTGACTGGAGATTTATATAACTATCAAAAGGTAAATTCATTGAACCATAGAATAATGTAAAGTAGGCCCATCCCCAAGAATGAAAATCAAAAGTCAATGAATAAACAGTTTAGTGTGTGTTCTTCGTCCCACCTTCCCTCCACCACACAGTCCATGATATCAAAAATACTTACTTGAAACTGCTTTAAAATGCACACACAATCTACATCACCAGGAAAGCTCGCAATGACAAATTTATTCCTTCTAATACGCTTCTTGAGAATAGGTTTAATGTTACAGCTAATCCAATCACGTTCACATAATAAATAACTTATTATTTCCTCTAAATTATTTTGATTTATGACAGTAGAATTGATTTTGCTACTCAAAAGGTAGTCTTCAAAAAGTTTCTTATGCTCTACCATTTTATTTAGGCGAGTTTCTTTGAGTTATCGCGCATATGTTTTAAATGTTAAACCAAGTTGGCTATTTTGATCGTTTTCTGTGACGTCTAAGTATATATATATATATATAATATCCAAGTCGGTTTACGACAGCACCAATAGTTTAGGCTACTATGTAACTTGGCTCTATGAGACTTGTTACAAGCAAAATGTTTGATTTAGTGAAACCATCTGCTGAAATAGTTTGAAACTTTGAGAAATTCTTAAGTTTTCAGATGTTTCCAGGAGGACAATTATGGAAACATTGCCACACCATCATAAATTTTTTTTCAGTCAATCTCAATAACCTTTGATCTAACCTTTGATCTTATTTTCCGTTCATGTGCAAATTCAAGCCAAAGGAAATTTCCCCATGTGATTGTTTTCAGTCAATAAAGAAAGTAAACCAGGGAATATTTCAAAAATAGACTACATGGACTTGTAGTTCATCAGAATCAGCATTGTTTTCACAGTCCTTGTATCGGCACGAAAAACATTTTTGTGACATAAGGGCCTTAACTACACCTGCTGCTATTACTAACATAATCTGAACATTCAATCCAAGCCCGATTGATTTCTTACTGAGATACAAGACAATTTGGAGACCCACATGACTTACGTTGGACCCGCTTGCCTCTAGTCATCTTAGTACATGCCTTCACTAAAATATCTAGCTGTTTAACTGAAGGGTCCTCAAGAGTATCAAGGCTTGCTTGGTAGTTATTCATGTCAATTATGTCATTAGATGCAGAATACATTTTTCTTTGTGTTCCTTGTATTTTTTTCTGAAGTATTAATTATTTGATCATCAGAAGATATTTCTGGAACTTCGTTATCACATGCATTTCAACTAACAATATTAAGACACACTTGCTCTAACGCCTCATATAGTTCCAATACAATCCTCAAGTGAATGTTATATTGACGATACTACATTGGTTAGAGCATTAATTGGAAAAAGCATAGCATCTATAATTGAATTATGTTCTTTGGCATAAATTTTTGCTTAAATTGCTTTTGTTTCTTTCATCAGTCAAATTTTCGGCATAATTTTGCTGATAGTCTTTTCTATGTGGAAAAGTATGAATCCACACAAGAAAGCCAATTGTTTGATATGTTTCACTTCAAAATGAATTTTTACAACTGTCCCAAAATCTCAAATTTCTCTGCTTATATACTCAAAGAAAAACCAGTTTTCAAAACAAAAAACAAGAACAACTAGTTAATGCATATGATGTGCAGTGTGGTACCTGTGGGTCACAGGCATGAAAGCAAAAATAAACAATAGAGTACCTGATCCAAAGGTAAAGGGGTTACATCTGGATCAGGCACACTATGTAAACAGAAACCAAATGAATAAAAGTTCTCCACAGCTATACCAGAAATTTCTAAGCCATGAGGTCTTTTATCATGACTTCTGGGGTCCTCCGGAGTAACAAGATCAGTTAAGGATGGAAATGTTGCGGCTTGCCCTTGGTGCCCTAGCCATTTTCTGGTGAAGTCATAATCACCACCTAACAACAATTTAACCTTTTTACCAGCTAGTCGAAAATTTGGTTTTTGTAGGTTTATTATTTTTTGCCTGTAATAAAAAAAAACACTTTCCACAAATTTTCTAGAGAATCAGTGGCTTCAAATATGCAAAATGGATGCGCAACATCTCTAGATCCTGATCTTGCATCATTAATAATTTCAACATGGAACTTCATTCTTTCTTTATCTCCGGAAAAATAAAAGCCAAAATCCATCAGTAAATTCTAAATCATTTTTGAAAGAAGTTAGGAATTAAGTATTAAGTTTCCATTCATATCGATTGGTTCTTCCGCCCGCCGACTTGGAACTGGGGAAATTGACTTACTACCAGAAGTGCATATGGTATTACGACAGATACAGACAACTGTATAATCATTTGTGTTGTTATTTAATACATTATCGCTAGTGGCAGATTTAAAGGTTCTCTTTTCAATCGATGCTTCCTCCCTAAACTCAGTACTGTATTTTTTACGTTTTGTGTTTATTACGCATTAATTTTCTAATATCTCTGACGAAATCATCTATGGCGCCTTGGAGAGGTATTACTGTATATGTAACGTCTTTTGGTTTCCACTATTGTTTGTCTTGTGATTTATCATATTTGATAAAAAAAATTGTGTGCCGATGACTCCAAATGGGCATATACGCAGCTTTTAAAGCGCATCTGGGTGAAGTATCGAGATATGCCATGACTCGAACTCGGCGTCAGCGGTTGCACTCGAAGGTGATTCATCCTTTCGTCAATTTATTAGACCTTTTCATAGATTATGTCACAACATCCATCGCCTCGTTTCTAATCTTTATAATTACTCCGTACTTAAGAACAACGAATAAAAGAACAACGTGAAACATTTTCCCCTGAGGTATCGTTTCTTTTTGTAAACCACCCGAGCGTTGTTAATAGCCCAAGTCACACTGAGATCAGTTCAGAATAGCTAAAGGCAATAAATGAGTATATAAGCAGAGACTGTCAGTACTCTGCTGACTCAGCAGCCACTGACAGGGATCGCGAACGATTACATTTTTTTCTTATTTGGGCAGCTACATTTACAACGGTTACATTTTCTTCTTATTTGGGAAGCTAATTGCCGAGTCAGCTAATTATCGATACGTATATTCGTTTATTGCATTTCTATACTACAAGGTTACAAAAACTGCTACTGCGTATTTCTATAAAAGTAAGTGCGCGTTATGACGTTTAAACACGAATGAAATAAATGTGGTACAACCCTTAACATAAACTAAGTACCCAACGTCACCACAATCCAGAACGTCCCCAATAAGTATCAGTAAAAAAAAACATTTACACTCAAACTTTTTCGTAATATTTCGAAAAATTGTATATATGATACAATATATTATATTATACTAACTTTAGCATCTTGTTAGTTTAAAACACTGCTAATATATGACAACGTATTTCCACGTAGCGAGATGTCTCTTCTGTTTATTTATTTTTCCGTGTTGATAAAAAAATTCCTGTAAAATCTTCTACTCTTTCAAATTATTTGAATCAAAATTCCTTGTAAATTATTCTTTATTATACTTAGAATTTATGAATTAACTATCAGTAAGTTTTATTTGTTTATTCGCACTCCCTCTCCCAAGTCACCGGCAGTGAATACAGTAGCTCTTTGCTGAAAGTGCGAATAGTTCTTAGAGCTGATAGACCGTGGTACCATAGGTCACCAGAAAGGAACTGACATTGTGCAAATTGTAGGTGTGACCAGTAGTTCTTGTTTTGGCCAGCTCATACGTGCGTTCTTTTCGATTTCATCACACTTATTTATTTATTTCTGAGATGAATTAAGTAAAAGTTTATTCGGACGACGTTACCCAGTGGGCAAAATCTTCAAAAAGTTTTTTTTATTAAAACAGAAGGCGATATTGCTTGCCATTTCTATAGAAAACACTACTCCACAGAGGCTTTTTGAAGATTTTGCCCACTGGTTAAGAGATTGTGTTAATTCTGGAAGACGTTCACCCGCTATTTTCGACAATTAAATAAAATGCCCTTTGATTTATTTTGGAAAAAATCTATCCAACTTTATAAAATTCCCAATTTCAAATTGTCGTTAGGGGAACAAATGTCGTGATTTATGATCGATGATTTAATATCGGTTCTATTCGCATGTATTCGTTAATCAATGTGAATGTCTTTAAAAAATGAAATAAATTATAGGATTATGTAATAAATATTGACTTAATAAATAAATATTAGCTGCTTGCATGCATACGTAAACACGAAAACTGTTTTAGCATCCTCTTGTGATTTTTCTTGGGATGGTGTGAAGTTTAGCATTTTATTATGTGATTTTATTTTTAATGTATGAAAATAGAACTTGTAATTAACTTTAAATATACGTTCGTAATATATTAGGGGGAAATTATTACGGAGCGGAACGGAGCTATTTTGGCAAGAGCAGATACACGAGAGATCAAAATTTACTACCAAGGAAATGTTTTCGGTACTGTAAATCACCTGTATTTACTATAGGGGCATACGAAAAGTGCGATTTCGCTCACTTACACCAGATTTTCCAAGAAGCCTTCACTGATAAGACAGTTTGACTGATCAAGGGAATTTTTTTTCAAAGTAAGGCTTTTAGGCGAATTTGACCCGTTTGTACGGTGAATGGATTGTTGAATCCATGTTGAAGTTCAAAGTTGTCATTTTTAGACTTAAGTAGACTTTTTTCCCCCGCAAAAGTATGTAAAGTTTTACACATTTTCGCTGCCATCTTCTAGCTTCCCTTCCGAGAAAAACATTATGCTAGTCCCAGACTCTTTTCAAATCGCTCTTCAAACGTATAGTATAACATTTAAACATTGGAGAAAAAAAACAACTTTTGAATAAAATGCTGTCTGAGATTTGCCTTTAATATGGACAAAAACATTTGGATGGTACATTTTCGGACACAAAACCATTTGAACCCTCCGAAAAGATAACCTAAAATGACTATAATCATGATGGTGAATTATTTTACGTTAACTGGTATTTTGGAAAATTCTTCTTCTTCATCAGTTGTATTGTTGTAATGTGACAATGTTTGATTTTTGTATTCAATGAGACCATCATCCTCATAACCATGTTTTGTTTAATACTTTGAGCTTATATTTTTTAGATTCGTATTTGAGAATGATGGAGTATATAAAATGTTGGCAACTGCAAATCAACAAAATATTAATAATATTATGGTGACGTAAATGCCCATACATAAGCAGTTTTTGCCCAAGGAGCATGCAAAAAACATATTCTTACTCATAAAGAATAATTCATGGACATGATACTTATATCTCTCAACATGTAAAGGTTCATCTTGAATACTGCTATCATATACATTCCTCATAAACAATGCAGAAGCATCAGTAGTGTTCGTAACCATGCTTAGTGAAAGTAGAATTATACGTCATCATGTCGAGACTTCCTTTCTAATATCTCTCAGGCCGAGATGATGATTTTTCCTACCTTAATTTTTCTATAAATATAAATTTTGTAAGTCTTATAATTTTGTCTGTTGTAACAACGATATTCATTTGGGGAACAATGAACTTTATTTATTTTTTGATAAATTTTCTCTTCAAGCTTTGTTGAAGCATCCATATTATAGTGTTTGTTTTCCCTATAGATATAATTCATTGGGTAGAATGTCAAATCATATGACTTTCTGACTTAAATTACTTGAAATATCTTTGGCCCTATTGCACTTAAAGATGTTGAGAAATATATTCGTATATACATATTAGTTTTCATTAGTTTATGTATATATATGATACCATCTTGATAAACTGTAATGTGGTTGATTGAGACAAGTGAATCACCCTTGATTGGCATTGCACCTCCCTTCTTGTTTTTTGCCTCACTTACTACCAATGCATAACCTGAACTCTTATCTGCCCCAGAACTTCTAGCTTATAGATATGGAGGTTCAGTCATGACCAGTAGTGGCTTGAAAACTACATTTTACAAATGAAAACTACTCTACAAACTATAACTACATTTCACTAACATTTATCGTCAACCTGATAAAGCACCATCATTTTCCTCTCCCTTTACACCAAGATATTTGGAGGACTTTTATCCAGAATACTTTTGTAGTTATCTGTATATATTTGTATTGTGAAAGATCAAAAAATTATTGTTTGGTAGTCTAATTTGCTTTTCTTCCATCACCCCCTTTCACACTTTGAAACACTGAATTCATTTATCTTTGCTTAATATTACAAATCGATTTCGATTTTTTTTATCGCAATTTTCGACTGATTTAGTTCTGCGTGAATCGAATTACAAGATTAGCATCTGAAGTGGTGGCCGCATATATACAAACAAAGAGGACTGGTAACTAATACAACAGCATCAAAATAACTGATCCTTAACAAAACTTTCTTAACAAAATACTTAACTTAAAAATAACTGAACTTTTGTATCTGAATTTTTGTTTTTATTTATTTGACAGAACCTATATGATAACAGTATCTTAGTACTGGAATAGCTATCTTGAATAAATATTTACCATAATAATAATAATAATAGTTAACTAAGAAGTGCGAATTTTTTGTAGATTCTTGCCGAAAGATGTACATTTTACGTGAATCATTTCGTTATCAATATCCCGTTTACTTTTTAAAATAAATGTCAATATCGCGAAAATAAATTCTGCGAAATTCACAGGTTTTTTTTACCTTCCAACGACGAAAATTTCTGTCTTTAAGGAATTTCGAATTTCATAAATTTTGACGCATTCTTGATGCTCGAATTTTGATCATGTCCCGAAACAACATGTTGCTTCCGCCAATGACTTTTAATTTTCACATCTGCATAACATTACACAAGAACCTTTTTTACCTGCTGTTGCTAGGTGGTTACTCGGCAAATTTAACTTAATGTGCATAGAATATTTTTCGGACCCTACTGATGACAATAGGTTAATAAAAGAAATGAAGGGGAACTGGAAACGATTTTTTTTTTTTTTAACCCAGCCTTCTTATGTTTGATCCCAAAATGCCTTTAAAAAGCTCTCCACTACAATTTTTATTCAGTCGTTGTCTGTCTATGTAGCTGAAGATTTAAGAAGCAAAAAAAAAAACTTCTCTTTTTTCTTTCGTCGAGATTATCAGCATCATGAAGAGTATTATTGCACTTGTTGCGATAGCCTGTTGTGTAGCGTTGGTGGTTGGAGAGGATGTAGAAGAGGAAAAGAAAGGATTGATGGCCAAAAAAAAGGTGCAATATTTTTGCTGTCAAAGGGTTTATACGGTCAGGGAGAAAAGGGTCATTTTCACATTGATCAGGGAATCATTAAGTGGTCAAGGGAAACCAAAGTGTTTTCTCTTAGTAGGTCAGGGAAAAGAGTACTAAGTAAGAGCATAAATTAGAAATAAACTCTCACATGTTTTTCGTATGCCTTTTGTATTATAAAATACTTGAATTTTGAATATTGCTATTATAGGCATCTTGTTAGTATTGTTATCAATGTTTGTGACTTTTTAGTTTTAACAGGAACTTTCTGAAAAGGTGTTGGTTTTTCTGCATTTGATTTTTAGGTTGTATAACTGAAGTCGGGGTAAAAGTATCGTTTTTTGTCGGGGAAAAAATAAAGGTTTTCAAGAGAGAAGTCGGGGCATACACATGAAATTTCAGGCAAGGACAGGGAACATTTTCTGGAAAGATCTGTATAAACCCTGTGTCAATATGTTCCTTACGCTGCTTGTATTTCGATCTCATTTTCACTGTGGTTTGAACTTTCTTTTAGTGTTTTAACGAATATAAACAATGCCGTGAATCTCGTCCATCACCGACGCGTGGTACTGTAGGAACCCGTGGCACTAAAGGAACCCGTGGCACTAAAGGAACCCGTGGCACTAAAGGAACCCGTGGCACTGAAGGAACCCGTGGCACTAAAGGAAGCCGTGGCACTGAAGGAAAACTTGGCGGAAAGCGTTGCTGGTTTGAGTTTTCACAGTGCATGAAGAAACATATGTAAATATTCATGTTACATAATACACACATTCATACATACAAGTAAATACTTCACTCCCCGCTTAACTCGAATACTGTATAATACGAACTTTTCTTTACTCGAACTTTTTTCAATTCTCCAAGGGTTTTACTTAACCAGTTCCTCATAAATTCATTACGCCGGATAAAGTACATTCTACTTCCATACCGTCTCCATGGTTAATTTTCTTGCTTTTGTTTATTTTAACTTTGCTTTACCCATGATCGTCAACTCTCAAAAAATCGTTTTGCTAAAGCGACCTTATTTTCTTGGCAAGTGTAACCACACCACATTTCCATTGTTTTCCACGCAGACTTTATTATTATAATAATCCTTTATTTCAATTCGGTAAAAAAACTAATAAATTTAATAAGTATACAAATAACTAAAAATGAAGCCGCGGTTGCTTTAGAAAATATAATAAAAAAACCGGGCTTATTTAAACTGAATATTTCACTGAATTCAACATACTTATCCTTAAGGCTATTCTTCACGAGACAGAGTCGTCCGCGCGGAATCGAGTTGGGGGGATTCGTGTATGCGTAAAGGCTGGTTCAGATAAAGCGTAAAATTCCGTACATGTTTCTTTTGTTTTTCTCTGCGTGGACAGAAAAAAAGTTGATTTCTTCTTAATTTTAACCAGCAGCCAATCATAATGCATAGATTTTTCGTCCGTGCGGAATTTTCCGCTTAATCAAAATCTGGGTTTATTTCTCATTCGTTCGGCGGATCTACACGAGGCGGAATAGTACGCGCGGAGTCGTTGAATTGTTGCTGTGCGTTTTCAATTCATTTTCGATATGTCTTCGTTACATAGCCATAAGAAAAAGTTGTTGCTACAAAAAAGCAGTATTGTTAATGATGCCAGTCAACCACAATTTGAGTTATAACGTCGCTAGTATATCAAAAGAAAAAACTATCGGCGTTTTTGTGTTCGGAATATTTATAAAGAAAGGGAGGAAAAGATACGATCTATATACTAATAGAATTTAGGACGGCGTTTTGGACTGCGCTTTTTGTATTACATAGAGTTATTATCAAATGGTTAATATAGCATGTAAAAACATTTTATGGGGAAACATTCGTTGTGCATCTCACTTTTTAGTTTGGTCAGTGTGAATAAAAGGACTGAAAGAATTTGTATAAAACATTAACAACAATAGCTTTTTCCTGGCATTTTCTTTAGTGAAATTGTTGCATAGATTCAAGGTTACAGAATAGGTGATCCAAAACATGAAGATGGCCTTCTTTGTATTTATATGGTGCTAAAGGCTTTTAAATCTGGTGGTTGCAGAGAAAAGGATAACAATTGAAGAATCAATTTAAATCAATTAAGCGATTTTAAAATATGAATAAATTTTCGTAAATTCATAATCCCACAATCAGTTCTACTGAATCCTATAATCGATTCTACGAAATCATGAAATCGATTCGGGCAAATCCCAAATCCCAGAATCAATTTCACTGAATTGCTTATTTCATCCAGAAATCGGTTTCAGGAGAATTGATGCTTCGATTACTGTATCCTTTTCCCTAAAACCATCACAAATCATTTTTACAATTGTCATTCGATGCTTATAATATATACTTCATATAGAATCAAAATCTCATTCTTTTCATCCTATGTATGTGCACATAACCATCTTAATTTGTATTGACTGCAATGCTTTGTTTGGGCCCTGTTTTGCTTCTAAGTCCTCTATCTGAGGTTGACGAAAACTTTGTGCTGTTGAACGAACTTTGATTCACCAGAAGTTGCCGAACTTAAGTTTATGGAATCCAAAAATTGTTTTAGCATTTATCGATAATAATGATATTTAAATAATAGAAATATCGATCAATCTGTAGAAACTGTGTCAACATAATTTATCATTGTTGGTTACACTTTGTTTTTTAGTAAAGGTGCATCATTATAATGAAAATTTTTCTTCTTCGCTTGTTGATTCATTAAGAATTTTGTGTGAGGTTAGTTATACTAATTATAAATAGAAAATAGATAATGCTTCCATAATACCAAAGCATTTTGAATAATATAAAATTTATTGATAGCTAAAATAATGTTATTTGTAATACAGTGGAACCTCTAATAGTGGCCACCTCCAATCAACGGCCAGTAAAAAAAAGTCCCTGCCGTTTTCCTGGTCAAACTCTCATACGAAACCCTCTATTCAACGGCCGCCTCTAAATAACGGTCTAACGGCCACTATTTGTCGGTCCGATGGACAATTTAACCTCTATTCAACGGTCAGATATGTTTTTTTGCAGTATAAACGAATGAAAAATAAGACATTTTACATAATTTTTTTTTCTTTAAAAGGAAAAAAAAAGTTATACCATATCAGGATTAAAAAAGCCCTCAATTTTCGTCGGGACAATGTAAAACAGGTTTATAGGTTAAAATCATTTTTTTTTCACAAAACATCTATTCAGCGGCCACCTCTACACAACGGCCACTGAGGTTTGGTCCCTAGAAGTGGCCGCTATTAGAGGTTCCACTGCAGTTAATAATTTTTTCTGGCGGTGATCACCTTTTCTTCCTCAGCAATTTCACTCGAATGATTTCTTTTTGCTCGAAAATTCCTGCGGTCGTTGTAATATTTTCAGCCAATAGTATTCCTTATTTCAGCAGCGTTCTCCAGGTCTTCTTTGACGCCGTTCATATATCGAAAAGGCAAGACATCCTGGGTTTGAGGTTGAAGAGGAATATTGACACTACATGGGATGTTTGAATTCATTTATTTCAATATTTATTTCAAACTCAATATTTATTTCGCAGACTGGTATGACATTCATACCGGCATGAGTTTCATATTATCTAAATAGTATAAATGCTAAGGAGGAACTGATAGCAAATAGGTAAGAGTTTCATGCCGACATTAAACTCATACCGGACGAGTTTTACCATGTAAACATCCAATTGAGGTCCAAAAGAAGACTGCTTTCGGCAGAGAGTCATTGACTATGGAACTGTTTTATATATGGGATAATATACAAAAAGAATGCTTACAAATGAACAACGTTAAAATTGACATAAAAAATCATTATAATTTGATCATTTATTTATAAAAAAAGACTCCTTTATTCAAAATTCAATATTCAATAAGTTATTGCTAGGTGGTTACTAGGTAAGAAACTATATAGGCATAAGATATTTCAGATGACAAATGACAAAAACAACAAACAGAAAGAAACCGACCTCATCCCCAGATCTACTAGCGCCATCCGGTACATCGAAAGGGCAAGAAGTCCTGGGGACGAGGTTGAGAAAGAAACAATTAATTTAAGTGGAAAACAAAGAGTTCTTTTTAAAAAAAACCCCAACAACCTTGATCTCAAGATAACCTTATAAAGTAACTGAAGATTCAAGAAGCAGAAAAATTCTTCTTCTTATTTGGTTGCGAGTATAATCATGAAGACAGTTGCACTTCTTGCGATAGCCTGTTGTGTAGTATTTGTGGTTGGCCAGGATGAAAAGGAGGAGAGAAAAAAGGTATAACTTGCATGTTTTTGTTGCGTCCTGAGAACATGTTCGGCTTATTTCATTTCGATATCATTGCCCTTTGTTTTAGTGTTTGGAAAAGGTACGCCAATGCGTTTTGAATCGTTCTCCTCCTCCACCGACATCAGTCCCAAGCAGAGGAACCCGTAGTACCAAAGAAGCTGGTGGTACTAGAAAACCCCGTCGCACCAGAGGAACCCGTGTTATTAGAAGATATCCTGGCAAAGTATCTCGATGCTTAAAGCAGTACCGTTGTTTTAAACGAAGTCGCAATTGAAAGTTCCATCTGTTTCGTTTTACAGTAAAAGATGTGTAAACATACTTGTCTAACATTGTCTTTTGTTTGAACTTCTGTCATACAGTTCTTTTAGAATTAACTCAGGTCCCTATGAAGTCTCATAGCATCTGCTCCTTTCATTTGAGAACACCACTTATTCGAACATTTCAGTAATTAGAACCATTTTTTCGGTCCTTGGCAAAAATATCCCCAATAATTCGAACTTTCATGCATTCATGATCTCAAATTAAGGGATAAATCCTCTTTAAAATGCCAAAAATGAGACGTGAGCTTTTACGATTAAAATACACTTCAAAGTTTTGAAAAAGTTTTCCACCTGATTTATATGTCTTGCTGTTCGCCACAAGCGTTCCAATAGCAAATGAACATAAATATAAGCAGGGTTTCTGTACGTGTTTTTTTAAACCTAAATTTCTCATAAGTTTATCTCTGAACACCTGTCCTAGATATCTCAAGAAATATTGATGGAATTCAGTTTTCAGAAATGTTATTAGCAGTTACCGCTATGAAATGGTTGGAACGATTTTGTTAGGTTGCGATTGTCGTCACTCATTTCACGCTCCGGCTTCTTATGCTTCATTTAAGTACGACACAACGCCCTTCAAACAAAACCTCTTTTCCAGAAAATGGCCAGCGGAGAGAAAATGGAGAGTGACTTTTTTTTGTAAAAAAGACATTATCAGACATGTTGCGCAAAAAGGAGCTCTACGGTCATCACAGACCTTTTTAGTACACGCTTGTTTTTATAAAAACAACTAAAACTTTTGGCTGAGGCTCAAAGTTGCTTAAGTTGGGGTCTTTTACAGGCTGATTTGTTGGTCTCTTTTACAGGCTGATTTGTTGGTCTCTTTTACAGGCTGATTTGTTGCTTACTTGTTGCTTGTTGACTATCTGCGTGAGAAGATCAAATTCACGTTTTTGCTTGCTCAGTTAGGCTAGTGCGCCAATCAACTTTAGCTTTTATCACGTTTTTCGTATGAAACTTATGTAACTTTGTAAAACAAAACATTCGATTTCTTTAACACCAATCGAACTTTCATAACACTTTTCTGATTGAAAGTTTACGGAAAGACGTTGAAGACGATATGGCGTTTGTAGAACATGAAATTAGCATTCTCTGAAGAAGAGGGACTTTTGTTTGTCGAGTTTTAGAACAAGATTTGTCTCGGAAACTAGTATTGTTTTAACATGCCAGTATTTGAGCGATATGAAATCTCTCAGCTAAGGCACTTTTCTTTGCAGGCGATTACAAAGTAGATATTTTCATAAATTACGTCACAACATCCATCGCCTCGTTTCTAATCTTTATAATTACTCCCTATTAAAGCGTAATAAAAGAACAACGTGAAACATTTGCCCCGAGGTATCGATTCTCTTTGTAAACCACCCAAGCATCGTTAATGTTTAGGGCGAAAACGAGGCGATGGTTGTAACGACGTAATGTATGAAAAGGTCTTTTACCAATATGTTATGGGATAAATCTTCTATCAAAGTCCATGTAAACGCCACCTTGAATATGTCTTTCCATCAATGAGACTGTTGAGAAATTTTGTTTAGATCAAACACGAATCACGTGATCTTAAGAATTATAGTGCAGCACCAAAAATCGATTTGAGGCGATGAGAAATGAACACAGAGAATAAAAAGAACTATATAAACAACAAAAACTTTATTTTTCATAACAAATTGCCTATATTGAAATAATAATACAAATTTTTACTCATTTTAGTATAGCAATCATCAATCCACATGCCATGTTATAGAAAAATTTCCTAAATGTTTTGTAAAATCTTGATCTTTCGTTTTCTTGCGCTCTAAAACACTATCCGTCATTTTTTGTATAACTTCTGTACTTTATTTCGTCTTGCTTTTTAAAAACAAGATTAAATAAGGCTTTGGAGCTACGAAAACTTCGAAATTCATCTGCAGCATGCGCATCAAAACAAGACACTTCTTCTTCACGATCATTGTGCAAGGGTAAAAAGGGTAAAAATTGCAGACCAGATCAAGAATTAGCAGACACGACATTTGGCCAGCTATAACGCAAAAAAACAACGCCACTTCTACTTCAACACGATCATTGAGCAAAGGTAAACTTTGCAGATGAAATCAAGAATTAGCAAACTCAACATTTGGCCAGCTATAACTTGGATAATCATACCTAATATTATTTTTTTTTCTTTATATTGATTTCTTTAGTAAAATAACCTTTACCAACTTACTTGTACTTTTCGCTAGCTCGCAAGCACCTTCAAGGTTCCTCCAGCGGGTCTGCAGATTCGACGATTATTTTGCAATGCAATAACACTACGGCTGCCGGGGAAAAATCAAAGAAACACCGAAATCACATGATCGCCGTGTAGCCCCTTTAAGGTTAGAAAGATGACTTCTTCTTTCAAAATTCTAGAAATTGTTGCTAGGTGGTTGCTAGGCACATGAAACTATTTAAGCATAAAAAATTTCGGACCCAAATGACAACAACAACAAACAAATAGAAAGAAATCAACTTTGCGCCATCAATCAGTACATCAAAAAGGCAAGAAGCCGAGAGCGACTTTGAAAAAAAACCCAATTAATTTAAGCGAAAAACAAAAGGTTCTTTAAAAAAAGCAGCCTCGGTCCCATTTTTTTTGTATTTCATGTGACTAAGAGATTCAAGAAGCAGAAAACGTTTCTCTCTATTTTTCGTCGCGAGTATAACCATGAAGACTATTGCACTTCTTGCGATAGCCTGTTGTGTGCTATTTGTGGTCGCCCACGAGGACGAGGAGAAGCGAGTCGCCCGTAGAAAGGTATATTCTGTGTGTTTCTATTCGCGTCCAGAGAATATGTTTAACCCGCTTCTTTGATTTCGATATCAATTTCTCTGTGCATCTTTTTAGTGTTTGCGCACGTTACGTGAATGCTTAGGTAAGAGTGGTACTGCAACACCACCACCCGCCACAAGCGTGGGAACAGAAGGCACTGGAGGTATTGGTGGTGGCACTTTAAGAACGCGTAGTACTACAGAAACGGTGAGAAGAGATCGTTGTTTTGGGCAATACAAAATTTGTGTGAAACCAAGTCGTGGTTGAAAGTTCCATCTGTTTACTGAAAGATATGTTTCTGTTTTTCTGATAACTCCCTACTATTTCTACTAAATATACGTCTCTTGTTATTCTTAAAGCAGGTGTTTTCCCCCCTGAATTCAAGCAAATAAGTGTTTGTCTTGATTAATCTTTTATGGATGCACAATTAACGTTTACTATTGTTATGCCATTCTGTGTGTGAAAATCAGTATTCTATAAGATTACATAGACGTAAATGCCCTGGGTTTATATGTAGGTACTGCGCATGCACATTAAAAATAAAGTGGTTCAATTCATTTTATGTTTTTTTTTCTTCTCATTTCATTTATGGCTTCTATCCCTCAGCACTAGACTGAAGGTTTAGTAACACAACATACTTTTTGACCCGCCATTTGATCCCAATATTCTTAGATTTTGATATTTACATGAATAAACTTTTTACTATCCTTGATCCCCAGACCGCCTAACACTTTTAACCTCTAGCTTGGCCTGGGTGGCCTGGGATTGAGGATGAGCATTTGACTACTTCATTTGACAACAAATCTTTTTCACGTATGGTTTCTGACCTGTTCTTCTTTTTCTCAAGCATGGACGTTATACGTTTCCTTCACCTCAGTGGCCTGCCATTCTATTTCGCTTGCATCGTTAATATCACAATAAATTTTTGATTTATATTACTATATTATTGACTTATCCTATATGAACTAATGTTGAACTGTATTCTATATATTTTATTTATAACGGTTTTATCTCAGAGGTCCTTGTATTACATGATAACAGTTTTTATTCCTCAGAACCTGAGTATAATGTACATATACCTCCGTTAAAATACTGAGTATATAAAATATTGATATCAGAGAAATATTTCACAGAGAGTATTATTGCAGTACTAAAATCAGAAATTTGACAGTCAGTGATAAAATAGAAAGAAGAAGCTGATTTGAATTTAGAGATGCAGTTAGGTTTACCGCAAGAACAAAAAACAAATAAACGTCTAAAAAAACTCGAATATTAAACCTAATGCAAACAACATAGTTGCAGAAGCTACTAGTAGTAACCAAGCAACAATGTAGGACTTACAACAAGAATATATAGAGTAATAATAATAATAATAATAATAATAATAATAATAATAATAATAATAATAATAATAATAATAATAATAATAATAATAATAATAATAATAATAATAGCTTTCTGTTGAATATTGTTTCCATTGTGTTTGGTTGAAAATTTTGAAGAACGTTCAAGAAAAGAGAGTTCCCTGACAATGTGATAACTTAACCTTAGGGCATACTGTTGAATTACTAACCTACGATTGTCACCTTGTTTGTGGTAAACACTTCGCTATGTCTGGCTATGGTTAGGTCATGCCTCGTTCTTTCAAATAAAATAAAGAGATTTTCAACCAAAAAGTCTCATGATAGTGAGAGAGATTAGATTGTATAAGAGTCAAAGTAATCGGTGAGTTGGTGAGTTGGTGAGTTGAGTATGATTTTGTTTAACCGGCTGCCGAGAGAATCGCGAAACATGCTATCATACCATGCTGCAGCAGACGAAAACAGACCGACAACTCGGGTCATTCCATAGAAAAAGCATTCAATACAACGCTCGTCATAACGATCACTTATTTCATTATCGTACTTATTATAATTCTTTTCATATTTTCATATCATTTCATATAATATTTCATATCATTTACTAGTTTGTTATGAATCCAATCAAAATCAAAGTTTATAAAAACGTTATTTTTTATTATTCAGCAAGTTGGTTTCTGCGGTTTATCCTTGTTTATCTCCGATTTCCTTCGTGGTGATTTTGTGTAAATTAATCCCAGTGATTATAAAAGTTTCATGACATCACTAGTAAAATTCCTAATCGTAGTTGATTCCCTATGAAAACTTTTGAATCCGATTTAAAACCGATTTACCGATGATGGATAAAATCGTAAGTTCGTCGCCGGTAAATAGTACAACTCACTGACTCTCGACTCAATAACTCACCAACTCGCCGATTATCCACACTCATTGTATAATGCATTCAACGTTTTTTGTTTCTTCTAAGCAACACAATATTTTGAGTTGATCTCTTTTACGCGATGATTTGTTGCTAACTTGTTGATTATCTACAGAAGATCAAATTTGCGTGAGTGAGAGTTTTTATTGAAACAAGTCTCTCATCAACTGTTTTCAGTTTTTTTTTTTCTTTGTTCGGCAAATCCAGTTGAGTCTGGACTGCTAGTTTAGCACTTGCGTCGGGTTTTTTTCTGACAGATTTGAGCCTCATGTTGCTTATCATAAAGCATTGAAAATGGAAAGTATACTCACTGCATAATGGCTACAGGTGCCGTGTATTCTGTAAGGCCTGTTTACTAATTTAAGAGTCCTTGCAAAAACGCGAACTTATGTACTTACAACTCGTTATGATTATACATGTTTTCGGAAAACTTTAAGTTTGTCGAACAAGGTTCAATAATCACTAGTTTTGGGGTAAAAAATTTGTTATTTCTGGTTGGGTAAACGGAAACATTGTTGCGTACTGCCTGGTTCTTCTAAACAAAGGAAAGGGAGACTTTCAACCAATAAGTTTAATGATTAATGATCTTCATCGGAGAAGTTAGTTTGTTTTAAATTGGCAGATGGTTTAAATTGTCATAGGGTCATGTTTGTCTGGTTGATGGAATATATTTCGCATATTTAAGAAGTGATAAAAGATATATTCTACAAAATATCCTGACTTCATATACTTGGCAAACTCGTCACCCTCTGGATTAAAAACTCGCAGTTACTGCCTAAAAGCCAAAAGGGCAGCGCCACCTGTCGGCATTTTCTACTGTCGAGAAAACCGTGACGGCATCGAGTAGAGACAAGTATTTGATTAAATGCCATTAAATGCCATTAATTTTCCCAAGTTTTGACATCTACTTATGTTTAAAAAAGTTCTGTATGCTCGTTTCTTCTTCCTTCACTGCTTTTCCACCTGAAATGTAAGTTCAACAGATTAAGGCCAGAAGAATTCCACGCACTATAATTAACCAATATATCAAAATGTCATTCTTTATTACTTTGATCTATTTTTTAATTCATGATTAGTAAAAAAGCTAATCAGAATATTTCACTTACTGAACATTCGTTCCGATAACATCATGGAAGACAGCACAACAACAAGATGAAGGTCAAGGTCATACTTGGAAATCATCTCTTCTACAAATGAAAAAAATAAGAAAATGACAGAAATTTCAACAATTCAACACCAATTGAAAACTTGCATTGTAACATATAAGGAATTAAAATCAAACAAACAAACTAACAAACAAGAAAAAGAACAAAACGAAATCAAACTTTACCTTGATAATTTGATGGAGATGTATGAAGCAAACATAAATCCTTCCCAGCTACAGTTTCCTATGAGAAGAAAAATTATCATCCCTCCCTTAAACAGTCTACCCAACACCCAAATGAAAGTCATGACAATAGAATTAAGTCCTTTCACTCAACACCTAAATGAAAGTCATGACAATAAATTAAGAACTTTCAGTCAACACCTGAATGAAAGTTATGACAATAAAATTAAAACTATTAACACAACACCTAAATGAAAGTCATGACAATAGAGTTAAGTGCTTTCACTCAACACCTAAATAAAAGTTATGACAATAGAATTAAAACCATTCACCCAACATCTAAATGAAAGTCATGACAATAGAGTTAAGTGCTTTCACTCAACACCTAAATGAAAGTTATGACAATAGAATTAAAACCATTCACCCAACATCTAAATGAAAGTTATGACAATAGAATTAAAACCATTCACCCAACATCTAAATGAAAGTCATGACAATAGAGTTAAGTGCTTTCACTCAACACCTAAATGGAAGTTATGACAATAGAATTAAAACCATTCACCCAACAGCTAAATGTAAGTCATCACAATAGAATTAAAACCATTAACACAACACCTAAAAGAAAGTCATGACAATAGAGTTAAGTCCTTTCACTCAACATCTAAATGAAAGTCATGACAATAGAGTTAAGTGCTTTCACTCAACACCTAAATGAAAGTTATGACAATAGAATTAACACCATTCACCCAACATCTAAATGAAAGTCATGACAATAGAATTAACACCATTCACCCAACATCTAAATGAAAGTCATGACAATAGAGTTAAGTGCTTTCACTCAACACCTAAATGAAAGTTATGGCAATAGAATTAAAACCATTCACCCAACATCTAAATGAAAGTCATGACAATAGAGTTAAGTGCTTTCACTCAACACCTAAATGAAAGTTATGGCAATAGAATTAAAACCATTCACCCAACATCTAAATGAAAGTCATGACAATAGAGTTAATTTCTTTCACACAACACCTGAATGAAAGTCATGAAAATAGACTTAAGTCATTTCATCCAACACCTGAATGAAACTGATGATAATAGAGTTAATTTCTTTCACACAACACCTGAATGAAAGTCATGACAATAGAATAAATTCCTTTCATCCAACACCTGAATGAAAGTCAAGACAATAGAATTAAATCTAAAGATATTAACAGTCTAAAATTTAAAATGCATCAACTTATATATAAATTAGATTTTAAATGGTATTAAAGTAAATAAACGAATATAAGTATATAAAAAACGATTACTTAACAACTACCTGCCCAAATAAGAAGAAAATGTAACCGTTGTAAATGTAGCTGCCCAAATAAGAAAAAATGTAACCGTTCGCTACTGAGTCTGCAGAGTACTGGCAGTTTCTGCGTATATACTCATTTATTGCCTTTAAAATATATATTTCAAAATGTCAAAATGTCAAATATTATTATGTAAAAATACAATAAACATATTATTAAACAAACCAGAAACGAAAGTGTCATTAAACACCAATAACATATTGGAGATACAATCGATCATAACGTATACAAACTCGTATCAAAGGACGGAACAAATACAGTCATACAGCAACAGAAATAATTATTAACAGAAGAAGATTTCTTGAATCGATAAATATTGCTAATGTCCATTAAAGACATTAGAGAATCTGAAAGAGTGAAAGAAAGAAAGGGAACAGAGTAGAAGATAAACTGGATGTTTTAATAATCGATCACTTCTAAACTTGAGAACAAGTTGCGAAATAATACTGCTTGCAAAATGATGTGAATAAATGATGGTACAATATGTTCAAAACAATAAATGGTATTTTATTTGCCAATGAGCTGAAAATTCGGAATATTTCAAAAGTTGAAATGTTGTTGATAAAAAAAGGTATTCTTTTATCTCCCTACTTTTGGAATGTTCTCGCAGTGATGGAGCCCAGAGTTTTGCGCCCTAAACGCCAACTTGTCCAAAGGCAGGAAAGCAGTGCCTTTAAGAACAGCAGGTCACATGGACATCCACATGGGGGCTAAACCGTCCTACCTACTTCAAGAAAGCAATTCAAGTCAACAAAAGCATCTGAAACAACCAACAACTAGCAAAAAACATAATTTAAATTTTGCATGCATTTTGTGAAAGGACATTTTTTCGTCCATTTTGTATTAGAATGTTTCGCAATTTTAGAAGTTTATGATGTGCAATGCATCGAACAATCTTAAGAGTTTCGGTACAGTGGGAAATCCTTTTGTAGGTTATAAACAGCTATTAGACAGTTAGCAAAAATGAACATGGCACAGGTCATACATAACATTTCTCAACTAGTTCTATATGAAGCGTGGATACATTTAATCTAACTGTTAAGAGAGAGAGAGAGAGAGAGAGAGAGAGAGAGAGAGAGAGAGAGAGAGAGAAAAACTGACCTAATTATATCTGTCTAAACACATATTCTTGTATTGACCTGGAAATTTTAGATAATAGTTTTTGAAATTCTTTTTTTAAACAGTAAGCGTTTATAATCTTAAGGTTCTCCTGTGTACCTAAACTTGATCTTAAAGGGCACCGTATGTACGCCGGTCTCTGTACGACTAACCCTTCTTCGTCGCACACAGTCGGGAATGCACCACCTCTTTACATACGGAGGAGATCCCTCTCAGCTACCATAAACTTGCGCAAAAAGCAGACGTATATGCATGCAGTTTTGAAAGGGAGTTTCCAAAAAGGTTCGGCTACCTTAAATAAGCTCATTGTGCAGTCCTTATCATGCAACTTGTACTTTGCGGCTAGTTAAACTGAAGATAAAAACTGTTTTTTTCTCTACAGACTTTAGAATGTATCTAACGAAAGTCAAACGAAAGAAAGAGCGGAGAAAAGGTGTAAAAAACAACAACAACATCAAGAATAATATTGAAAAACCTTCCAATCAACAATCAATCATCAAATAATCTTTAAAACTCCACTCTCAACACACAAACTTAAGATAAACACTACGAGTTAGCGAGAGTCTACTGTAAATATTAACAGATAAAAATAAAATAAAAAACTTTCCTAAATTCCTTCGTCGACTTGTTCGTTAGCATGCTTTCTTTGCATTTCTGTTCTAGCCACAGTAAGAGAGTATAAACACTAATGAAGTTATTCCCCATGGAATCGAGATATTTAAAAGGATGAAGTTAGGGTTACTCTCTTGTGCACTGTAAATGAACGCATAAAGCTGGATCCACACGACATAGAAATAGAAAGTATCTTTCTGTCTAGAGTCTTCAACAGAAGGGATGGTAATACCATTTACCAACCAGTAGGGCAGCAATCAGTCCCTCTTTTTTAATCCCATTTCTAGTGTTCTTTTTACATCTGTTCCCATTTTTAATTGCGTTAGGGATTGAGAGTTTAGGCGAAGTTTATGGAGGAGAGGAAATTCATTAAAAGTATAAAAGAAAAACGTGCAAATAACTTAATTAACAAGTAAGTTTTAACAGAAACTATACTTGTAATAGACTATAATAGACACTGTACTCCTCCACTTTTTTGCATAATTTCCTGCCTAATATTTAAAAATTTTTGAATAGATTGGCTGATTCGATATAAATATTCTTGTTAAAGGAGGATGTTTGTCCATGTTAAACGCGCTTTTGCGCGTCACTGTCTTCGTTGTGGCTGCTGTTTGGTAAGTGCCCCTAGTTTGTACGTAAAAATGTTCTGTAACAAGCTTGTGTAATAACATGTCGTAGACTTAAAAAAGCGCCGCCTATATTTTCCACCTTCAGATCACGTGGTCGCCTGTTTAACGATCTTAATTGGGACGTCACTAAAGATGAAGTCATTGCACGGCAGTCAACAGCCAATCAAAACAGAACCAGTAGTGTTTTGACTCTGACCTGTCATTTGACGTCACTTACGAATTTGCAGTAATTTGACGTCATTTCTTCACAAAACTTCGACTGCTCGACAAGTTTAAATAATATATAGCCATCTGTTTTTATATCTCGTTTATCATGTTCAATTTTAAATTGGAAAACTTTTCCGAAGACGTGGAAAGGATTGCTGGAAACAAATCTTACAACAAATACGCCACAACTGGATTTCTTCTGTTGTCGTGGAAGAAAAAGAAAATCAATCAATTAAAGAATGGATTAAAATTAAAAAAGGAATTTCTTCGTCAACAAAATCTTAAACTTGCAAAAGTGTATAAAGATGTGAAAGAAGGAGCACGGAGAGTTGAAAACCATGTGGAGGAATTGCAACAAGACTTATTGGAAGCTAATGAAACGATTGATGAATTGTCAAGTGAAATGAATCGCTTGGAATGTGATAATTTATGGAAGAACCTTCATCGTTTTAATATTCGAGAAGCGCTCACTGCTTTACAGGTAAGATTTTCGATATCAACAGTAAGTGTACTAAGGAATTTTGGGAAACCGACTGTGAAAGTGAAAGAATTTGATTGGTTTTCATCAGTAATATAAGAATTTGATTGGTTTACATCATTAATATAATGTGGTTTTCTTTAAGAAACGACAAATGGGCAATATTGCTGATGTTCAAAATGATTTAAAGGATTTCACATCGATGAATGTCAACAAAGAAAGAACGCGATGGCAGAAAATATGTGATTTCTTCATACGCACACCATCTGCCGCACAGATTCGCAGAGAGAATTTTACAAGTTTGGTTCAGGAAGCTTTAGAAGATTGCTCTACAGCTTTAACCTGCGTTAGGGAGTTAAAAATTTGGTTTTAACTCCATCAAAACAATCCAGAACTTTATAAACTTTATCAAACGTTGGTTTTATATGTTTTGTGTTTTTTTGTTCGTGCTTGTTTGTTTTACGTGAAGCCATGTTTTTCCATGGAAACTTTTTATTCTTTAAGAAATGCTGTTTCCCTTTTTGGAAGATTTAAAAACCATCATGCTTTGCACGTGGTGATATTAGCTCAGTAGGTAGAGCGCTGGTTTCTAACCAGAGGTTGTGGGTTCGAGTCCTACATATTTCGACGTGATCAAAGTTGTATACTTTCAGGAACAGCTTTTCTTATTACATTAACACACGTGAATATTATTCCTTAAAATACGTAATGTTAGCTCAGCAGGTAGAGTACTGATTCCTATCAGAGGTCGCAGGTTCGAGTCCTGCATATTACGTAATAAGATCATGGCGTCATGTAAAATCTACCGTGAATGTCGGTTTCGTGTAATTTGTAAACAATTTGTATAATTGACAAGTATATATATATATTTGGTTCTAAATATTCTAGTTTTCATTTTCCAAACTTCTCCCGAGTCACATTAGAACTTCTTGCTTTCCCGACTTCAACGATGATCAGAAAACCGTTTTCTCTTGATTTTTGTTAACTTGAGTACTGTGTTCCTGTTGAATTTAACTGCCTCTGATTTACTCTGTTTATCTGGTTTTCATATGAAAGATTTAACTGTCTCCATGAAAAGGTCCCCGCTTCCGTCTATTTACAATCCCAAGAGTGGCGAAATCGGCTTTATAATTTGTATAACAATTTGGGAAACGGAAGACACTGGGTTGGTTCTCTATCAAATTATGGTTGTTAAATCCAAAAGCAACACAGATTAATAATTTTTTAATCCATTTAAAGTTGAAAATGTCTTTACACGTTTCATCCACAATTTACAACCATTTCCCGCTTCTGTTTTCAATGTACCTGTTTTTGCTAAGCAACTAAATAGAAACCCGATTCTGAGTCCGGAATCGACTTGAATGCTTAATACAAAGTTTTGATATATATAAGTTTATACAAAATTTTTACCCGGGCAGCTAGTGTGATTTCAATATAATCTAGATTGACCGAAACCCTTTCATGAGTCATAACTAATATTTACAGTGTACTTACTGCAGCGATATGTTCCAAAAGGTTGAACAGTCTTTTAACAAATCACGTACGTCCCAAGTTCCCAGTGTCTACGGGGGAGGAGTGTTTTCTATAGAAAAGGCAAGCAATATCGCCTGCTGTTTCAATAAAAAAAAACACTCCCCCAGAGAGACTTTCTGAAGTAAAAACTTTTTGAACAAATTTTTCTTTTATAAATACAATTTTTATAAACACCGCAGCCATAGTTAAAGGCATACCAAACTACTCAGGGTATCCCGCTCTTTGAGTTCAAATACTCGAAACAAGTTACAGCGTGTTCCATGCTCTGGAATTATGTGGACCAGAAATATCTATTTCTTATTTTCGAACTTATAATATTAATATTAACTCTATTAAAGGCTCTCCAGCATACTGGAAAAATATGCTTTCAGATGTTTTAGCGATGGTTAAAGAACTTGGAGTACCTTAATTTTTTTTGAAACTTTATCATGTGCTGACTTATGTTGGGATGAGTTAGTAGTAATCATTTCCAAATTAAATGGTTCTGAAATATCCACTAGTGAAATTGCAGAGATGTCATGTTTTGAAAGATGTGAATTGCTAAATAGCAATCCTGTGTTGCTAACTATACCCTTCCAATTCCGTGTTGAAAGTTTTTTTAAAATCGTTATCAAAGGGCCAATTGGAAAGGTGTAATTATATTATGCCATCAGGGTTGAATTCCAATTCAGGGGCTCTCCACATGTACATTGTTTAATATGGTCTGAAAATATGCCATCCTTATCTGTTGATACTATAGAAGAATACACTGAATTTGTTGATTCAGTTATTTCAGCAAATATACCGAGTTAACCATCAAACGATCTTGTACAAAGATATCATGTACACCACCACTCAAAAGCCTGTAAGACGTATAATTATAAGGAATGCCGAATTGGATGTGGCCATTTTTTTACACAAAAAAACAATAATTGCTAAAGCACTTCCAGAAGATCTGTCACCTGCTGAAAAAAATGAAATTCTTTTTAAGCAAAAGCTTATTTTGCAAAATGTAAAGCAGTATATTCACACTGAATTAAACCCGAGGAAAAATAATTTCTTATACCCTGAGAAACCAAATTTTAAGAATGTTTTGTCAATTGGTGAAACTCTTTGGCAATTTATTACATGTGGGCGTATTTTTCAAAACGTGAAAATTCCTGTTCGAATTCAATGAAGAAAGTACAAAAGCAATGCAGCGAAATGGAGTCCCCAAAGTATGATACTATGTGTAAGTTAGGAAAAGCTTATAGCGATAACAGAGAATGTTCTGTCCAGGAAGCTGTTTATCAACTAATGCCTGAATTATGGTTACAGAAAGGTTTCCCTCAAGTATCATTTATATATACTAACTTGCCGAATGACCGCTTTCGGAAATTCAAAAGTGAACTGCCTGAAGATAGTCAAGATGTTTTAAAAGAAATATGCTCGAAAGATATGTAGATAGGCCAAATAAAACAATTGGAAAATACCTAGTCATTGACTCTTTGTGCTTTGCCCAATTTTCTGCATATTACCAGCTTGATAGTAAGAAAGACAATTCATAAATGCAAAATGATAACCAGCAAATAATTTTGAGCGATGCAGTTGTTGAGGAAAATAATGAGCAGACTGCATTTCCTAAAGTTACATCTTTAATATCATCTAAAGAATGTTTGAAATATAGAAAGGTTAAAAAGGTCTTGTGTTATAAAACACCTAACAAGCATAAGTATCCGAAGAAATATGCAAATCATATTTTGATGTTATTCTATCCATTTAGGGATGAAGAAAGTGATATTTATGTTGATAAACTAACGGAGCCTGAGGTATTGGAGATTGTTAATAGGAATAAAAAGTTTTTTGAACCAATCACTGAACTAGAAGAGGTTGCATTAAGAACATACTAGGGTAGCGTGAAAAAGCATTTTACAGTTTTTCTCCATAAATTGTTTTTACACGCAATACTGCCATGATAAGTCTGTGTATATACAAAAATTGTTGTGTTTCTCCATGTTGGAATTTATCATATTTAACACAAAATTTTTATGATATAAGGAAGCAACATATACAAAATATCCGCTTATAATCGCTGGGTAATCGGGTATGTGTTGTTATTTATAGCTCTCGATGAAATGGCAGACGAAGCAGATGGCGAGGAAAAGAACGGTAAAACAAATACTTCCTCTATTTCTTCTTTTCATCTTTCGGATTTAAATAACCCTAATTCAATCTCGTTTCCAGGGATTCTCTACTCTTCGATGAGGCCTTGGAGACAAGATTGCGCATAATTATCGTATAAGCGTATTATGAAAACTCATTTACAAACAAATTCACTTTTAAAGATCCGAAACCGTGTGGAGAAGATGGGGATGGCGCGTCTTCGTGGACGAAAAATACTAAGGATTGTAGGAACAACTTGCATTGTGTTACCCAACTTTATTTTTTAAACACGAAGATGTAATAAAAATGTAATCGGATATGTGATTTTTTGGAATACGAAAAAGAAAGTAGTTCACAAACAATCAACAGTTTCTTATATTTGTGTGATTGAAAATATGTAGAGATATTATTTGTAATTGATGAATTAACGGGATACTGACATTTTTGCGCATTGGTACTGAAAAATAATTATACGTAAGACTTTTAAACCGTGGATCGCGCATTTCTAGTTCGATATCTCGGAGCAAGACATTGCTCTTAAATTATGCGGACCCGTAATAAATTTTTTTTAATTTGAACTTATATTATATTTAACTGATCGCGCCTACATTAATTTGCCGAACGTGGCAAGTTCGCTGGTCTGTATTATTCCAAGCAAAAGAAGAATTTTTGGTGGCAATATTCCATGCACAGAAACATCTTAGGTTTAAGGTTAATAAAGTGTATTCTTTCATATCTCTTTTTATGTTCTTTGCAATGCTGCATATCCTTTATTGGTTCTAATTCTTCTTCATTTTTTGACAAATTTGAGCCTCATATTGCTTATAAAGTGTTGTTTATAAATAAAGCGTTTATTCAGAAACAAAGGGACTATTCCATATAGTCATACCTGTGAGCCATCAAGAACCAGACCAAATCCACTTCACCCCAACCACATACACTGCCATTGTGCAGCGGCACCCAAGTGGTCCCACGAAAAGAGTCAATTTTGAACTGCCATATCTATTAATATGAACCCAAATAACGAAAAAAGTAATAAGTAACCAGGAGTTTCATACTCAAGCTACTAAAGGTACTGTATGTCCTGGGCATTCGTTAAATTTTCGACAATTCTTAATCGTCACTTAGTACTGTATGAATAGCATGAATTTTTGCCTCCTCTATCATCGGATTTCGGATGAGCACAGAATGATGATCCGTCATAATTGTCTCTCATAGAATGATGATCCGTCATAATTGTCTCTCAAAATGGACTATCAGTACCACTCACATCATGGTGACCTCTACTACTAAAAATCGGATTTCGGATGAGCACAGAATGATGATCCGTCATAATTGTCTCTCAAAATGGACTATCAGTACCACTCACATCATGGTGACCTCTACTACTAAAAATAAACATCACATCAGCCAAAGTGCAGGAAAAGAAAAAGAAAGAAACGACAAGAAAGGAAAGGAGATAACAAAATAATCCAATACATCGTATTATTTTATCTCCTTAATGTCTGTGTATAGTAATTAAAGAAGGAAGTGTCCAACTCTCTTCAACCCACCAACAGAGTACTATGATCGTGGTAGCGAGAGTTGGCTGCATTAACATCAGACAATACCTTCAATCTGCCAGTAGCAATGGTTGTATTGAAAGCGACAGCTACTTCCATCCTTCCTTTTTGATCACTGTATACAATGCGAGCTTGTGATCCAACCACCTGTAAAATGGAATATCATATCCATAAAATCCATTTTATTACATATACATGGATACTGAAAGAACCTTAAAGCGGGTACTTCCGTATAACAGACACATGTACGAATGGATGAATTTGAAGTCACATTCTCATAAGTAAAGTCTCTATAAAGCTGTTATCCACATTATAGAGATTTCACTGTATTATAATTTATCCAGGATGAACGCTTCAGTTTCAAGAGGTACTTTTATCAATAATTGTCCTGAGAAGGAGCATTTAAAGAACATTTAAAGCCTGGATATATGCTACGGGATATGTCCTCTCAACAATTATTCAAACAGACAACCACCCTACTCTCTTGCCAAATGCTGAGTAGAAGGGAATGATCCACACTGTCATAGACACTAACATGACTCGATGGAGGCTTGAAACATTGACTTCTCTCACAAGAAACAAGCACCAAAAGGCTTACATTTGGTAAAAAGGGAAATAATATGGAGAGTTTCAGTTGGTGTTTTCCAGCTTCTACAACCCATTTCACGTTATCTCTTAACTGTCCAACCACACTTTCTGGAACAGAGAAAATATTCAAAAACATCATTTGAACCGAGAAAAAAAAAAAGTAAACAAGAATATTTTCCCATAAAAAAGAGAGAAAGATTGAACAAACTTTTCCTCAGCGGCTATTTTATCTGTTTCTTGAAGATCACTTTCCAAACCACTTGTACGCAGTCAGCTAAAAGAATGGGAACGACATTAAGTTCTTATGAAAGGCACGTTAAGGGTCAATAACAGCAATACAATTAGTTTCACAAGTTTTCATTTTGTTTATAAGATTATTTGTTATAGCAAATGTCAATTTTTTTAATAATTTGTTTTCAAATCTCAACAAGAACTATATGGTAGAAGAATTTCAAAATTAAGTCCTAATACGAACAAAATAGATACAAACTTATTCACAGAGTTTTAAACTTTGTTAAGTGTAAACAAGGTTTAATAAAGAAACAGCATTGCTTAAAACCAAAGAAATATACATTTGTGAGATGTAACCATGAGTACTTATCTTATTATAAAAGAGCCAAAAGAAGAAAAAAACGAAACTAAAAAAACCGTCTTCATCGAAAAAAACATTATTAATAAATAAAAACGAAAAATCCATCCGAAATACTGGATTTTAAACTTTGTCAAACAAAGTAAACAAAAACGTTCAAATAACCAACAAGAATACTTATAAGAAGGTTGCTTAATAGAGTTAAAGTAAGAACTGCTTCTTATGAAGCTTCTCATCATGAACTGTAGGTGAAACGAACAAATGCCTCGGCAACAAAATAACACTTAATTTCAAGTGATATACTTCGCATTGGAAGTAACTGAAATACTCCTTTTTGTATTTCATGGGAACAAGATCAATTTTTCGTGAATAACTGGTAAAATACCAACAACAAAAAATACTTCTTGAATGTTTTGATAAGCTTTTGAAACTTCTTCGTTTATAGGTTTCGCATCACACATTTTCGCGAAAGTTTATGCCTTGGAAGTTAAAACATGAAATCTTGCAAGTGTTTTACCGCGAAAATGTACGGATAAATTTCAGTTCCTAAAATATTTTTCCTAATAAAAATCCTGTTGGATCATTACCCGGGGATTCTGTAAAACTTTTGATACAGAAATCAAATGGAAACACTTTACGTCAAGATAATGTTGTATTTTTATATTAATATTAGCATTCATCATCCATGACGATGATATTTGTTGTTTTCCTATTTAGAAGGATTGTGTGGTTCTAAAATTAATCACAGGGACGATGAAGATGACTCCGAATGGTAAAGAAGCCGGGGAGGGAAATGTTACTTAAGAGATAATATTTATACGAGGGGTGAAAGAAAAGAAACAATTGAAGAAGTTAGCAAAGCCAACACTTCCACCCTCTTCCTTAAGGTCCCTACCCATATTTTTACTCCTTTTCTAAATCAAGGATGTCTAGCTATTTCTTTATAAATAAAGAATTGATTGATTGGCCAATCATAAAAGAGTAACTTAGTGTCGTCTTCCATTTTAAATTGGAAATTCACTAAATTAATAAACAATTCGAAGACACCGTTTAACTACGTGTTATCTGAGAACTTCACAGAACATCGTGTCCACCCTGGATTGTTTCTTTATGTCTGATTTCTTCATTATAATGTCAAAGTAATTTCGTCAAATCGGAAGGAATATGCATAGGTTTCGCATCACACGTTCTCGGAAATATGATATCGATTTACATAAAGAGCGCTGAACCAAATCAGAATCAATGGTTCCCATTGGCAACATTTCTGTAAAATTGATCAATGTAACGTCTGATGATTCTGTATAAAAGATGTTGCATTACAGAAATTAGAACAGTTGGAATTGGTTTAGCGAAGGAACGGTAAGTTTTCGTAGAGAATTGCAAAATAGAAATCAAATTGTACTACGACTGTGAAACGAAAGTAAGTTAATTTTGTGTAACTCATTCATCACAGATAAACCATCATGAAGACTTTGTTGTTGATATTTGCTGTTGCTGTTATTGGAAACTCTCTAGGTATATACCATATGATTGACACTTGTTTTTTCCTTTCATTTTTATATTTTGATGTCAGTTTGAAAATTATTGGGGATAGTTAAAGAGCTCATTCAAACATAGGCAAAAATGCGAATTTCTTTCACAACGTTTCAAATTTCTTCGTTTCATTTCTTTCTTAGGTCACACTGTCGAAAAGAAAAACGGTGAGTATTTTTTATTTATGGTTTACTGCGTGGGTATCTATCATGAAAACTTTTTTCCATTCTACATTACTAGAGAACAATTTGTTCAGGATGTGATAAATTGTGATTTAAATGTTCCTTGTTATTTCATAATGTGATGTCATATTCATTAATTTATTTATGTATTTTGTATAATATTTCATGTCATTTCTTTTAATTTTTTGTAGATCGTGAAGAATATGTAAAAGACATGTTGATGAATCAACTGATGAAATGGGTTGGTTCATGATCTAATTGAAAGTTAAAACAGCGTTTAAATGGAAATTCGCTAAAGGTCTATTGTTGAACATTTTATTTTTCTTTCACTAGAAGATGACTTGAAATTGGAAGACCTTTTAAACGACAACGGTAGCGACGATGAAGGTAAGAACATATGATTCAATATGATTTTACATATGATTTTCTTTCAAAACGATATACTCTGTTCACGATGCCTGGCCTCTTAAGTAAGTAATTGCATGAGACCATTTAACCATTTCCTCTCTTATTTTCTATATTTTCGTTTAATATGTAAGAACTTATAATTGGCTCATATAAGGGATGGTACATATTCAAAATATTTCCAAATAATAGCTGGGTAATAGGGTATAAGTGTTGTATTTTATAGATCTCGATGAAATGGCAGACGATGCTGATGGCCAGGGGGAAAAAGGTAAAACTAATAATCCTCACTTTCTTCTTTTCGTCTTACGGATTTAAATAACCATAATTCAATCTCGACCTTGTGGCTTCTTGAGTCTTCGATGAAGCCTTGGGGATAAGGTTTTGCTAAATAATCGTATACGCGTATTATGAAAGCTAATTTACAAACGTTTTCACTTTTAAAGATCCGAAACCGTTGTGGAGAAGATGGGGATGGCGATTTCGTGGACGAAAAATACTAAGGACTGTGGGAACAGCTTGCAAAATTTTTCCCCAACACTGTGGAAAGAAATGAAACGTAAGAAAGTGCTTCGAAGAAAATGATGTAATCAAAAATTTAATTTTGTAAGCACGAAGATGAATGCAATCAGAGAGATCAGTTTTTTGAACACAAAATAGAAAGTAGTTCACAAACCATCAATTGTTCCTTACATTTGTGTTATTGAGAAATACGTCGAGATACTATTTGCAACTGATGAATTAGCAGGGTACTGACTGAAACATAATTATACACAATTATACACAAGACCTTTAAACCGGGTATCCCGCGTTTCGACTTAAATAACTCGGGGCAAGTTACAGTGCGATGCTCTTCAATTATGCAAACCAGTAATATTTTTCTTTCGCACTTATATTATCTTTACTAGTCGCTCCTACATTAATTTGCTGACTGCGGCAAGTTCACTGGTCATCAAGAACCAGACCAAACCCATCGTTAATCACTTCACCACAACCTCATCCTCCGCCATTGTGCTACGGCACCCAAGTTGCCGCACGAAACGAGTCACCAATGCAATTTTGAACCGCCATATCTATGAACACAAATAACGAAAAAAGTAATAATTATAAGTAGCCATGAGTTTATATACTCTAACTTACTAGATAAAGGTACTGTGTGAGCTGCACATCCCTTCACAACTTTTCAACCAATCTGAATAGTCACTTAATACTGTATGAATAGCATGAATTTTTGCCTCCTCTATCATCGGATTTCGGGTTTTAATTCAAGGAATTGAATATGGTTACCAGTACAGAATGATGATCTGACATAAACGTTTATGATGGCGATCTCTACTCAAAACGACTGGACTCTGAATACAACAGTTAACAGGTTGAAAGCACTCACGTCTACCGAATTGAACGGGGGTAAGACGATTACTTAAAGACGAAAAAATAAATATCACATCAGTCAAAGTGAAAAAGTGAAAGTGAAAACAAATGAACTTTACCTTATTATCGAGTCTAAAGAAAAACTTTGAGATGAGACCTCCTTTACATTCAACTCTGGGGTCTTTTTTCGTTTAAAAGAATGGAAATGACACTAAGTTCTTATAAAAGGCACGTTAAGGGTCAATTGCTGCAATAGCAAACAAAATACAATTAGTTTCACAAGTTTTAATTTGGTTTATAAGATTATTTGTTATAGCAAATGTCAATTTTTTTAAATAAACTGTTTTTAAATCTCAACAAGAAACCATATAGTGTAAAACGGTAACGTAATTTCGAAACTAAGTTGTACTTCGAACAAAATAGATACAAACTCATTCACAGAGTTTTAAAGTTTGTAAAGTGTAAACAAGGTTAAATAAAGAAACATCATTGCTTAAAACCAAAGAAATATACATTTGTGAAATGTAACCATGGATACTTATCTTAATATAAAATATATTTTAATACAAAATAAGAGCCAAAACAAATACAAAACAAAAACAAAAAAAACCGTCTTCATCAAAAACAATATTATTAAAAATAAAAACGAAAAATCCATCCGAAATGCTGGGTTTTAGACTTTTAAAAACAAAGCAAACCAAAACGTTCAAATAACCAACAAGAATAATTATAAGAAGGTCGCTTAATAGTTAAAGTAAGAATTGATTTTTATGAAGCTTCTGATCATTAACTGTAGGTGAGTCGAACAAAATAATACTTAATTTCAAATAATATACTTCGCATTGGAAGTGACTGAGACCCTCCTTTTTGTAATTCATGGGAATAAGATCCATTCTTTCGTGAATAACTGGTAAAATACTAACAAGAAAATACTTATTGAAGGTTTGGATAAGTGATTGAAAATTACTAGTCTGTGTTCGTTCATACAATTTATATAGTTTTGTAAACGGAATTGTAAACGGAGTCTAAAGCGTGGGCTAAATCCCATTTCGGCCGGAGGAGTAGGAGTCCAAGGGTGTTTGAAGAGGAATGTCATCCCGTATGAGACCACGATATATTAGTCGTTCTTAAATACTGTTATCATATACAATCCTCATAGAGAATGCAGCAAAGTATTATTATAGTATTACTGTTATATTAATTCTATATTACCTCTATAATATATTGTACTACATTACCTCCCTAATATATCGTGGTCTCATACGTAATGAAAGAGTATTCCCTTTCGTAACAAGTTCATGCACAATGTATAACGACAGCTGTTGCACATAATATACTTTCTGAAAAGCACACAATGTTAACAGCTCATTCAGATATTATGATATGAGAGAGTTTAACCACTAAGATAGACAAATAAGTAGCTACTTAGACATGATTACAATCACCCTCAATACTATCAAGTTTCCAATCAAATCAATCATAACCAAAATAACACATGACAATATCTACAAAATTGAATCAAAGATTTTCCAAAAATAGTATTTGTATATGTTTTCTGAGGAACGTTAATAATTCAATCTCCCCTTAAACCATTAACTACCTTCAACAACATTGATATGGTGGTAACGTGAAAAATCATCGGGCGTCAGACAATTGTATAGATAGATAATGTATTAGATAATATACTAGTATCCCGGGTAAAAACATTTTACCGGTTCACTTTCCCGATGAGTTACCACCATCCCGTGATTTTTATATCAATATAGGGGTGACCGAAAATAAAATCACATAATCCAAAAGTATAAGTAGTACCACGCTATAGAGCTCGAAATGCTGATCAAAAACATTTTACAGGTTCATTTTTCCCATTATTTGCCGCCCACACCTCCCGTGCTCTTCCTCTTTCAAAATATAGGGATGTATATATAGTATAGCGTGTAAAATGTTTTTACAGGTTTACTTTCCCCATGATTTACCGCTATCCCGTGTTCTTCTTCTTAATATGGTGGAGGCGAATAAGGGATAAGTAGTACCACGCTATAGAGCTCAAAATGCTGATCAAAGCTATTACATAAAAAAAATGAACAATATGAAAGGTTGTTTTTTGTCCTTATTTGGTACAGTTATATCTATCTATTGAATATTTTTTTTAATATATATATAGATAAAATCATAAAACGTATATTTCATTTGAAACAGACGCATTTTAATGATGATAGCTCAAAATGTAGAGTTGACAAATGAGATTAATAAATCAGACAAAAAAAAATAGGTATGCAAATGAAATTAATACATTCCAATCTATTGTCTCGTTTTTTCAGACAATAACTTAATGGATTTTCAAGATTTAATCCAGGTTTCAGACTTTCAGCATCTCATTTTAATTACAATCGCAGTTGCGTCAAGTTTAATATTTAATTCCATTGTCTGATTTTTTTAATCTCATAAATTTTTACGTGTAAACAATGGAAAATTGAAACATTAAATTTCTATTTATTTCTGTTTTTGCACGAAAAGCGCGGCACTACATTTTGAGCGGCCCCCGCTATCATCATCAGGCATATTAAAAAAAGATGCCGAAAATAAAATCACATAATTGCTAAGAATAAGTACCACTAAGTATTAGAGCTCGAAAAGATGATCAAAAAAATGTATGGGATCATCTGTGTACGACGTGCCGTTACCGAGATATCGTCGATCAAAGATTTTGATGACGTCACACCTATCCCCAAAAAGTTTTAGACCCAATTTTTTTTTCGTCACCCATCGCCAATATTGCAGAGCCCCAAAAACGTCAGTTATCCCCATCGGTTCTCAAGATATTTGACCCTTGAAATCGCATTCTATTTAGGGTGCAATGCAATGTCCCCCGTGCCAAAAAATTCACGTCGCATCATTTGGTAATATACTAATACTGAAAAAAACGCTTCTCGCAGCAGCGTGGTTTTTCGCGCTCCTCGTGAGAAAATGACCGTGAAATTCTCCTATTCTCCTAATGGGAGATTCTCCCTATACTAATACGGAAAAACATACATCCATTGACGAACTTCCCGGGAAATTTTACCTAACGTTCTTTCTTTAAAAGTTAGGTAAGAAAAAAGCAAGATTGTGTATTAGTATAAGAAGATTAGATTGTTTAATCGATTCACAATGAAAATACTTTCATGCTAGCTGGTATAATGGGAACATACTCTAAGTTGTCTACGAACTATGGCTAAACACAACCTCGTACCCAGGCTGACCACTCGAATAACAGTGTAAGGTATACCAAGATTTACCATTAAAAAAAATTCCTCCTGAAAAATCGATCAGTTTAAAAAGGATTTTATCATTTAGTTTTAGTCAAGTATTACCTTGATAAAAGATCTGTAAACAGTACGACCACATTTACCACACCTTTAGCAATAACTACATAGGGAGTAGTAGACGGGCAGGTGTGAACACAGAAGATAACAAAATTGCAACAACAGAAAAGAATATATCATAATATTTGCATACATGTACATTTATCATTCATATTTTGTTCAGCTCCATATCGTAAAAACAAGAGAATCTGGAGATTACGCAACTGTGATGGCAACGAGGTCGGCGATGGGAAAGTGATCCAAGAACATTCAAAAATTAATGGATCATTAAGCGATTGAAGTTTGAAGAACTTGTCTGTAATAACAAAATCATTGATCGATGAACTAAAAAAGACAGAAATGCTTTCGCAAAAAAGAATAAAACAAATTCGAGTTAAACATAATCTACAGCTATCCTTGTTTCTTCACTTTTAGTTCCACTTCAAAATATAACTTATCACGTTATGTGTAGAACGTGCAAATCTGTTAATGATGTAATTATCTGATAAATGGAATGAGAAGAAATAGACTTTCTTTCTAAACAAAATCCGCAAGGAAAACGAATCTTTTGTGGCCGTCCTCGTTGTCGTCGTATTTGCGTAAACTCCCTAATATCTTGCACATCAATTGTCAACAGACACTTCCTATAGGTTTGTATAACAAGACTTGATTATCACTTAGTTTACAGTCAAATACTTGTAATTTTCGTCTGTTTTAACGAGAACATTCTTGCATTTTTGCATAATTTCAAACGAAAATCAGAGACTTCCAACCAATAAGTTTCATGATGTCAACTTGTTAGACACACTTACTGGTAGAAGATATAAAGATGCCAGAATAAATCACACACACATTTTCTTTTGTTGATGGCATAGACATACAGTTCTTATTTATTAGTACCAAGATTGGAAAAGGCCTTTGCGATAACATTGATGTCTTCCACTTGATGAGGTTGTGTTACAATCAGATTCCCATCGGCCTTCATCGCACGCTGTATCGCTTCTTGTGCGTGCATATTTCTTGACCAAGCACGTCGAGCAACTTGAAAAAAATAGTTATCGTCATGGCAATATGTTACGTATGAAGTTAATTCGTTGCCAAAATTATAACCTCATCTAAAGACGACATTAAATAATAGGAATTATAATAGTAATTGCACGTCTGAAACCACTCGACGACTTCTGAAACCACTCAACGATTTGGGAAACCATTCGACGATTTAAGAAACCACTCGACAACTTGCCTTCTGAAACCACGACTTGTAAAACAGAATGTTGGCAACAAATTAACTTCGCAATTATGCAAAAACAGTGAAATTTCTCTGTAGACTGTAGACATCCCACATAGTGGACACCTCCTTATAGCGAAAACATTTTTCAGAAACGGATGTCCAAATCTTTACTTAACGAAAACATTAAAGAGGACATTTTTTGGTGCGGAGAGGTTTCACTTATATTGTATGCAGTTTTTCTGTCAGTTAGTTATCATACACGATCCTCGATTTCTTTATTAAATAAACAATAAAATTCTAAATCTCATCAGATCGATTTTGTATTAATTTTAGGCTTAATTAACTTGACTGACCCCTAGCCCTCACTTACCCAAATTATTTCTAAGGCATACACTACGAATGTTAGTGTCTGGAACCAATACATTAACTGTATGGCAAAAAAAAAATCATCACACAGCATGCAACTTGTAAAACATCGACACCCTTATTCACTTACCCCGTTGGAAACATCCCAAGCTAACATTTTTCGTGCTCGTTCTTCAGCCTCCTAAAACGACAGAATATTAAGATGACTTCAACACTAGCAGCAAGAGTTAACCGTTCAGGTTTTTTTCAAAGGCCTGGTTCACAATGTAAGAAGTTATTATGTTTCCTTCAAATACACGATGTTTTTATAAGAAGCAGTTAAAATCCATCGGGTTCATTTGTGCTAATTGTTTCGCCTCTTAGAGCTTATTTGTTTTTTTAATTTGCGATGCTTATACAAAGAAATTTCATTTTAAAAAGGACTTGAACAGCAAATGTTTCGGAGTTACAACACGGGTAGCACATTTCAAAATTGTGGACTGAGAAAGGTTACACTCTAGCACATCATTTTACCAATAATTCCACACTCATGAAATTGAAAGTGCGCTGCCATTCTCTCACAAAATTAACAGAGAAATGTGAATGAAAAACAAAATTTGGTTTTTCATCTTTATGGAAAACCAGTTTGATTTCAATAAATCCTTTCAAAATCCAAGAAATTTTAGTTTACTAAAATTCCCTCGTAACGGGCTTCTACCACATAGGATTTGGTTTTGTGAAGCGATGGTGTAGTGGATAGTATCGCTGAGGTCCTTGTTCGAGTCTCAGTCATGTTGCATTTCGATACTTTACTCCGACGCGCATTAAAAGCAGTGTATCAGCCCATTTGGAGCCATTCGACTGACTGCAGACTGGCCTTTGCACAACTTAGAGCAATGCTATGCATATCAATGGCGGTAAGTCAACTTCCTAGTTGCAATTCTGTAGAACCAACCGATATTTATAGAAGAGAGCTTAAGACCTGAGTTTTTCAAGATTTTTCATATATTTCAAACATTTAATTAGAATGGGTCAAACTAATCTTCCTTCTTTATGTTTTTAAAGCTTTTACAACCAGTTTAATTTATCATGTGAAAACAATTGAAAATTTTCAAAATTTGCGACATTGTAAATATCAAAAATTAATTATTAATGTCATTAAGATAGTTTCGAAAAATCGGAAGGAAAGTCTGGTTTTAGTTTCGCCAAATCGGAAAGAATGTCTGAATTTCGTAGTCATATTTCTCGGATAATCCGCATTAACCTGGCATATTGAATTTTGATCTTTATGAAAGACGAAAATCAATTCAATTCTTCCTGATTGACAGATTGTTTTGCGATGACATTAAAACACATTAAAATATTTGAGAATTAAACATTGCTGGAAGTAATCAGTCAACAATCAACATGAATGTCTGTTTTAACTGGATATTTAAATAAATTTAAGCGTTTACCAAACGGATACATTGTTTCTTTATGTCTGATTTCTTCATCATAATGTCAAAGTAGTTTCGTCAAATCGGAAGGAATAAGCATAGGTTTCGCATCACACGTTCTCGGAAATATGATATCGATTTACATAAAGAGCGCTGAGCCAAATCAGAATCAATGGTTCCCATTGGCAACATTTCTGTAAAATTGATCAATGTAACGTCTGATGATTCTATATAAAAGATGTTGTATAACAGAAATTAGAACAGTTGGAATTGGTTTAGCGAAGGAACGGTAAGTTTTTGTAGAGAATTGCAAAATAGAAATCAAATTGTACTACGACTGTGAAACGAAAGTAAGTTAATTTTTGTGTAACTCATTCATTACAGATAAACCATCATGAAGACTTTGTTGTTGATTTTTGCTGTTGCTGTTATTGGAACCTCTCTAGGTATATACCATATGATTGACACTTGTTTTTTCCTTTCATTTTTATATTTTGATGTCAGTTTAAATATTATTGGCGATAGATAAGTGATAATGATTTATTTATTTCCGACATTCCTGAGAAACGAAGCAGCTCATTCGGCGTTGAAAAATCGAATAAAGTTATTTTAGATTGTTAGGTCAGAAAGATATTTTTTCTTCACAAAACTTACGCATTTTCATACCAATCTTGATAAAAAATTTATCATATCCCACTATTTTGATTCTTTCAAATAAGAAATGTATTCAATATTTGCGTTTATTTGACGTAAATATATTGTCACCTCCATCATAAAGAAATTTAGAAATGTAAAGACGTCCACATAACGTTGTAAAGACGTGTGCCTGCTGTAGAAGAACATTGGTAAAAATTGTGGATTTCTTTCACAACGTTTCAAGTTTCTTCCTTTCATTTCTTTTTTAGGTCACACTGTCGAAAAGAAAAATGGTGTGTATTTGTTTATTTATGGTTTACTGCGTGGGTATCTATCGTGAAATTTTTTTGACATTCTACATAGAGAACAATTTGTTCAGGATGGGATAAATTGCGATTCAAATGTTCCCTGTTATATGTCATAATGTTATGTCATATTCATTAATTTATTTATATATTATATATTATATTATTTATTTAAACATTTTATGTTATATTTCTTGTTATTTAATTTAATTTTTTGTAGATCGTGAAGAATATGTAAAAGACATGTTGATGAATCAACTTAAAGATGAAATGGGTTAGTTGATGATCTAATCAAAATTTAAAACAGCGTTTAAAAGGAAATTCGCTAAAGGTCTATTGTTGAACATTTTATTTTCCTTTCACTAGAAGATGACTTGAAATTGGAAGACCTTTTGAACGAAAACGATAGCGACGATGAAGGTGAGAACATATATGATTCAATATGATTTTACAAATGATTTTCTTTCAAAACGATATACTCTGTTCACGATGCCTGGTCTCTTAAGTAAGTAATTGCATGAGACCATTTAACCATTTCCTCTCTTATTTTCTATATTTTCGTTTAATATGTAAGAACTTATAATTGGCTCATATAGGAGATGGTACATATTCAAAATATTCGCAAATAATCGCTTTCCTTCCCAGTTTACCATTGCTAAGTTTGAGTCAAATATGTAAGAGCTTATAATTGGCTGACATAAGGGAGCAACGTATTCAAAATATTCGCTTATAATGGCTGGGTAATCGGGCATGTGTTGTATTTTATAGCTCTCGATGAAATGGCAGACGAAGCTGATGGCGAGGAAAAGAACGGTAAACTTCCTCAATTTCTTCTTTTCATCTTTCGGATTTAAATAACCCTAATTCAATCTCGCTTCCAGGGATTTTCTACTCTTCGATGAAGCCTTGGGGACAAGGTTACGCTTAATTATCGTATTAGCGTATTATTTACAATTGTTTTCATTTTTAAAGACCCGAAACCGTTGTGGAGAAGATGGCGATTCCGACTCCGACGAATTCGAATTCGTGGACGAAAAGTACTGAGGTATGTAGGAACAACTTGCAAGTTGTTTCCCCACTTGTGTACAGGGAAGAAATGAAACGTAAAAAAGTGCTTCGAAGAAAATGATGTACTCACAGATGTAATTTTTTTGAACACAAAATAGAAAGTAGTTCACAAACTTTTCTTTTCTTTTTCTTTTCTTCTTTGTGTGATTGAGAAATACGTAGAAATACTCTTTGCAGTTGATAAATTAACGGGATATTGACAGTTTGTACATCTGTACTGAAAAATAATTACGAGCCAAGTCACAGTGCGTTTCTCTTGAATTATGCGGACCAGAAATATATATTTTTTTATTTTGAACTTATATTATCTTTACTAATCGCGCCTACATTAATTTATTAACCGTGGCAAGTTAGCTGGTCAGTAGTATTCCAAGCAAAAGAACAATTTTTGGTGGCAATATTCGATGCACAGACACAGGTTAGTGCAACGAAGGTTAACTAGAAAGACTTCCGTCTTGAAATCTGCGCGCATTAAGTTGGAAAATCCTCAGTTTTCACATTAACGAACTTGAGAAAATATTTTTAACCGAAAAAAAGTGTAAGTAAGAAAAGGTGTAAGTAAGAAAAGCTTCTTGTGATCCGTAACTCCGGCACATATTGTTTCCAGAAAGATTCCGGTACTATCAAAAGTTGGTCCAAAATTTGCCCGAATTGCCCTTTTTGATTGATGATATCAACAATAACATTAAACCACACGAAATAAAATGCCCGAGTTCTTCTTGACCGGGTTGCAAGATGACAACGTGTGAAATGTCACGATTTTCACTGTGACGTCATTTTTGTAAGGTTTTTGGGATCCCAGGGCGATCGACAAAAAAACAATAACTGCGTTCGATTCGCGCGCACAGTTTTCTTTACGATCTCTCTGCAATTCTGCAAAACCTTTCTTGGTTCTAACTCTTCTTGAGCAACCCCACAGTTGCTTCATTTTTTGACAGCCTCATGTTGCTTATAAAGTGTTGTTTATGAATAAAGCGTTTATTCAGAAATTTACATAAAGTACACTATCATCGGATTTCAGATTTTAATTCAGTGAACTGAAAGTGGTTACCAGCACAGAATGATGATCCGTCATAAATGTTTGAAGTCTCACGGAATAGACTATCGGTACCACTCACATCATGGTGATCTCTACTCAAAACAACTGCACCCTGAAAACAATAGTAAGCAGGTTAAAAGCACTCACGTTTATCGAATTCAACGGCGGTAAGACATGGAAAATAAAAGGAAATGAATTTTACTTATTATCGAGTCTAAAGAAAAAATTTGAGATGAGATCTCCATTACATTCAACTCTCGTGTCCTTCTTCATTTATTACAACATTAAGGAGATAATAAATTATTCTATACATCCTTCTATTAAATGTATTATATTATCTCCTTAATGACTGGGTATAGTAATAAATAAAAAAGAGAGCCTAACTCTCTCCAACAGAGTAAAATGTTCGAGGTAGCGAGAGTTAGCTGCATTAACATCAGACAATACCTTTAATCTGCCAGTAGCAATGGCTTTATTAAAGCGACAGCTACTTCCATCCTTCCTTTTTGATCACAGTATAGAATGCGAGCTTGTGATCCAACCACCTGTAAAATGGAATATCATATCCATAAAATCCATTTTATTACATATATATGGATAATGAGGGAAACTTGAAATTCTTTCATTATTACAGTGTTATCTATAATGCATTATCTATAATGCGGGCGTCTCCGTATAACAGACACATACTTCATGTACGGATGGATGAATTTGAAGCCAAAGTCTCATAGGTAAAATCTCTATAAAGCTGTTATCCACATTATAGAGATTTCAATGTATTATCATTTATCCAGGATGAACGCTTCAGTTTCAAGAGGTACTTTTATCAATCAGTGCCCTGAGAAGGAGTATTTAAAGAGCATTTAAAGCCTGGATATGTCCTACAGGATATTTTTTGTCAACAATCGTTCAACCAGACAACCACCCTACTCTCTTGCCAAATACTGAGTAGAGGGGAATGGTCCACACTGTCAGAGACACTAACATGACTCGATCGGGGCTTGAAATTGTACCTTCTCGCACAAGAAACAAGCACTCCTACTACAAGGCTAACACTTGGTAAAAAGCAAAATTATATGGTGAGTACCAGTTTTCTACAACCCATTTCAAGTTATCTCTGAACTGTCCAACCACACTTTCTGGAACTTAGAAAATATTCAAAAACATCATGTGAACCAAGAAAAAGAAGAACTAAAATGAAGATATTGTCATAAAAAGGAGAGAAAGATAGAACACACTTTTCTCATCAGAAGCTAATTCTTTGAGAACCTCAGCGGCTATTTTATCTGTTTCTTGGAGGTCACTTTCCAAACCACTTGTACACACCCAGCTAAAAGAATGGAAATGACACTAAGTTCTTATGAAAGGCACGTTAATGGTCAATAACAGCAATAACAAACAAAATACAATTAGTTGCACAAGTTTTCTATTTGTTTCTAAGATTATCGGTTATGGCAAATGTCAAATTTAAAAAAAAAGTGTTTGTTTGGTTGATTGTTTTTACTCTCTAAACCTTGGGTTAAACGCGATATTGTTAATTATTGCAATTGTATCAATTATGACACTTTGTCGAAACAGTCTGTGCCGGAAAGGAAAATGGCGGACTTTTGAAAGCATATATTTTGTTTTTGACCAGTTTTCTATCTTTAAATATCTTTTGAATGCTCTTAAAACAAAACATTTAAGTTTCAAACCTATTACTTATTTTTAAACCTTTTTAAAGTTTATTTTCACAGATATTTTATCACATAGTATGATTTTAAGTTTCTGTCACATATTCTGAAACTTTGAAAAAACACTTTGGGATTGAAATCAAATCAAATCAAATGGCATAATGGTAATTATAACGGATTGGTGATTTATTTCATCAGTTTTAGTTTAAATGTTCCAATTGAACGGGGAATATATCTCCTGTATTTCCACCAATATCTATTTCAGAGATAATGGTTTCTTACATATGCCTCTACAAAGTCTGTAATCTTTTTAAAAGGAAGTTTTTCTTTATTATATGAAAATCTTGGAAAAGATCAGTTAATGGTGCAGAAATCCGTTTGCCTGAAGGGCATCTAGTTCATATTTTACAGTTCCTTCTTTGCTATTATAATTTTCTTGGCAATCTAAAGAACCTTCTTCTTCGCTATTTTCTGTCATTCTTCTTCACTGTATTTCCCAGTCTATTTCAGTGAACGAGGTTGCAGCATCAGTGGTCAATATGCATAGAGGAGAAGTGCTTAATGAATTTTTGGTATGTGTGTGAAAATAAGGTGTGAAATAAAAAGATTTAGTAGGCGTTCAAACTGGAATTGTATCGTGTGTGTGGGTGTGTGCTGCATTTTCCTTTTCCTGTTTCGTTTTTATAATGTTTTTTTTGTTAAGTTTTGTGAGTGGATAATCGTGGCTTGGTAGTGCCAATAATGTAGTTTGGTCAAACTGTACCATAATGAACGTACATGGTGCTGTGAAGTGCTGCGTGCACGTGGTTTGGTTTTTGAAACCACGCTCTATCAGCTCTACAAACTAACCATACTTTTAGCAACGACCTCCCGTGTTCACTGCCTGTGACTTGGGAGAGGAACGATAAACACACAAACAAAACTTAAATTTATTAGACCCACTATTCTACTTTAATGCAAAAAGTATTTTTCTTTTGTTATCGTTTTTGTTTACGTTGTAGTTTCTATGGTATGTTGTTCTATGGGCATTCGATACTATTGACGTAATGATGGTGTTCGCGGTATTATTTATGACTGAATTGAAATGTGATGTTTGGGAATGTGTTTGGGTGTCACGAGCAACACTATATACCACAGTTACCATTACATGTCGGAAACTCATCACAATATGTCAAAATCCACACGAAATGTCACAACGATGAAAAAAAGTCATTTTCACTTATATCAACACTATATTTCACAAATTTTTCAGAAATCAATAAAATATGTCGCAAAATTACAAATATACCAAACTTGTAATTGCAGGCTCATTTGTCACTAATGACGTCATGTGCTATAAGGACGTTCGTCTTGTATTGTATTCACGTGTATAAGAAAAAATATGCTCAACATTGTTAAGGTAGTTTCCTGAACGCAAACAGTAGGGTAAACGTGGTGAAATGCCTCGATGGAAGCTGTGTTTTTCAGTAAAAAATAACATAAATAATAAGATAAACGCGGCAGCCATTTTTAGAACGTCGTTTTTATTTTTTGCACGATACTTTTAATTGTGTTTTTCTAAAATAACAATAACAATAACAATAACGATTTCTACATTTTAACAAATTGGAAATATTTTATCATAATGACGTCATGACATCGTAAAACCTTCAATTTAAGTGTCAATCAGGTCCTGGATTTTCTTTATTTAGAAGATTTCATTTTGTGAAATAAAGTGTCAATCTTTCACATTTTGAGGACATGTATAGATTTATATTTGCGACAGAAATAGTATTGAGTTTGTATATAGTATCGAACCTTAATATTGCCATTGTTTAGTTTTTAATAACAACGGGGGTAATCACGAAAAAATTTCAGCCCACACAGCTGAGATCTTGCTTTGTCTAACAGAGATCTCTGCAAAGTACGCTGAAATTGTATTATG